>JARKIA010000365.1:0-138388 GCA_029289565.1 Mycena galericulata | reverse complement strand
GAAATCTACACAGAACAACCAATATAAAAAAAAACCTGTGGCTTCCTGGTGGGTGATGTGGCAATATTGACAACAACGGACAGCGTTGGACAGCATTGAGGGCACATTAATACGATGGTTTGACGACGGGAGGACGAGAGGCAGAATGAAGGTGAGAATGGGAAGGGAAGATAGCGCCACTTTCTTTATAGAAAATTTGGTCTTGTTTTGACAGGAGCGGAGCTTGAATCGAAATCCACGGTTTTGTTTAGCTTCATCCCCATGCAGTATATCGCCTTTCTGATAGCTTTCCTCTCGTCCTCGTCTTCCAATGCCAAATGACTGATGTGCTGTTATTCAAGCTACACGGCCTTGGAACAAACTCGAGATCCATTACTCCTTCAAGGAATGCATTCACACTGTGCCCAGATTTATTTGCCTCGAGGTCAAAACCTGTGCTAATTCCTGTGCATCAGGACTGCGCTGCGACTGCGGTCCAGTGTGCGAGTGGGACATTTGACAAGCTCAAGCGCTCGCACTGCCTCGCAGTGACGTGCTTGCTGTTGAGTCGATCCTGAAATGGAACAATCACCCACTGTCAAGGGGGACCAAAAATAAGAAAAATTGATATCACCTACATTTTTTTTTTCTGAGAGGGTTGGTGGACCCCCCCCTCCCCACAGCCAGCTGATGCCATCAAATTCCCTTTTGGGAAACAGCCACTGCGTTCAGAGGGTCCGTCGGCAGAGGCTGTGCGGACCCACGGAAACAGATGTCGGCAGACCCACGTGTCGGCAAAGGTTGCCGACCTCTGCCGACATCCGCGGACATGCCATGCGTCGCGTAACGGCGTTTTCAGCCATTCGTTTGGGCTTCCACGCCTTGGAACTTCCGTGAAACATCACTAGCAAGTATCAGTCTACCTCACAGAGCGACGGTGAAACGGTGCAGTGGCGTGCAGCCGTGAAATCTAATACCAAACTGAGTGAAACGAAGTCCCACAAAATCTAATACCAAATCTAACAACTAACAACTTCCAATACTAACGTGTGTGTTCGGGGATGTAGGTCAGGCGTATCGACCTTCAATCTCAAACTGGCGCCAACTCGATACTTCTTAACTGAATAGTCAAAACAAAGGTCTATTAAGCACCTCAATTAGATTACTCTCGTGTTCTAAACAATGTGTAGGACTGGTTTAAGGTCACAGAGTGTATATAGAGTCAACCCCAAGTTGATTAGTTTTTAACGGCTGGTTGGGTTGAAGACAACTAAGACTCTAATACAAGAGCTTATTGAATTCTCAATGGGTGTAAGTACAAGTTGTAAGAGCGGCTTATTAGGCACAGTCTTAACAAAATGAAACTTAGAGCTACTAAGAGCTGGGTGCCAACAACTGGGGGAGTATTTCACTGCCTAATTATTACTTTACATGTTGCTTTTATAGTATTTACTACCTATTAATCTAACCACCGAGGTGAATAACTTCGGATAGCTATCCGGATACCTTTGATCTCCTTGCCGTCCTATTGGCTAACAGTCCCTTGCTGACTGAAGGACTTGAACTCATTTATATTGAACCAAGCCCTTTGGGATTTACTTGGCTCCTAGCCTTGTTGAAGGCCTGAGAGAACTCCCGGAAGGCTTTCCGTGCCTAGTCCCTATGCCTATAGGTCTGTCTAGACCGTTGAAGCGTCATCTGTCTGTTGTAGTTAACTTCCTTGAAGCCAACTCGCCTCTCTCTTTAAAACGTGATCAAACGCGATCACATGATACTTCAGGGCCGGTTTTTGATCAACCGCGCTCCCAGTTAAATGCCCTTCTAGTAGCCTGGTCTAGTTTATTTCCTTACTTCTGTAGTGCACATTTTAATAGTCTTATGCTGTTTGAATCCTTCCAAAGTCCCTTAGTCGCCTGACGTCCATATTGAATCCGAGCTTGTTACATCTTTGACATATAACTTGCCAGGATATTCCTATAGCTAGCTGGGTTTTGCTCAGTCACTATTGCAGGTCCCCATTTGTGAAGGTACCGTTAATACTGCCTGACTTTGATAGTTATGCTAGTTTGCAACGCTTCAAAGGCTTAATGCTCAGTTCCGGGATTAAACTAGCATCCTCTAGTCTTACTTCTTGTATACAGCTATCCGCGTGTACTAGTGTAAAATCGATGAATTCAGGTGTGTATTGATACACGCCTTATCATCTCCCCCCAACTTAAGATCTTAACCGTCCGCGGTTACTGGTTTCTCAAATTGTGGTTTGAACACATTTTTCTCTCTTCTGGCGCCACTGCAGTAAGACACCTAACAGTGTCACGCCCATATTCTTTTGCTATTTGTGTGACCAATTATTTTATTATTTCTGTTGCGTCGTCTCGGACGTTTTCGGGACCATCTTGGCCAATCAGGTTGGCGCTAATTCAACCGTTGAGGCTGTGTCATGCCGAGAAATGACTCATAATTAATTGACCGGCGCCAACCCATTGTTGCTATTTTTAACTGGTTCCGTTCGGATGTTATCCGAGGCCTCGGATAGGTTTCCAAGGCCTTGGAGACTGACCCCACATGCCAAATTGGGCGTGTGTATTTACTCAACAGTCCATTAAGCTCCCGATATTTGCCTCAGCGACATATATCTCGCGCCAACTCGATCTCTTCTCAGCAGTATAAAAAGAGAGCAGCTTTTTCGTCGGCGCCATCACGATTCCCTTCTTTTATTCTCAAAAATCCCATTATTTCTTTTCCTCTCTTACTAGCGCCATGTCGTCTTCTACCACAGCCCCCACCAAACCCTCTTCTAGAGTCAAAGCCATTCTAGAGGACTATTGGATTTACCTTCGTTTAATACGCGAGACCGACCTCCTTCTCATTGTTCAATTGTTCCAACTCCCGCATCTCAAATGGGTCGTTCGGAACCATCCTCAACAGATCCCTGCCCTTCTTGAGCGCGTTAAGGACGACTTCGTTTGTGTCTTCATTTTATTTTGTCTTTCTTATATTCTTACTTTTGTTCTCTTCTCATTAGCACGCTCACACCCTTAGCCGCCTTGAACATTCAACCCAAGCGCCTTATCAAGGCAACTACTTTATGGCTGGAATGCGTCGAATCTACGACGCGGACCCGCGCCACTCAATACTCGTTCCGGACTTCGCCTCGCATCTCGACTTCGACCTGCCCAAGTACAAGAACTTGGTAAGTTTTCCTTCATTTCGTTCTAGCGCCACTTAATTTTTTCTTTTAGTCCGACCGCCTTGAAAACTTCCAGTTCCCTCCTCTGGGAGAACCCAAACAACTTGTCGACCCTTATCGTTACGATGGCGCCGATTCTGATTTGGAGGCTCCGGCCAACCTCTTTATTCGTTAGTCCCTCTTTCTTTACTTTCCTTACTATTCTTCTCTAATAACCTTATACTTATTTCTAGCTGGTTCTTCTGACGACGACTCTGACGAGTCTGAATCTGAAGAAGAGTCGAGTGGCGCCGAGGTAGCTGGTTTCGGGCAACCTCGCGACGATTCTGACTCCTCTGGGTCCGAATCTGACGACCCTTCACAAGCCCCGGCCAAGCGCCACACTGCTTCTAGTATGTCTTATCTCTTTGAACTGACTTCGTTCGTTTCCTGACTTCTTCTTTTCTTTTTAGGATCTTCTAATGAACCAGACGCTCCTGTTCCCAAGGTTGGCGCCAAGCGCAAACCTTCCTCGGAAGTCCCTAGTTCGTCCTTCATTTTCTATTGCCCTAGCTTTCCTTACCAACTTTTCTTACTTTTTAGGGTCCTCTAGTGAATCAGACACTCCTGCTCCCAAAGTTGGCGCCAAGCGCAAACCTTCCTTGGAAGTTCCTAGTCCGTCTTTTTATTTTCTATTGCCCTAGCTTTTCTTACCAACTTTTCTTACTTTTTAGGGGCGTCCAAGCCTCCGGCCGTCAAGAAAGCTAAGGGCAGTGGCAAGAGTAGTAAGTCCCTTTCAGTATCATCTTTCTATTACTTACTTTCAATTGTAGGCGCCACCATAGCACCAGCAGCGCCCGCGCCAAGTAAGTTTCCTTCTTTTCTGTTTATTCAAGTTTTCTTACTTGAATCCTAGCTGCCACGGCCAAGCCTTCAGAGCCCGCGCCATCCAGTATTTTCTTACTCCTAACCCCTCTTTTCCTTCATTTTTCTAATTGGTCTTTTACAGAGCCCAAAGCCGTCAAGAAAGTCAAGAAGTCCCCTCCTCGCCTTACAGCAGAGGAGAAGGGTAAGAGCAAGGCCTCTTCTAAGGCCCCCAAGAAAACCCGAGTGCGCAAGAGCAAGGACGAGACGTCGCTGAACGCAGTGGCGCCAGCCGACTTGCTACTTCACAATCCCACCGGTTCTTCATTGTTTCTTCTTACTTGTTCAATTCTAACTTATTTTCATTAGATCTCGTTCTTTACGCTCGTAACGAGCACTCTGAGATGGCGCGACTGGGTGTACGCGGCACACCCCTCATCTCTTACTCTGACACAATGCTTGAGACTTCGGTCTCTAAAGCTCGCGCCTTGGCCATTAGTCGGGTCAGTCGGTGGTTCGAAGACCCTCGATTCCCAGTAAGCCATTCCCTCTTTTCTAGTTTCAATTTTCTTAACTGATCATCCTATAATTTTATTAGAAAACCGGTTGCACATCTTGTGTCGCCTCCTTGAAGACCTGCGTTCCGCAAGGGGTTGGTTTCCCTTGCTTTCAATGCGGGTCTTCAAAGCGAGGTGTATGCTCGCATACTAACAAGACGCCGCGCCGTTTCGCTATCGATACGGCCTTCTTCAACAAGATTACCGGGGGTAATACCGACGGTATCGTTTCTTTCTTCTGTTTTCTAGTCTTTTTACAACTTTACTGACTTTTCTTTAGTGGTTTCTTCAATGGTTGAAGACTTCGAGACTGCCGCCACCAACCAACAGCAGCTTAGTGAGGCAGCTTTCAAGGCTGAGGTTGAAACCCTCTATCGCCTTAGAAAGTTGCTTTACTATCTTGTTTCGACTCTCGGTGAGGTGGCGCCAAACGATGCGGAATACCACGACGAGGCGGCCATTCGGACCCACCAACGACTCGTTAAGATGGCCAACCATCTTTCTATTCAAGTTGGCACCCCAGTTCGTCGCGACGACGACTTCAAGATGCCCGAAGAACCTCTTTTCTTGCCCGTCGAGGTGGCGCCCGTTTCAGAAGCTGATTTTGAAGGGCTTCTTCAAGTTGAACCTGCCAGTGACCCGGCGCCGGTTCAACCTGAAGCTGGGCCTTCCAAACCAACTTCGATTCGAGTGAAGCAGGAGTCAACCGTTAGTCTATTATTTTTATTGAGTTCCTCTTCTTTCTAACCTTCTTTATAGACGGCCACAATTCCTACAGTCCCAGCGGAGGTTATTGACTTAGTAAGTCGAACCCCTTCACCCGTGGCAGGACCCTCGAATAGGCCGACTTGAAGTGGGATGGCGCATGTCTTATGGTACGTCTTTCCTCTTGACCTTTTTACTAAGGTTTCTAACTATCCTTCAGATTTTTCTTACATTTTTACTACACGCACGCACTCTGCCTTGTTTTCTTGAGACTGACTGTTACACAGTCATTGCATCAGTAGCTTAGTTCAACACTTAGCTATTTTCTGTATAATATATGTATCACCGCTCGGGACTCAAAGAGTCCTTCAAAATGTATACAAAGATATTATTGTACCCTACTCAAGTGTGACTTTTGGTACAAAAGTCCTTCAGAGTCAGAGTTTAGCTGAAGTGGCGCGAGGACGACGGTTTTACTTCCAGTGGCGCCAGCTTCATGCTGCAGCAACCCTACTGTCTTTGATAGTATGCACTTTAGGGCCGGCGCCAAAACTTGCCTAACAAGCTGGCGCCACACCGTTTTCCAAAGTCATGTTACTTTAGGGCCGGCGCCAAAACTTGCGGAACAAGCTGGCGCCACACCATTTTCCTGTGGTTCTGACTTTAGGGCCGGCGCCAAAACTTGCATAACAAGCTGGCGCCACACCGTTTTCCAAAGTCATGTTTCCTTCACTTCGTTTGTTAAATTGGCGCCACTTTGTTTTCTAATGAAGGGCTAAGCCTTCACCTTTTCCAATTGACTCAAAGAACAATAACTTCAAGTTGGCGCCAACTCGTTTTTTCATTACAAGATATGTACCAAACTTTAGGGCCGGTGCCAAGTGATACAAAATTCACTTGGCGCCAACTCTTAAGCCATTGTTTTCGCGATTCATTGTTCAGTTGGCGCCATCTCACTTAATTAGATTGAATGAACGATCCTAACGAAATAGTATGGCTGGCTTCAATTCCCTTTTTAAGTGCACTTCAAAGTACTAACTCATTCACTTGGCGCCGAAGGATTTCTAAGGCTTTTTACTTGATCTTTCAATTCAAGCCTTTTAACTGGTTCACGCCAACTGATTGTGGAGCTATATTTGAAGTCCGTGAATACAAAGGCCTATTGACGCCATTTCAATTTCTAATCTTTTTCTTGAACACCGCTTAGTATTAATAGACTTCTTTCTTGACTTCAACTCTCTCGTTATGTCGTATAGACTTTTACTTTCATTTCTTGATTCCTTTAGTTCTGCTAGTAACTGACCTGGCTTCCTTGCTTACTAGTTTTCTAAACAATTCAAGAAATGGTAGTCTCTTTTACTCCACTAACTCGAGGCTATCCCCATTCAAGTGCGGAAGCGTATCCGGGTTAACTTCCCAGCTACTAGTACTCCGTATGCGTTTCCCGCTAGTCGGGCCCATTGGCGCCAACTATTTAATGCTAGCCCTTTTTGTACTCTAATAGTACCAATTTCTTGTCTTTTCATTCGGCGCCATATCAGCTATGGACGCCTCTCTTACTACTGTAGCCGACTTCGAATGTCTGCTATTCTCTCTACATCCTGATGCTAGACTGCTGGACTCAGTCAGTATCGACTACATCGAAAATACACGCCGTTGGGATCCGTCTACACTCGAGAACCCAAACTTCACTAGGGAAGACTTGGCTGGTCCCGAGCCGGCTCGTTCCTTATCTGCGCAAGCGAAATATCTTCTTTCAACGGCTATGGTGTGTTCTACCATTTCCTTATCTTTTACTAGTCTCTTACACAGTTCTTAAGGTTTCTATCTGCGCCAATTGTTATGGAGCTCATAACCCTGTGTGTAAGAGTGTATCCTGTGCCGACCCTTGCACTCTTTGCCGGGTTATGAGGCTCGAGAGTACATGCTGCTTCACCACCTACGAGCACTGGACTACAATCTTTGTAAGGATCTTAGCCCGGATGTGTGTGAGTCCTAATAGCACGGGTGCGTCCTCTTTTTCATTCTTTCACTCGGCGCCATACTAATCCTTGTCTTTATAGGGAAGAGCGTTGATTTGGCCCATCTATTATTCCTTCATAACGAACTCGTGCCTTTCTATTTCAACGACCGGTCCTTCCCTTCTTTTGGTATACTCGACAAGGTGGCGCTTACACGGGAACTCGCTCTGTATTCATTTAAAGAGAAGTATGACCTATTTTGGCACGCTCGGCATGTTGGCGCCAATTCGGTTTTTGTAGCTACCCTTGCCAAGAGCCTTATGACGTCCACTCCTTAGTCTAGTTTCTTAGCTTATCATGTATCGTTTTGTAGCCTTTTGACCTTCTACTGTTCACTGTAGACTGTATTTTTGCTTTGAATACAACGATGCTTGATTTCCTTGTGAAAGCCTTAATTTGAAAAAGTGTTTTCTCCTCAAATTGGACTGTCATTCCTATTGTTCGAACGATTACTTCAACAATACTGGTGCTACTCCATTCAACGGCTGTATTTTTATAATACTTCATCACTTCAAATGTTACTTTGATCAGATTAATCCGTTCATTTAGCCTAAGCGCTTTTAGTATTTTTGTTACTCTCGTCCTTTAAGTTTCGATAGTTGGTACTATTCAGACATCCCTCCCCCCAACTTAAAGATTTCAACCGTCCCCGGTTGTTATCCGGTTGTGGTTGTATCAGATCCCGAATAGTAGTCCAACGGAAGGCTTCCGGTATAAAACACACCGCCTGTCACTTCCCAACATATATTGATGTATTGGCGCCACTCCGGTTGATTATCCGTCCATATCACCCTGGTTTCCTTCGGTAGTCTATCCGTAGGTATCCCAAGTTTTTTAAGCGACGTTAGTACAGGTGGAGCAGCGGTCCTTTATAAGGCGGCGCCAACTTCAAATTTAAAATATCAAAACTTTCACTTCCCGTCTATTTTCCTATGACTTCAATTCCTGCCGACTTTGTTACTTTGCGCGAGGCTCTGTCCAAGGGCCTCGGAATCGCCAACACTCTTGTCGAGTTCGCGCCAACTGCTATTGAGAAGCGCAAGATTCAACTTGACGACCTCGGATTCCTTGCTGTAAGCAATTTTATTACTCGGGTTGAACTGGCGCCTGACTATTCCTAGGCCAAGTTCCTTAGTTTCAGCGAACAGGTTATGGCTAAAGAGTCAGACGTTGTCCGGGAATCCTTTTTCAACATTCGGTCGCTCTTTCATGAACTGTATGGATCGGACGTCAAAGTCAAAGCCGCCTACCCTCCCAGTTACGATGGTGTAAGGCAATTGACTTATCTCATTCAAAAGAGCCGCGACGAGCAGAAGCAAGCGGCCATTGATAAGAAGGCTGCTGCCGCTGCTAGAAAGGTGCTCTTTTCAATTTTCTTACTTCCTTAACTTGTTCTAACAAGTATTCTTTTTAGGCGGCAAAAGCCCTTCCTAAGCCTATTGCTGAGAGCGAGGAAGAAGTCGCTGTATCGGCCAATAAATCCGGTACAAATCCCATAGTTATAGATGACCCCGTAACTTACCCGGTAATATCTAGCCATTTTTCTCAACATTAACTTTGGTGGCCTTACTCGTTCTTTCTCACAGATGCAAGTTGACGATGGTCTTGGCCCTTCTGTTGCCTCTGACTCGCAACTTCCACCCGGCCTCAACTTCAAGAGACAGAAGGTACTACCTGGTTGCACCTTTCACCGTGATTGTCACTTACTGGATTGTCCTATCCAGTTGGCGCCCAAAGTGTGTTGGTTTAACTTCCCTTCTTATTCCAATACTGACTGTCATATCCTTTCATTAGACTCCCTACGGGAAGGCTAAGAAGGCAGATAAGAAGCGCCGCCGAGGTTCCTTTGATGAGGCTACCTTCATTTCGGACGGTGCGTCTCTTTCTTCATTTATCATTGGCGCCATACTAATTTTTCTTTCAGCGGTCAAGAACCTTACTCAAGGGCCGACCGCCGACTACATCCTTGAGGAGTCTCGGCATATGGCGCCATTCCCTTGTGACTTTCAAACCACTCCGGCGGCCGTCAAGAAACGCTTGTACCAACTAATGGTTGAAGTGGCCGTTATCAGTGAGAAGGTCAAGTCCGACCTGATGGTTCGCGCCAACTACATTGATGATGCAGCGGACTTGGTATCACGGTTGGCTGAACTAGAGGTTGAGGGTGCCGAGGAACCCGATAGTGCCTAGTCAGTTATATGCCCTTCTCGTGTACGGCTTCAGTCTCCCATTGTATGTAATGTAGCAGCGCCTTTTTATGAAGCCGTCTTTGCGTTTGCCCACTCTTTGTTTATCTTTCTTCCGTTAAGCTAGTCCAGTTGGCGCTAAACAACGCATCCCGTTGTTTTCTTTCTTGCCAACTGTCCCAAGCCTTATCGAGTTGTTCAACTCGCTCTCTATCTAACGCTTTCCCAATTTTCTTTCTCATTCTAGTCTGGTGAACTTTCGGTGCGTCAGAATCCTCAGATTCTGGTTCAATCTCTTCATCACTCTCATCTTCGGGTCTAGCTTCAACGTAGTCGTCATCATTGGCGCCAAGTCGAATTTTATCGAATTGAAAGTCTTTTCCTTTATACTTCTTTAATTCACCGTCATCTACTAGTTCAGCCAAAGTTTCTTTAGACAAGTCAATTAGGTCGTGAATGTTAGCTGGTAGTTCAATACTCTTTCGCGCCAAATAGGGTACTACCCTAAATTGTGCAATCTTTGATTGAAACACCGAACCGTCCATTTCCGCTATGACATAACTTCCACCTAAGGTCCTTCTAATTACAATCATTGGTCCCAGGTACCTTGTCGCCATCTTAGTGTTCAATGATTTTTCAACTACAGTATTTCGTATAAGCACTAGATCTCCTGGTTTAAAATCGTAGTCCACAATAGTATTTTTGTTAACTATTTCATAGCGACGTACTGCAGCTTTCTTTTCTTCATTCACTCTCGCTCTCATTGCTTCAACATGAGTATGATGCTTTGCCAGGGCTTGCGCTCTGTAGCCTATCAGTTCGTCAGTTGAAAGGACCCTTCCAGGTAATTCAACTAACCAGGTAGCTTCTTCAATATCTAACGGTAGAATTGGATGGGCGCCAGTTGCAATGAAGTACGGTGAACACCCTAATCCTCTTCTAATCGTTACACGGTCAGACCATAACATTTGGGGGAAGAACCAATACCATTTGGATGGGTTGCCGCCAGTCGCTTTGAATAGCGCCTGCCGTATATCCCAATGGCCCGTTTCGATTGGTCCATTACCTTGCGAGTTGTAAGGTGAAACCCTTATGCCTCGTATCCCATACTTTGATTCTAACCAGGCAACTGCCGCTAAGAACTGAGGTGCATTATCTGTAACCAATTCTTCAGGGCAACCCCATCTACAAATTATCTCCTCTAGAATGAACAAGGCTAGCGTCCTTGCATTTTCATTCTTAATGGCGCGAGCTTCTAGCCAACGGCTTAGAGCATCTCTCGCGTCAACTATCTTGTTGAAACCGTTCGAAGGAGTTCCAACTACCATTACATCTATGTGTACTTTCTGAAATAAGGAAGGAGTGTGGGTTACTACTGGTGGTATATGCAACAAAGTCTTCTGACGTAGTTGGCAAAGCGTACAGGTTCGAACGTAGTGACTTACGTCCCGTTCAAACTCAGGCCACCAAAACCTCAATTCTATCAGTGCCTTTGTAGCAAAGAACCCACGATGTCCTAGACTATCGTGCGCCGATTGAATCATGTACATCCTGTGTTCCTTACTCACAACTAATTTATGAGTAGACCCCGCGCCTTTCTTATATACACGGTTAGTTTTCCTATCAAGGAAGAACATCCGCGCCCATCTCATAAATTTCCTATAGTCAGGATCTGAAAGTCCTTCCGGCCGTACCATAGTATCTTGCAACCATAGTTTCAATAGATCTAGCCGTTTGTCCCCGTTCATTCCTGCTTGTGTCCTATGCTTTTCATCATAAGGTTCTCTTTTCTCAGGATCGAATTTTAGTTCAGAAGGAGGGAGCATTGGTTCACCGTCCTTCTTAACTGACCTGTTTCTACCTTTCTTTAATGCTTGCGCCAACTGTACTATTGGCGCCATTATTTCGGCATCTCGCGGACATCTGCTAACTTCGGCTTGCGCCAACTCAGTTTTGAAGTCCGCGATTGTCTCGGCTTCATCTCCTTCAAGTACTTGAATCATATATCCGCCTCTGGTATCAATTTCATGCTTGAATTCCTCCAAATCAAGTGGCGCTGGTAACAAATCACTTCCTTCGAGATGTAAAGGAGGCGGGTTATTATCAAAACCGTCCTCTTTGTTAGGAAAGTCTTCATCGCCAGGTTGTTTTAATCTCCTAGACAAGCCATCTGGTCCAAAGGTTTTTCCAGCTACGTGCTTCAAAGTAAAATGAAACATCAGAATGTCTTCTATCCAACGGTTTATAGTAGCATTAGGCCCCATTCCCGGGTTATCTAGCATTCCTTTCAGATACTTGGCGTCCGTTTCTACTATTAGTTTGCGGCAACCAATTAACCAGTAATGCATATTTTCTAATGCCCTCTTTAATCCGTATAGTTCCCTCTTAGGTTGAGAGTACCGCGCCTCTCTTTCATTCAAGGGGATGGACTGGAACCGGGCGAAGTACTTCTTCAAAGGATTATCTGGGTGTAGTTGGTATAGGTAAAATCCTACCGCCATCCAAGATGTATCAACTGCTAGGACTACTGCTGAAAGCCAATTATAATTAATAGGCTTCAAACATTCGCAGTGCTGTAGTGCATCCTTAAGTGCTTGTTGCGAGGCTTTCTCCAAATCCCCCCATTCAAATATAATTCCCGCTCTAGTGAGCCGATTGAGTGGCGCCGCTAGTAGCGTGAAGTCCTTTATGAATATCCTCATTACTCCTACAGTACCAAGGAAGGATTTAACGTCGGTGTAAGTGTGTAGATCGCCCCAACGAGTGATTACTCCAATTCTATCAGTCGAAGGCTTTAACCCTTCAAATGAACAGATATGGCCAACTACTGTTGTATCGCTCCTACATAAGACAGCTTTCTTTCCAGAAAATGTCCCACCGGCGTATCCCATTCTTGTTACAACTCTATTCAAATTCTGGAAGTGTTCCCAGACAAATCTTCTTATTCCATTGTTATCCGGGATCATTTCATACGTTCCATCTGGTAGTTCATACCTAGTGTCCGGACCTCTAATTGGTACATCATCAATGTATGGCCTAGTAACATGCGGGATTTCATCTCGCAATATATAAGTAACATCATCGTGAAATATCGGTACTGAGTTAGTCCATCCTTGTGGTAATCTAACCAGTCTAAGGGCGCCAAATGGCGTCTGAAAGGTAGTATAATCTCTGGAGTCCTTATGGATTTTTCTGTGGTTGTATCCAGAATACAAATCTAAGCATCCTCCACATGCCCTTCCGGCAAAGTGGCCAGCTAGCTCTTCGGCGCCAGGTGGTACACCTGAGTGTGCTACTGTGGCTGCGTTCAAAGGTTCAAGGGAGTGTACTAATCTAATGGATTTCCCGTCACTCTTCAGTACACTAAAGTACTTAGTGCGATATGAACCATTTGACGGTTCATAGACATTAGCCTCTATGCTAGACCGTAGTACCCTACAAACTTCTTCTAATTGACCGGGCGGTATAGGAATATTCCTTTCAACCCATACTTTATGGTCCTTCATTACTGGGAAACGTACTGGAGGAAAGAACTCTTCTTTGAACGTCCCTCGTTCAGAGTCTTCCCAAGCAAAGTTCTGTTCGTGTAGCATCATGAAATGGTGCATCAGTTTCTTTTCTTGGGGTAGTAAGAAGTTTTCTTCATGTAACTTGTCTACGATATCCCTCCTTTCAGCAGTGTATCTACCTGTAGGTTTGAACTCTGGTGGATTAGGATTCAACGAAGGCAAGTCCTTCAGTGGGTCCCCAGTGATGTTCCTTTCAATTCTAAATTCATCAGGCAACTCTTGCAAGAGTGGTCTAACTTTTAGCGCCACTGGTTTATATTTCTTTTTACCAACGAACACTTCAAGCATTGGACCTTCTTTTACTTGAGTTGGCGCCTGATTTTCTCTGGTGTCTTCTGTTGGGAATACCCAATCAGCATAGTCACAACATCCACAGCGGCCAGAATGCGTATGGCGCCGGGATTTCTTCTGACACTTTGGTTTAGGTGCCTTCGGTTTCGGCTCATACATACCAGGTATTTCAAAGTCTGGCGCCGTTTCGATTGTATAGACCCCATTCACATCCTTTCTAGGATCAGTCAGATTCATGAACTCTTGAAAGAGTGCCACCGCTGGATCATCTTCAAGGTACGGCAAGGCTTGTTCAGTAAACAAGTTAGTTAACTGTTCCTTTGAAAATGAACCATTGGCGCCAACTGAATGTTGAGTACTTTTAATCCAGCCTTGACCGTCCTTATCTATTTCGACTATTGCTGCAAACTCTCGTTGATCGTCTATCAATTCCTTGAGTTGTTCTGAAAACTTGACTGTTCAGTTGGCGCCACTTTTTCCTCAGGGATTTCTGTAGAAGTGTCCCTGGACCGCTTGAGAATTGACTTCTGCGCGCCCCTAGCAAATGTAGGGAATGCAACCCTCAATTTAGAGCTTGGGTCAGTCAGAGTAATGGTTTGATTTCCATTAGTTTCATTCTGAACCATGCTCGCGGTCAATATTTCAAATGGTCGACCAAGAAGAACCTTATAAGCTGGTGCCCTAATAATGTGCACCTGTAGGTAGATTGTAAGCTCCCCAAACCTGAAGGGTACATTTCTAGCTAGTCCTACCGTCCTTTCTACTTGAGCGTTCGCGCTCTGCATAAAAATGGTTACATCTGGGTTCCATGCTAGACCCAATTGTACCGCCGTTTCTAATGCCATGGACACAATTTGTGATCCTCCATCTAAAATGGATTCTTCTTCAGCTCTCCCATGAATTAGGGGATAGACTACTCGTAGCGCCGCCGAGGTCTGACCAGTTACTTGATCCTCCAAAGCTACGAATATTTGCTTTGGCGGCCGTCCTTCCGGTACAGTCTTTAGATACTCTAAGACTGGATCGTTAGCAACTAATGCCCCCTTTGGTACGAGACCATCAGTACAAGGCGCAATATAAAATTGCTCTACAAAAGGTAGTTCCCTTGTACTAATAGCGTTCCCCTGTATATATTGCTCAGAAAAGGGATCACTAAAGCTAGGCTTTACTCTCTCGTCCAAGACCCGTTCTAATGAACTATCTTGATCTTGGTCTAGAAAGTGTACTTGTCCTGCTGACCCCGCAGGTACCCGTTTCTTTGTGACTAACCCTTTCGTCTCCTGTTGAACTTTGGGCGCTATGGCTATAAGGTCTTCAAGGGAGATAGGAATATTGGTTTTCCGCAGGGCTTCCATTACAGCTTTTAAGGCCGTTTCCGTCAAGGAATCAATTGGCGCTTTTAATTTGTAGGCTACTTCTTCAGCAATTTTATCCAAATACTCAGGTCCATCGACTGGCGCCTTTTCTTTTGATACAAATTTTACTGGTGGTACATTTTTGAAGGGTAGTTCTGCCTTTTTAATGGGCGCCACTTCCTCTCCTTCATCATCTGAACCCTCAATGACTTCTACGATCCTTGCGCGCCTAGACTCTTTCTCCATGTTTTGAGGTGGAGTGGCGCGAGCCTTTTCGTTCTTTCTCCAGTTAGGTTTTTCAGCAGTCTCCCGTACATTTTTATTCAGGTCCTCCAGGGGCTTCACGGGTGGTTTCTTTACATTAAACCGTTCCCCTCTCCTCGGACCTACTGGAAACCCTCCTGGTTCTGAGAAGACTTATTAGGATTCGCTCTAGTATTGACCACATATTGTTGCAACTGATTCATTTGCTGTTGCAATTGGCCCGTAATACCAGTTAAAAGCGTTACCGCTTCCGCCATCTGGTTATCTTCTGGTTTAGCAATTTTAGGGGCCGGTTGAACGACCCTTTGAGGCTGCTGATGTTGGGTTAGTTGAGTAACCTTGTCCTCTTGGACATTTTGCGCCAATTGCCTTCTAAGGTTCATCTCACTGACTCTCATGGTTAAGAGTTCATCATTGCGAGAATCATATTCGGCGCCATCGTCCTCACTATCAGTCATCATGGAGTAAACTCCAGAAATGCCACCCTGATAATGTTGGGCTGCCTTTCCTCTATAGTATTCGTCAATGATTGTTGCCCTGGACTTAGGACCTAGTCTGGGGGCATACATGGTAGTACCATCCCCAAAGAAGTCCTTTCCGTCAATCACTTTCAACTTACCTTCTTCAATGCTCTTGCGCCTATGCTCACATTTATCCATAAAGTGACCAGCAAAGCGGCAATGATGACAATCCATGTTAGGGAGCGCCCTATTATAGTTTGGCATCCGACTAGGAGAATCAAATGTAGTAGTTTTAGACTCGCGCTCAACCACAGATCCATGTGGCGCCGAAGTCTTAAGATACTGTTCGACCCTTTCCCATCGAGCATCATTAGCTTTCTGCAGTTTCTGATTAGCTAGATTACTCTTATCTAGTTCTTGAACCGTCCACTGTTTCAATTCATCAATGCTTTCTCTTTGTTGCTTTCCCAACTCGAGTTTTACACCGACAATTTCCGTCTTAATCCTCTTTCCAGAGGATGTTTGTAGAGTGGCGCCAGTATCATACTCACCACGGTCCGCACTCGTTGTAGCTAACGTTCGCGCCACTCGAAGAATATCACTGAACATGTACCTTTCGGTTTCTCTATCAGTTTGTCTCTTGAGTTTGGCCGCAACAGCCGCCACATCAGTCGGGTCAACAGGCAATGCATCTAGCGCCACCTCATCCATGTCTAGTCTAGCCCATATCCTATTAGCAAACTCAGGCGTTAGTTTCTCCATGAAACGTGCAACCGCAATTTTGTTAGTCAACTTTGTAGGAATGAGCCGTTTGACTTCGACTTGCATTGGCCTTATGAGGTCCATTAACTCGTCTTGATCATCGATAGATATACCATGCGTATCGAATTTATTCAAGAGTTTGTTCAATGTTACAATAGAACCCTTTTCTTGGTCCCTAATTGAAGGGTAATGATTTACCACTTCTTTCAGAAACTCAGTATGGGTTCCTTTCTCAAAGGATGGTAGGCCCTTCCACTCTTTCCTGGCGCTCATCTTCACGTAGCTCACAATTTTCTTATTGCGATCTGCCGCTTGAATCTTGCCTTTCTCCATTATAGTTCCCATATGTTCAAGAAACTCCATTAGTTCTTCCGGACTATCCGGGTCGAACTTGGGTGCATTCCTGTCATAGGGCTCTGGTATTTTAGTGTCGGTTGACATGATAACAAGGGGGGTCTGGTTCTGGGAGAGTGGGTTCTGATTCAAAGGATCTGCAGTGTTCGGGGTAACAGGGGAATTTGTAGTAGTTTGTGTTCGAAGTGTATTCGAACTGGCGCCAATGGACGTATTAGATCCAGAAGCGTGAATCGAACTGGCGCCCGAAGGTGCTGATTTTCTTTGTTGGTCGAGGCTAGCCTCAACACGGTCTCTAGTGGATTCTGCTGCTGTTTCTCTAGCGCGGGCAGCGATTCCCTGCGGCACCGAGTTGTTTGTTACAACTGAAGCAGATCTTCCTCGAGAGTTGCTAGTAGGTCGGGATGCCCTCCTAGTCCAGTAATTGCCTGCGTTTGAAAGCGGAGGTGGATATGTGGATTCAGTTGGGCTTCTTCTATTACTAGATGAACTGGAGCTGGACCTTGAATGGTCACGGCTCGACAGATTGTATTGTTTTAATCCGGATTCAATAGAACCTCGGACTGGTTTTCAGTGTTCTGTGATTGTTCCTTTCAACAGTATCCTTGTGAAGGAAGCTGCCCTTGATTCAGGTTTTCAAGTGTGTACAAATTGCGACTTTTTAAGACTGTTACCCCTCGCGGTGGGCTCCAGATGAAACGGTGCAGTGGCGTGCAGCCGTGAAATCTAATACCAAACTGAGTGAAACGAAGTCCCACAAAATCTAATACCAAATCTAACAACTAACAACTTCCAATACTAACGTGTGTGTTCGGGGATGTAGGTCAGGCGTATCGACCTTCAATCTCAAACTGGCGCCAACTCGATACTTCTTAACTGAATAGTCAAAACAAAGGTCTATTAAGCACCTCAATTAGATTACTCTCGTGTTCTAAACAATGTGTAGGACTGGTTTAAGGTCACAGAGTGTATATAGAGTCAACCCCAAGTTGATTAGTTTTTAACGGCTGGTTGGGTTGAAGACAACTAAGACTCTAATACAAGAGCTTATTGAATTCTCAATGGGTGTAAGTACAAGTTGTAAGAGCGGCTTATTAGGCACAGTCTTAACAAAATGAAACTTAGAGCTACTAAGAGCTGGGTGCCAACAACTGGGGGAGTATTTCACTGCCTAATTATTACTTTACATGTTGCTTTTATAGTATTTACTACCTATTAATCTAACCACCGAGGTGAATAACTTCAGATAGCTATCCGGATACCTTTGATCTCCTTGCCGTCCTATTGGCTAACAGTCCCTTGCTGACTGAAGGATTTGAACTCATTTATATTGAACCAAGCCCTTTGGGATTTACTTGGCTCCTAGCCTTGTTGAAGGCCTGAGAGAACTCCCGGAAGGCTTTCCGTGCCTAGTCCCTATGCCTATAGGTCTGTCTAGACCGTTGAAGCGTCATCTGTCTGTTGTAGTTAACTTCCTTGAAGCCAACTCGCCTCTCTCTTTAAAACGTGATCAAACGCGATCACATGATACTTCAGGGCCGGTTTTTGATCAACCGCGCTCCCAGTTAAATGCCCTTCTAGTAGCCTGGTCTAGTTTATTTCCTTACTTCTGTAGTGCACATTTTAATAGTCTTATGCTGTTTGAATCCTTCCAAAGTCCCTTAGTCGCCTGACGTCCATATTGAATCCGAGCTTGTTACATCTTTGACATATAACTTGCCAGGATATTCCTATAGCTAGCTGGGTTTTGCTCAGTCACTATTGCAGGTCCCATTTGTGAAGGTACCGTTAATACTGCCTGACTTTGATAGTTATGCTAGTTTGCAACGCTTCAAAGGCTTAATGCTCAGTTCCGGGATTAAACTAGCATCCTCTAGTCTTACTTCTTGTATACAGCTATCCGCGTGTACTAGTGTAAAATCGATGAATTCAGGTGTGTATTGATACACGCCTTATCAACGGAGCAAAGGACGCACGCGTCGACATGGGCGCTCCCTCGCCGCATGGATTCGGAGTCGTCGTGTTCGCATTGCCGCGGCTTCGACTTGAGCCGGCGGACTATTAGTTTGGTTGATTGTCTTGTGCTATTAGAGGGGGGGAGAAGACAGAGAAAAAAAAGGGATACAACGACCCACTCTGTCCCCCACCGTCGAGCAGGGTCGAGAGAGAAGTCTTCATATCAGCGTTAAGCTTGTAAAGATCAATTCTGATATACTATATCCGGGTGATGGAACGGAGTAGAACGGCCCTTGATGTTCGCAGGGCACAGGCAAGGACTGAATCCGGGGAGGAGACAGATGTCTGTCGACGTGCGTGGACGATGGAGGCAGACCATGCCGACGTCAAGTCCACCGAGGTCGGCAAGGCGTCGATCAATGTCCGCACAGCTGTGCAGATCCGATGTCGGCAGGCTTTGTTTGGCGTGTCGGCACAGCTCGACCATTGTCGGCAGGGTCTGCCGACGGGGACCTTGAACGCAGTGAGCGTTGCCGAAGCTTCTGCGCCAGACATACCACAAGAGCGGTGTTGCATGAATAAAGCCCAAATTATTCAGGAAGCTTTGTGACATCACACATTGAACTACAGAATTAATGAGAAGAGATGACACTGGGGGCACCGAACGGAGCACTTGAAACACAAGTGCGATTCAGTCATGTTGTCGGCATGTCCATGTGACATGCCACAAAGGTCTTTGTAAGCTTTACATTTTGTATTAACAAGTTATAACTAAGTGTTTAATTAGATACAACAAATGTTATAAAGAGTTAACCTGCTTTTTAACGGCACTGAATGAGTTTTTGAACAGAATTTGAGAATTGGGATGGCGCAAGCGGCAAGTAATGCTGAGCGGGGCCTTGATGGAGCCGTGGAAGCTGATGCCAGGAGCTGCACCCATGTGACAACGTGGTTCAACCTTTGTTTGATCATCCCATGCCAATTTCTGCTATCTTGCTCTATGACATCTTTAGATTGCAGTCAAGTGCTCCTCAAAATGGGTTCTCATAATAACAATAGTAAGTATAAGTAGTGCGAGTAGGCAATAGCAAATAAAGTCGCAATATCTTCTTTATTATAATATGAGGGGGGGGTATAACTATGATGGGCCAGACTTAGGCCCAGACTCACATCTCACGGTCATGCACAGCATGGATCGGACCCGGCCCGACCCGCTGGAACTTGGCAGGACTCGAGAACGGGTCGAGAATTCGGGCGCTGGCACTGGCCAAGACTTACGCCGAGGCCTCCACGGCGGCTCAGCCGGACTCGGCACGCTGGTACATCTTGATCATGCATGGCATGACGTGGACCCGTGGGAGCTCTGCAGGAGAAATGTTGAAGCTTGCACCGGCCGAGAACCGAGACCACCACGGGGCTCGGCAGGACTCGCCATCCTGAGCAAAACTCGGGAGCATGCCAGGATGATGAAGAAGCTACATATGTTGTACTTAAATGCATGATTAAATAAATTAGCATACTCGAGCCGCTGTACTTACAGCTATAGTACATAGTATCTACTTTTCTCATATATTCGGGTGCTGGGTGCGACACAGAATTCAAGTGGGGACGGGGGTCCGGATGAAACACGGGGTGAGCGGGCGGGGCGGACAACTGCGAGCGAGGAGGGGTCTATGGGCGAGGGCAAGAACGAGTGCGGAGCTGGGCTCCAACGTAGGAGGGGCGGAGCAGGGCTCGAATGTGCGGGACAGCAGAGTCAACCACACTGAGAGCCAGCACTGTGGAAGTGAAAAATTAGTGTGGGGTAGGCAATGTACAGTATGGTGGTACAAGCTGTGGTATAATGAGATAGAGAGGAAGGGTGGGATGGGGGGTTTAGAGAGAGGTAGGGGTAGAACTCTGAAGGACACTGACCCACGGGAACTTAGCAGGACTTGAAAACGGGGCGAGAATGGGGGAGCTTGCACCGGGACTTAGCCTGAGACCTCCAACACAGGGGCTCGACAGAACTCAGCACTGGTAAAACTCAGAAGCACAATGAAGTGTATATCATGAAGTGCTTCATAAATTTGTCTTGCTACTTACCCATCAAATTTTTGACGGGCTTACACTAGTAAATTGATAATATGACTCAGACTTGCGGCAATGGTCGGCAGCTGAATTAATAAGCCGGCAGGGGCGAGGAATTACCTTAGGTAATCAAAGTGCAGCGAAATTCCTTATGTAATCAACAGTACAGTGACCGTGTTTGGCACGAGCAGGATCAGTGAGGACTGATCCCCGTGCAACAAGGTATCAGATCACATTTGATGCTCCCATGGACCTGGGAGATATTTTTGCAAGTTTCACAATAGGAAGGTGTTCTTGAGAAGGAACCTTGTGAAGCCCTCGCGGCCTCGCTCGCTCTCGCATATAATGCGGGTTTTGATGTCTCGCTCCAGGGCGACTTGAACACTTCCACTGGTTCCAAACATGCAATGCCGCTGGATTCCTTCCATCTCAATGGACACTGCACACCCATCCGCACACGGGAACTGGCTCTGCAAGATGCTAGGGGACTACGGCTTGGCGATCGTGAACGGTGCTATCTGCTTTGGTCCGTAAAGTGGTAAATATACTTCTTTTCAAGGAAAAAATGAAGAGACAATGTGCAAGTCAGTAATCGACTATGTTGCATGCTCAAGAGGGATCTGGGATAATATCTCCAGCTTCACAGTATGTGACCGCGTCAAGGGCTACGATCACGCGGCAACCATCTTGTGTCTGAAAATGGACGTTGATTTCCAGGACCTTCATTTTGCGAGTGCATGTAAAAAGAGGAAGCGCGACTTGGTTTTGCCTAATGAATCTGAGCTAGATCAACTGTTCATCGCTACTCTGGAATCTGGTAAAGATACCCGAAAGAAAATTGCTTGCACTCTACGGGCCAGTGTTACTCGTCAGTTCCCCTTTAAAAGTAACAGTGCAAGGTACCTGCTTGAATGCCGGGAAATTTACGGCGGCTGCTGGGGAAGCTGCCTACTGGGGACCTGATGCCCGACTGAATCGATCCGCCCGAGTGTACAGATCTCAAACAAGCCCGCAAGCCGAACTTCTGGCGGTCATTGTGGTGCTGCAGTCCGCTCCGATCTTCAGGTCAATAATTATTGCAACCCGCTCAGAATATGCTATCCGCTCTGTTGCATATTATGCTGCAAAGAACGAGGTGTGCGGCTGGAGGTGTATCAACAGAGACTTACTCAAAGTCCTGGTTGCATTGATTAAAATGCGAAGCGCACCACTGCATTTTACCCATATAAAAAAGGAAAATGCAAACAGCAACGGTCATCTCCACGAAGCCAAGAGTGGAGCAGTTCGGGCATGTGCTCTCCCGCGACCGAGATCGCGGCTCCAGAAATCAATGCAAGGCCCACCGAAGTTGGTTTGGTTGGCGTGTCAAAGGTTGTTGCAGACATACCCAATGATAGTTCACCACCAGAAATTGCTGTTCGGCTCCCTCGTACCATGTTCCCCGAAGGTCATCGAGGCTGCGAGAAGCTTGTGACACTGAGGGAAGCGAACCGCATGAAAGCTATGGAGGCCACTTCGAGCAGCGCATTCTGGAAAGAAGTCAAGAGACTCGCTGATCCGAAGCCGGCGCCTATATCAATTACAGCGGCCAGCCTCAAGGATGTCTTTGAGAAGAGGCTCAACCCGCCCGAGGTTCTGCCAACTCAATTTGACTGACCCCAGCATGGTGTAAACAGGATCCTTGCAAAGCTTCTTCCACCCATAACGGAGGATCACACCCCGGAGGGTTTCTTTACGGAAATATGGAACGAAGAGGATATGGGCCGACTCAAAGACCATCTGCGCAAGCACTCACAAGACAGCTCTGCTGGAGAGGATGGGACTTCATACACTGAGATGCTGGAAATTCCAAATGGGGACCTGGCAAGACTCTATGGCGGTCCGGATGCACTTTTATTCCCGCCCCGCAAACTTGCCTTTTTTGGCATCCCCGCGCGCGAATTTCGGAGTTTGATCACGTCAATATGTTTGGCGCGGACGGCATGTTCCGCCCCGCCCGATGTTGGTCCCGCGCGCGCGAAAATCCGAACTTCCGCGCGCGCCCAAACCTTTCTCTGGTGATCCCCCCGCAAAAATTAACTTGATGAACAAAAAGCCTGATATCAAATTCGGGATGATGAAATCATTATATTTATACTAGATCTCAGGCCATTTATGGCCTATGTGTCTAGCTATATGTCTACCTCTGCGCGTCGTTCGGGACCAGAGAGCCTCCACCCATTTACGGGAGGCCGCGGGGTACAACATTAAATTTGTGATAAGGTACAAGTAGGATCGGTAGGTAGGGCAATGATTACTTAAGAGAGTGTGAATGGTGTTAGAGCAAGGTGAGTCCAATGAGAGGCGGGAATCCGGATACTTATGTATGAAGGTAACCGACCTTTGTCGTTGGGCTGTGCCGTTGACGGTTGAACGTAGGAGCGAGCAACCTGTTTACCTTATCCGCAGACAATTGATGGGATGGAATGGATGAGGGTGATTGCTTTACGTGCCATCCGACACATGGGAGTCTGTCAGTGATTAGATCCACATCCCGATGAAGCCTGTACTGCCAGTCTGTCATGATCAATGAGGAGTGGGCAAGGAGGGAAAACCGGGGAAGCGAAACAATCAAGTCCTGAAAGATGCGGATTCCGAGGGCAACTTCTACTTAACATCTGGCCTCGTTAAGTACTATACATGGCCGTTCAATTTCGTTGATCAATCTGAAATCCTGTCATTCATCCACTCCTTTGTCACTCTCCACCCTTTTCACTCACTCCCTCGTCCTCGTTCCATCTCCAGTACCTGCTCTCGTCATTCATTGGACCTCAATCGCACGCATCTTGATTATAATTCACGCTCTCTGTCGATAATTAAACCATCCGCCCCTCATTGGACCTCACCTTGCTCTAACACCATTCACACTCTCTTAATCATCGTTCTACCGATCCCACTTGTACCTTGCTTATCCCGAATTATCTAAGACCTTTTGCTCATCAACTTAATTTTTGCGGGGGGATCACCAAATAAAATTTTGCGCGCGCGCGGAAGTTCGGATTTTCGCGCGCGCGGGACCAAAATCGCGCGGGGCGGAACATGCCGTCCGCGCCAAACATATTGACGTGATCAAACTCCGAAATTCGCGCGCGGGGATGCCAAAAAAGGCAAGTTTGCGGGGCGGGGTCAAAAGTTTGCGGGGCGGGAATAAAAGTGCATCCGGACCGCCATAAGACTCTGCACGAATGTGTGGCACGCAAAGATGGTCCGTCAATTTGGTTCATGACGGCGCTTATTGGTATTCTCAAAAGAATGAAGCCACATGATAATCCGGATAGCTATCGCCTCATAGCGCTTGAGAGCTGCTTTCTAAAGGGCCTGACTATTTTAATCCACTGGCGTGTGTTCGACTGGGCGGAAGCAAGGGGTTGATCCCACTGGCTCAAAACGGATTTAGACCAGGCTATAGAACGAATAATAACCCGTTCATTCTCCGATGTCTCAAAGAATGAGCAAGAGCCCACGGCCACACCCTCTACGTTGCTTGTGTTGACTTCACCAACACCTTTCCCTCAACGGATCAACCAACACTTTGGTTGAAACTGTTCCGACTGGGAATGGGCGGGAAGATTTTTGACTGGCTGCGCATGTTGTACGACCGAATGGCTTATTATGTTAGACACGGAGACATGGAGTCATCCCAGTTCAAGGCTCTTATCGGCCTCCTTACAGGATGAGAATGAGAGGCTTCTGGACAGAGATGGATCTAAATCTCCTGTCGCAGAGTGCTCACGCCCTTTTGTTTTTCACTGGAGTCTGGAGTCATGCGGCGAGGAATCTTTTTTTCATGATACATAACATTGCATAACCACAAATTGAATGATAGTGTCCTTCACTTGCAAGCCAATTAGTTGTGCACTCCTCTAAAAATTCCTGCATGCAGCTGAGTTTTTTTTTTTTTTGCAACATGCTAAATTCACTCATAACTCTGGATTTTTCGCACATAACTTTGAAGAGTTTCGTTGGATTTTCACACACAAGATGGAAGATTTTTCTCCGATTGATTTCCACCGCTTGCAAGAGGTCTCTTCATGCTATATTGTCATTACAGCGGTGGCCTGGCCTGGCCTGTCTGAGTAGCATTTGGTTGAGAACCGCAAACTTCCAATTGAATAGCCATGCATGTTGGTCTGGACCCCGGAGAGATCTGGGCATGAAGGCAAAATAAGTTACCACTGCCCAAGGATATGTTCCTGTGCCACAGCCTGAACTCTGAAGGTTACGACCAGGATACTCCCACAAATGTTTGTTTCCAGAGCTGCCTTGAGATAAAATGGCAGGCCATCGGCCGACATAGCCGCTGATTGGGACATACCAACAGTCAACAAAACCATGCTCATAGATTGGGCATCAAATGCGTGGGATGGACAAGATTGTCTCAAACATTACTAAGTAATACTATGAACCAGGTTTTCCAAGCGATAAAAAAAAATTGCAGGTGCTCAAATCAAGTACATTGTCCCAATTACACAAAAGGTTTACAGAGTAATATATTACCATCAGATTTGGCCTCAGAGTGACAAGCCGGATCAGCAGCTCTCTCATGTCAACTGATACTTGGCCCGAACATGAAGCAGAAATGACTAATAACAGAAAATTGAATTCAGTGAATCTCTTTGGTTCCAGGTTGTGAAACAGGCTCGTGCACAAGCATTCAAGTCAGTAATAAGTTGAAGAATATGTACTTCGCACTTTGGTTTATTTCTATATCTTACTCCACTTGCTTTCAATTTATTTTCGCAATGACCAATGTTGCATGACTAAATCTTTGTTTGTCCTTGTAGCAAATGTTGGCGGATAGGCAAGTTCCCCAGGGTAGCCAAACCTGACGGTTCAGCAATAAAGAACCACCCATAGTCAATGACTTGGATTAGGCCTCTCCGAGGCGGTAGCTGAACCTTTAGGACTTTGCAGCATTATCTCATTATTTTTATCCGGCAAAACAATAGATGCCAGGGGCACTTAGATAAAGGCACTCAGCTCACTTGATAACGGGAAAGAGGAAAGTGTGATCTGGTCATAACACAAGAGTGTGCAACACCCCTCAGGCTGGACACTACCTACTACATAACTCTAATTACCCCCACCATGAAGTAAATCAACACTCAAAATTTGAGTGTTTCCCTCTGTTTTATAAGGAAAATTGATGGCCAGACGAGACTAATTGCTCCGACATAAAGTAGATCATGCATGTCGAGAATTTCTTTTTCTGGGCTGAGTGCCAATTTTACCAACCAAAATTCAACCTTCGACACGGAACAACTGAAACAACTGGGATATGCAAGAAATGAACCCCAGGAGAAAAAAAAGCAATTACTGACAACTTTGGTGGAAATTTTGGCCAAATTCTCTCCACCGTAAAGTAAATTGGTAAATCAACTGGGATTTTAGACTTTGGCGGAGGGAGTTAGTACATAGTGTCTGGGGGCCTAGTGTGCAGCATGGCCACCAAATCCAGTAGAGACAGGCAAATTACAGAAGATAGCAAGGGACAATAAAGGGAGGACATGTAGGAGAGAGCCAAGTTGTGTATGTGCTGGGAAGATCGAGACACAGTGATTGGTCTCAGAGACACGGATTGATATTCTGCAAGAGGATACATTGTGCATAAGTACAGTACCTGCTTGTTCCTTGGACCACCACAGTAATATATCCTCCTCCTCCTCATCCTGGTTTTTATATCAATGTACTGGTTCCAACAGGGAATATACACCGGGATGTGCAGAGTACTGGTAGTACATGTATTTCAAAAAGTGGAGGTATCAAAAATATCATGATCTCTGTGTACATTTCCTGCCAATGTCCAGTCCCCTGCTTCCCTGGAATTGGCTGCATGTTTAACCAGGAATCTTGTATACAACCTTGCAGTCTAAGATGTTGTGATTTCTGGGGCATGTTGAGTTCTTACACTGTCGGTAGTATTTTCACGGTTCAAGAGCCCGAATTTTTAAGGTTTGCCAACCGACCTGCCAAGTATACAACCCAGCTGATCGGAACATTAACATTGTCCGGGCCCAATTCTCATGTCAACGGATATTGCCCCGAACATCAAGCAGAAATGACTAATAGCTAAAGTAGAAATAAGTGAATGTCTTGAGTGAAACGCAGTGGGCCACAGGCAGACAAATCAGTAAGAAGGTTGGCAACAAAGTAGTTACACTTGAATTGCTTGTTTCTGGTTTCCTTACTTGCTTTCAATTTTTTTGGTGGTTATGACTAATTCTCCATGACAAACAGATCAAAAATGATGCACAAAATCGAAGTTCCCCTGGGTAGCCAAACCTAAAGGTTCAGCAATTAAAAGTGTCAGAGACGAGCCATGGTTGGTTTCGGATTTGTGGTTCAAGCCATGGCTCAAGCCAGGGCCAGGCCAGGCCAAGCCAGGATCCCTGGCCCTGGCCCTGGCTTGGGATTCCTCAAGCCAAAGCCTGATGAAGCCAGGCCAGAGCCACGGTTTCCGGGCCAAGCCAAGCCAGCACATCACTACCCACCATCGGGAGTGTCGCCCAAGAGTGCGGGACAATGAGACCTTGCTCAAAGCCTTGGGCCGCGGCTGACCATTCAATGCCGATCAATGAATCAATGTGCCGGGATCTACCGCCGGACTATTACATCAGCCCCGGATATCTCTTTTTTTTTTTTTTTTTTCGGAGCATTTGGAATAACGAAACAAACTCTGCAGAAGCATTCTAGGTTTGTCCACTTGTCTTGCTGGTTTTGGGCCAGTCATGCCGGTGGGTTTTGTCCGGGAGGAAATGCCGTTACGCACAATGTTTTAACCAGTGTGGGACTCTGGCCTGAAAAATTTATCCTATACCATTCATTGGCCACATACCCACTAAAACCCCCTCTGTGAGTGTCCAATCATCCAGCAATGAGTCCTCATCCATAAGCAACCCACTCCAAGTGCTAAGCACCAATTGTTTCTTCAATGCGAGTGGGCCAAATTTATCCATGAGAATACGGTCGCGTCGTAGGGCTAAGTTCACCGATTTTAACCATTGATTGTGGATGTTAGTCTCGGTGAGTATTGTGTCTGGATTTTTTATGACTCGGTTCACGCGAAGGTTCCAGATAAGATGCCATGCCACTGATACCAGTATTGCAAACAGTCTCCCTTTTTCGGGCCTAATGGCACCATTCACTCCTTTAAATCTGACAAGGTTACAACCTAAGATCAAACTCCAGTTCAGTGTTGGCCAGGAAGAATATTTCTTCGACCACAGTTGTCTCGTGAGAGACCATATATTTTTTTGCTCAGGAGAATTGTTGGATTTAGAGCCTAGGGACGTAGCGGAGCTCAGTGACCCTCTGCAAACGCACAGGGGTCTCGGTAAAATTAAACTACTACTTATACAACAGCACGATTGTATAGAACACGAAAGGGGATATGTCGGCAGGACAAAAGAAACAGCGGGCGCGTGATGGATGAGTCGGAGTAACAGAGGAATATATAGAAGTTGTGGAAGCACCGAGGTAACAGCTTGCCTTGGCGGCGCACAGCTGTTTGGCGCATCGTCGGGGCGGTGCGGGTTGTTTCGGTTGTTATTCCAACAAGAATAACATTCCTAAGTGATGTGAGGACCGGTGATTATGTGGTTCGAGGTTGGATACCGAGTCCGGACAAAAAAAAATCAATGCTCGACTCAACTCGGATCATAGTCCGGACAAGACCAGCCTCTGGGCCGATGAGCTTTGTTCAATTAGTCCGGACAGGGTTCTCGGCCGATACCAAGTCAGATCATAGTCCGGACACCGAGGATCCAGGGGATTACTGGCAAGTGGTAGTTGCCATGTTGGTAGAACAATGATGAACGAATGTTGATTGAACAATGCTCCACGATCTTGGACAATGTTGAGTGGCACATCACAGCTGTGTGGGACACTCGGGGCCACTGCAAAAAAATATTATTTGTGCTCAGAACCAAATTATTTCTTCACTACATACTCCACGAATTAAGCTATGGACGACTAGTAGCAATCGACAATTCAGACCTACTGAAATGAAATCCCCGCTGAAACCCTGACGAATGGATTGGCGGAAAATCCTTCCAAAACATACCCTCGGCTGAATATAGTCCAGAGGCGTGGAAAACCCAATATAAATGTTGTAGATATGGAGGAGGAAGATGATGTAGATGCGTAGAAAGTATTGCGATTTTTTTTTCCGATTTTTTGCGATTTTCTGAGGTCGAAGCGGGATCCGGACAAAATTTTGGCCAAAATTGTGAGGGGAGAAGGTGCCTGGGGCCTAGTTGAGAACGAAGCTGGGGATCAAGGTCCCCAGCGACCACTATATATATACAGGAGTGATGTAAGCGGTGATGACTACGTAGGAACCCGTAGGGCCGAACACGGGCCGGTGACGTAAGCATGCTGATGGCCATGTTCCCCTTACAAAAATCGATAGTCAGAACAACATCCGGACAAAAATTTTGGACCCTTGCTAGAAAAAAGTCCGGACAAGAAATGTTCAGCAGCGATTTTTTATATCTGACCTCGACCCACATAATCACCGGTCCTGTGATGTGCTCTAAACTTTTGGTCACATTACAGATATTACACGTGCCATTTCTCTACAAAGTGTCCATATGGCACCAATAATCACCCACTCTAAAGGTGTTGTGAATGCATTTCCACAAAAACTCCCGGGAGCGTCGTTGTATAGTCGATGATCTAATTGATGTCCAAATCATTGCATCGGATGGTGTGTACCCACAAATTTCTTCGACAGAGCAATGAATACGATCCAGATTCACAAAAGTCGATTTTCGGTGTGGTGTTGGACGTAGTGAGCGTATAATTTTAGTGAAAATTCTTTGTGACCCCCGCGATAGCAGCATTCCGGGACACTCAAACATGAGGTCGATTTCTGTGTCAATTTCAACTTTCTGGATCGGGGCATTGTTAGGGAACGTAGCAAGATTCACTTTCACTTTCTTGAATCGTGTTCGGGCTACTCTCTCGTTCAACATGGCTCCGTGGCCTTCAAGAGCCGGAAATTAGGATGTAGTAAGTCATTTTCATATTTGGTTTTTTCCTTCACCAATGTTCGTAGTAGGAAGTCAGAGGATGCACAAATCTGGAGTATGTCGTTCAGTATTCTGAAGTATCAATAGAAGTCCTCCCAAAAGTGCAGATGAAAATGTCAATGGGATGTCCCGTCTATCAAAAGTCATGGATAAACTCATACTTTCCAGTGCAGTGTCAGTTACTCGCGTGAACACAAGATTAATCTCAGGCTCAAACTCGCCGGCAGGTAAAATTTGTGGATGTAAGAAGTAAGTGATCATACTCGGCACTTCTAGCAAATCGTTGGTTGAAAACAATTCAGAGAGGCTGCAACTTGATCATGTAACAGACCCAGCTCAAAAAATATTTCAACAGGAAATATTTCAATGATCAGTTGGATCCAGTCGTCCATAATAACAATGCCTATTTATTGACTGCGTTTTATTTTTGGTCTTCCAATATCTCCTCGCAGCGGTCTTGTTCAGCGATTCGTCTGAGGCAAAGATGCGGAATCCGGTTCCAAGGTTTGACAGCGTAAAATCTGGGTCAAAGACCACGGCGTGATCTGTCTCTATTGGCATTTCATTCCGTTCCAGCTCGTCATTTGTCAGGGCGAGGTCTTCACAGGGGTCAAATTTGTCATAGTTGGGTTCCATTTTTGTGTAATGCTGTCTATCAACATCTTGGCAGTTTCGATGCATTCCCCTGGATGTTCACAGTCCAATTCTGTTCGATCTCGGACACACAATGGGCATCCACAGTTCTTTCGGCTGATTCCTTGATGTGTGAGGTTTTCTCAATGTTGTGGTTTTCCGGTTTGCAATTTTAAGAGTGTCGTTGACTGTTCTGACTTTATGGTTGAGTCTGAGACAATTTACAGAATCACGTCGATTGGCTCGTTTATACAGTGTCACGTTTACCGCTGGATGTTTCCAAACCGGCATTTTTAATTTAACCTCATTGCTTATTGACAGTCCCGTGAATTTCAGGTCATATTTTCGGGCCGTCAGAATCATCCGTTTAATTTCATCTGGCAATGGAGTTTTGTTGGATATGGGGATATGGATGTCTTGCAAGAACACATTCACGATTTGTCCTGGTCGGACATTGAGGTAGCTCTTCTCTAAAAATTTAGTCAGAATGTAATCCATAAAATAGCACCGAGTAGCCCGTTCATCTCCTTGTGCCAGGTACGATTGTAGGTTCCATAAATCAATTGCCTCGTTCCTCGCTGGGATATCAAGAATCTGCTTTCCACCGTCGGCAATACAGCCCCGGATATCTCCCCCGGACATGATCTCTAGTTCACCTCTCGATGCGTATCCCGTGGATACACTCGTTCACCTCTGTCCCCGTCCGTGGCGGCCCGATAGCTGATGCCATCATTATTCGCACCGCCACCCCCTGGTTCAGTTACTTTAGTATATAAAGCCTGTACCCGTAGTTACGACTCTTCAGTCAATCCACTACTTAAAACAGTCATTGTGGTCGATTTCCCCTTACCCCTCGTGTGCCGGAACTCGTCTACTCAGTGCTCACGCTTCCTCACACGCGGGTCCTCAAACCAGTCGAGTATACCTGCGGAATTTTCCAGCGACACTAATATTTTATTGACCAGCACGGTGCAGTAAAATGTAACAATGTGATTTAATTTGGGTTTGCTCTCTGTTGTGTGCGCTAGATAGAGGCAGGACCTATGAGTGTCCAAATGCACATTTAATCCCGCGCACATCACACATCCTGAAATCATATTTCTGCACTAAATAAGCCCTTTTGAGTGAAATCCCGCCCATAAATGAACCACGTACTTGAATTGCGCGAATTCGACCAATCGCGCAATCGCGCAAATCCAATTCCGCGCAAAGTCCGCGGTCATCAAACCGCGCAAAGTCTGTGAATTCAAACCGCGCAAAGTCAGATATTTCAGAAAATGCGTAAAATTCTGGTTACGTTCAGGGTGAAGTTCTCTCCGATCCCCGTTCTCAGGCATTCTGTGTTGAAACCCCGATAAGATAAGCAGATAAGATAAGATTAAACTGGACTGAAAAAAAAAAGAGCGTCAAAAGGAGGTCCATGGCACATTAGTCCAAGAGCAAGGACTCAGTGGATCCTCATTTTAATTTAACAGCCCAGTGATGCTATCGGTCCACTTGGTTAAAGTCATCAGAAACAACGCTTACTTGGACCCTAAATCAATTTTGGCCAAAAGCCTTCAAGACTGATTACCAGGAGGTCTGATTGGTCGTCTAACATCTTGCTGATTTTGGTCAGAGGCAAGCTCACGAACATTTGTCATTCAAATTCTCTTTCAGTCGACCCGCATGTTTCGGGTCGATGCCTGGATCGAACCTATATTCCATGCCCCCATGGAGCATCCTAATTATTCTCTTGACCTTGAAAAACTCCACCAAATTGGGGAGATTGGATCTTATCATTTAATATAGACCAAGGACAAGATTCGGAAGAACCGTGCTCGTCTCGCTTTCAGCACGCCCAAACTTCGGGGTTTCACGGATTGTAACACGCCAGGATCCTATGAGTACAACTGGAAAGCGGAGTGGTGGGGAGGATTTGCCCGTCTAATCCACCATCCTGATTTTCCACTTGGATTCGGCGAGATCCCCAGCAAGCTAATGGAAGTCTGGAAGGACGGAATCGACTGTCTTCATTTGCCCATTGACTTGATTTTGGCAGACGGGAAATTGAGTCGAGAGGTCCAATATATGGAAGATGCCATCCTGGAACTCATGGAGTACCAAACGGATGAGCCAGTTTGAGCCAAGTTGAGAGATATAGTCAATGTCACCACCTGAATTGCTGGGCACACATGTATTTTCATTGTTCATTTATAATCTGAGTTCCAATGCTGATAGCACTTCATAGATTCTCTTTTGCCTATTAAGGCATGATAAATCCAGGCCTCCTAGCTTTATTTCCCGCATCAGTAGCCCTCGACCTTAGTGTCGCAGGATTATTTTGACCCATCAGAATCTGAATGACAAATGTTCGTGAGGTGGCTATTTGCCACCGTATCCCTCTGACCAAAATCAGTGAGATGTTAGACAACCAATACTAGATCTCCCGGTAATCAGTCTTGAAGGCTTTTGGCCAAAATTGATTGAGGTCCCAAGTAAGCGTTGTTTCTGATGGATTTAAGCAAGTGGGCTGAGAGCATCACTGGGCTGTTGAATGAGTATTCACTGAGCCATTGGGTCGTTCATGAACCTCAAACCGATGTCTTTGGCCTCCTGGAATAGCGTGCCATGAACCCCTTTTGACGCCCTTTTTTTCATTCCAGTTTAATCTTATTTTATCTGCTTCGCTTATCGGGGGGTTCAACACAGAATGCCTAAGAATGGGAATTGGAGGGAACTTCACCAGAACTTTGTTCATTTTCTGGGATGCTTGACTTTGCGTGGTTTCGGGGACCGCCGACTTTGCGCGGTTTTTGTATTCACCGACTTTGCGCGGTTTGATGACCGCGGACTTTGCGCGGAATTGGATTTGCGCGATTGCGCGAATGGTTGAATTCGCGCAATGCAAGTACGTGGTTCATTTATGTGCGGGATTTCACTCAAAAGGGCTTATTTAGTGCGGAAATATGATTTCAGGATGTGTGATGTGCGCGGGATTAAATGTGCATTTGGACACTCATAAGGACCAGGCACAAAGCTGCTTTTCAACAGTTAAAATTGCTGTTTTGCTGGAGTTTTCAATGTGGGAGTACTCCAGCTTGGAACTGGGGTGAGGTGCTGTTATGCAACATAAAAATTTGAATGGAGCTGCTACATACTGAGGGACAAATAGTAAGTAGATGCACAAAAACCCGCGGGTACACAGGTCGGGTACACGGGTTGAGCACGGGTCTGAAATCACGACCCGTACCCGCCCTCACCCGCGGGTACAAACTCGCGGGTATACCCGCGACCCGTGTCTTTCCTTAGTGAAGACCGTGCATGCGGCGCAAACGTACGGTACGCACGGCATCCCCCCGTTTGAACTTTCGCCATGGGTTCTGACGTGCGGATTTGCTCGTGGCGTAACGAAAATACGGCGTAATTGATACGCCAGTGGGCGTATTACGCTCGGTTTATGCCCTACGTGACGGTGACACGAGGTTTCCATTCTCTAACTTTCATTCTCCCAAACAGGTCTAATGTTAGATAAAGATCACGCACGCTGTCACCCACGCCTCAACGAACCTTAAGCTTCATATGACGTGCCGCGTGTACGAGTCGTGCTTTCCTCTCTTACCACCACTCTCCCCACGACTTTGCCACCCTCGAGTTACCTGTGAGTCCGTTCCACACGTTGGTGACCCAGACTGCGGTAGGCCACGCAACATGTACAACTCGACGCTGACTCTGGACATTTATAGCACCGAAACTTCTGGACAGGCTTGCGCATCGTATCTTCCCCAGACTTCTGTAAGTATGCACTGTCGTATATTCGTTCTACTCTACGCCAAACTCACGGTTCCCCCGGTATCTGTCTAGAAATCGACCTCCACTGTTCGTTATTTTGGGAAATCTCCATGCCTCCGTACGTTCGTCGCAATGGTGCTGTGTATGTGTGTCACGTTTTCGAGACACCATGCCACGCAACTCTTGCGAGATGCCACCTTTCAATCTGTCTAATCAATCCCGTATTCTAAAGGTGCCAAATTTCGGACGGACAGCGTTACCCCGACTGCTTTTTCAATGCCCAACAACTGTTTAGAAGCTTCAACCAGACCAGCAACATCCATGTCTTGGACGATGCTATCCATTCCTACCGGGACAGCATCCACCTCTCCAAATCGGACTTCTCCGAGGCGTATCGTCTTCGTGAGCTTGCTACAGCTCTGCGGAGTCGGTGCAATTTTTGCGGCAGGCGTGAAGACATCGATGAAGCAGTCGAATGTCTTCAAAAAGCCTTGGCTATAGCCGCTCCGGACATCAAGCCCTCCATTCTTAATAACCTTGGAAATACCCTAGGGGACCGCTTCTCGATCTTTCATAGCGAAATCGCCGACTTCAATGCCGCTGTCGCCGCCTTTACCGAGTCAATTGAACTGCGACTCCCAACCGACGAGCAGCGTGCATATCCCCTTACAAATTTAGCTTCTACTCTCATCACGCACTTTCGCCTCACCGGAAATCTGCAGACTCTCGACCGGGCCATCGGATATCTCCAAGAGGCCCTGCAGCTTCGCCCTCCAGGCCACTCTGAGCGAAAAGGGACACTCAATGTCCTAGGCAACAGCCTTCGTACTCGCTCCGAACACACCGATTACGCCATGCGCGACCTTGACAAGTCCATTAGATACCATCGCGAAGCTGCCTCCTTGCACCCGGAGAATGGCCCTCAACGATACTCTCCCCGCCATAATTTAGCCAAAGGCCTACGCATCCGGTTTGTGCAGAGCCGTGACATGGCAGACCTCGAGGAATCCATCCGTATCGACCAGGATCTTCTCGACACTTACCCCAAAACCCACCCCGAGAGGCACAAGTTTATCACCGGCCTAGCGACTTCTCTACGCATGTCTTTTGAATGGAGCGGAGATCAGAAAGCTCTAGATGACGCCATTCTTTTGGGGAAAGAAGCGGTTCTTCTCACGCAAAATGGCATTACTGCGTCAAATAACTTAGCTAATTCGTACAGAGCCCGCTACGATCTGCACGGTGCGCTTCTATCTCGTGATAATTTACACTACACGACGCTCAACAGTTTTCTAAGGGAGAGCTGAAGACCTGAAGCTCGCTCGTGAGGACATTGAGTGCGCGCTACGTAGCTGTCCATTGACACATACCGACCATTCGCTGCTTCTTCATACCCTTGGCTGCATTCTTGTAGCCCAGGCCGAGCACGTCAGCGAGCCGGAGGAGGTCTTGTTCGAAGCGATCGATATCCATAAAGCCGCTCTCAAAGAACGTCCCGAGGGCCATCAATTTCGTCAAGCATCACTCTGCGATCTCGGCAACGTCCTCTGTTCGACCTACGAGCGAACGGGAAAGCTAGAGTATCTGGAGGATGCAATAACTCTCTATCACGACGCTCTGCGCATCAGTAACGCATCCCATTCTCAGTACCATACCACCCTCATATCCGTCTCCAACGCGCGACTTTGCCGCTTTGAAGCCTTGCGGCAAGACGACGATATCCAACAAGCGCTCGATCTCTGCCGTGAAGCAGTCAACAATTCCCCTTCGACCACGAAGGCAAATCAACTGGGATCTCTGTGCATGGTGGCCCTAAGATGTTACGAGGCGCGTCAAAACCCGACAGATCTCACCACCGCGGTCACGGCTGGAGAAGAGGCGTTGGAATTGTGCTCTCGGGGAAACCCATATCGCTCTCAAATCATTTCTAACCTTGCCCATGCGTACATTGCTCGTTCTGATGAGAGCGGGGCAAAGCGCGATCGAATCGCAGTCTTGGACAGGGCCATAGCCCTTTTGACACAGTGTGTGGAGCTCGGCAACACGCAGAACATCCGACACTCTGAGACTGCATGTCTTGGTCACGCGCTCGCCGAACGCTACTCCGCCTCACATCAACGTGACGATCTACACAAGGGCATCGCACTCCTCGAAAAAGCCCTCAACGAGCTGCCTCCCCATTACCCCAATCTCTCCTCAATACTGTGCAATCTAGCCATAGCAATCTTCCTCCGGTCGCAGCTTTCCGGGAACAAAGACGACGAGGTCTTGTGCTTCTCGCGCTTCCGTGCGGCATGTTCCACGCCGTCCTCATCTTCGCGAGTAAGACTCGCTGCCGCGTTGTCGTGGATACATTTTGCGCGCCAGACGTCCCACGAAAGCGCCATCGAAGCATCTCGGATCGCCCTCGAACTCATGGCCCGCACTTTGTTCATCAGCCCCACAATTGAACAACAACGTCAGGCCCTCGGCCAGGCGCCGAAGGCTCTTGCACTCGATGCAGCCGCGTACGCCATCTCGCACGGGGAAGTCGAAACCGGCGTTGAAATGCTCGAGCAGGGCCGCTCGCTGCTGTGGTCTCGAATGCGTGGCTACCGACGCCCCATTGAAGAGTTACGTGCGCACAACAAAGCACTCGCTGACGAGTTTGAACAAGTGAGCAAGCAGCTGGACCGCCTGGCGACTTCCTCCGATGTGCACGACGCCTTCCTCGTTAGCAGCCAGGCGAAAGCGGAGGCGCAGTGGAAGCGTCAGCGCCAGCTGTCAGAGAAGTGGGAGGAGTTGCTCAAAAAGATCCGGGACATCGCCGGATTCAAAGATCTCCTGCGGCCTATTCCCTACTGCCGTCTCCGAGCCGCCGCGTGCGGTGGTCCTGTCATCGCCATCATCCTGAGTACCCACCGCTTGGACGCTGTCATCGTCCGAGAGCACGGCTCGCCTATTGCCATCCATCTTAATTCCGACGTCTGCTCCTGGAACGATATGGCGATTGCCCTGCGAAGCAAAGTGACCTCACGTTCTTCGCGGACATCGAGTGACTCCCGGTGGCGCGCGAAGCCCGGCTACTCCACAGATCGATGCTTGCAGCAACTCTGGGACACCATTGTACACCCGGTTGCGATGGCGCTAACGAACGCGGGAGTCCCGAAGATGGCGCGGATCTGGTGGTGTCCGACTTCCGTGCTTTGCAGTTTGCCCCTCCACGCGGCGAGGGGGACGGAGAACGGCATCCGCTGCCTCTACATATCTTCCTACACGCCTTCACTAGGGTCGTTGATAGCCGCTCGAACCCATGTCGCAGCGCCGGCGTCGCCGAAGCTACTGGCTGTCGCATGCCCAGGTGACAATCTCCGGCATGTCGCAGAGGAAGTCTGTGCCGTGCATGACACATTGGATGGCATGGTGCCGGTCCGGCAGTTGGTCGGCAACGAAGCGACGGCTGACACCGTTCGCAGCGCGCTACCAGGATACACCTGGCTCCACATTGCCTGCCACGGCAAGCTAAACCCCGCCGATCCCTTCCAGTCGTCCTTCAGGCTCCATGAAGGCACGCTCTCTATCGTTGACATCATGCGCGCACAGGTCCCGAGCGCAGATCTTGCGTTCTTGTCCGCGTGCGACAGCGCTGCCGGCGACGACGATCATCCAGACGAGGCCATCCACCTTGCCGCCGCGCTGCAGTTCTGCGGATTTCGTAGTGTCGTGGGCACGCTGTGGCCCATGCTCGATGTGGATGGGCCTGTGATTGCGCGGCAGTTTTATGCGTACGTGCGAAAGGACCACGACTTCGCGACCGCGCTGAGCAAGGCACTGGACGATTTCTGTGCGACTGTGGCAAATGGGCAGCAGGAGCGGTGGCTGCCCTTCGTGCACGTTGGAATATGAGAAGGAGTGTTATCTCTACGATGCATTAGTAGTGGTCCCACCTAGTGCTAGCCAAAAATACGGTAAGCGAAAATATATATCCGTCGTTCGAATAGATACAAATAAGATACGGCCCTGGGCCATCCATCTGAACATAAATGCACCCAAACAAGACACGCCTTCGCTTCGCTTTAGCAAAAAAGTGAATGCAAATTGCGATTTAGAATCTACAGGAGGACAGATACCGGTATTCAAAGATGTTCACACAAGCACTGAATACAAAAACTTCCGCCACAAAATGCGCGCGCGGCATGCACAGGCCACGCCATAAACATGAGTTGTTCGGGACGCGGCCCGGTTAGTGATGGCACCCTACTTTCTTGCGGGCGCTTTTTTTAGCGCCTAGGGTGCGTGTGTAGGTTGTGCGTGGTCTTGATTTGAACTCTAGAAGATATATGTGCCTGCGGCTTCGCTTCGGCGGTAGGCAGGGAAAATTGAATGAGTGACTGTATTGCACGGTGAAATTTTTTTACAAAAAAACTGTCAAGTGGCACCATGCCATTAACAGAAAGGGTGAGAAAATGAGGCAAGATCTCGTCGCGAACTCGAAGCGAGACTTCCAGCAAAACACTGGTCCCCGAATAATGTATAATAAGGAAAGGACAACGGGCAAGGATTTTGGAAGAGAACCGAGTGTACCACATCAGACTGGAACAGAATATCGCCTAGGCACAGCAGCGGGCCAGTGGATCGAACAGAAAGCAGATTTCGCTTGATGCAGAATCGGGACAGCACATGGGAAGGCCGTTTAATTCCACGGACTGAGAACGCGGAGGTAGATCGTGATTGAGGGATTATGGTGAGCAAGTACTAATAAACGTGTAACCTTTATACCAGAAGGCAAACCTACGCGGTCACCGGTGCTTTGCGGCAGTGAAAAACGGAAAGATACGCCGAAATTGGCTGTTCTCAACAGCAGCTAAATGCTGCGGGGGCACGAGATGTCCTTGCGGCGAAGAGTAAACCAAATTGGGCTTGAATCGGGCAACCTGCTATTCAGCATTTCAAGGTCTAGATCGCAGTCTGCGGGGCGCCGCGGCATTTGTCATCACAAGCTGGCTTGATTTCGATCAGAAAGGACAAATTGAAGGCAGTCTTGATCAGAAGGGAAGCTGGATAACACTCCCAAATGAATCAAGCATTAAATCGTAATAAAACTGTCAATAGTAACGCCCTCCGGGCAGACCTGGATCCTCCGCGGTCAATGACCTCCGGGACTGTTAGCTGCTAGCCTCTGCAATGAGAGGTTTACAATTTTGTTGAAGTTCTCAACAGACAGTTCTGCAAATTCTTATTCAAGCCCAAGCAAGATAACATATATGTTAGAGAATAAATTTATGTAATGGGAAGCTTTAACGCAGCAACGTTTGAGCTTCATATTTTCTTCTTACATCATGATAACTTGAACGGGCAGAGTAAGTGAGTCAATCAGAGCGTGGTAAAACAAAGTGCTGATCGAGGTGGGCAGACAATTACTGAGATGAGAACTGGATATCTCCTGATCCAGGAATTTGGTCTGTAGGTGTTGGTGTAGGTGTTGTTGATTACCCGCGATCTGTGATCGGTGTTGATATGTAATCTTTAATTTGTTTCAGATGTCGGTTCGGCAATACATACTTCGGATTACGGTGAAACACAGTGTATTAAACATTTTCTTCAGCGAAAACTTCCTCAACGAATTCAAAATCGGATCGAATGAATATTGACCTGCGGCCCAACGGCGGCCACACGATTACTTTTCCGCTCAGCCATTCACTCGACTACCATTTATGGGAATTTTCCCATGATTGCCAAGGCCTGAACACTGAAGAAAATGAACATATTGGGTGGCAGGTGACATGGCGTGAACATACGGTCGGAATAGTACTGAGATCAGTATTTCTACCACCCCCGGTGGAGCCCAGACGGAGGAGAATCAGTTGTCTTTAGAATGTCAAAAAATGTTAAATTGCTTCCAAACTTTGTCTATTGAAGGTCGGAGAAGATTTCAAGAGCCAAGCGGAAATTGCATCGTAAACTCCGCACTCTACGTAACAAAGTTGATCCGGCACGCGGTAAAGTACAAACCCATAAAAGGCTCCACACTTGGCCATAGGTCCCGACACTAGCTTAAGGTCTGTCCAGGATAGAATAAATCAATAGTCCTACCTCGGTCCATTTATATATAGAGTAAAAGCGGCTCAGAACGGCCAAGGTCGGTTCGACATAGAGTAAATCGCGCTCCGCGCGAGATTTTTTTTTATGGAAGAATAGCCCTCAGGACCGGCCAGGGTGCCACGGCTGGTCGCGGCTTCATCGTGTTGCGCGACCCGACGACAGATGACAGCGCTCGAAATAGCCTCGCTGCTGATCCAAGTAACGCCGAGTAGATGTCAGAATTTGAGCCCAGAAAAAAAAAGACATTCTAATGGAAGGTTGGTCCAAAATGGAGTAAAACACGAGGCGGAAATTTTTTAGAGGAAAATAGCGGATTTTTTAAAGGGAAAGCGAACAGATCTACAAGGTAGTGTCCGGGGGCCTGCCATCCGCCGCGTAATTCTCCCACTCACTCGCTTACGACCGAAAGCTTGTCCACAGCTCTAATGCACGAGGGGCTCTCGGGCAGAGCGGCCCGAAGCTGTCAGTCAGGGTATTTAAAGGTCAGAAGAGCAACTCTTGAGAGCCCTTCCGACTCCATCGTCACAAAGCAGTTCACCCTTTGGCCGCCCGCACCTCAATTTCGCCTGTCTCCATCTCCGAGATGTTTCTCTGGTGGTTTAACATCCAAGTGATATCCGTGCGGCAAGCTTTGGGATGGTGTACGTCTGCGTCTTCACGTGCACTTTCCTTCTTGAGAGTTCGCAGGGCGCCCCCTTCAACTCTTGTTAATGGGCACAGTGGCACCACATCAAAGTATGTGTTCCGAATCCCTCCTGGGTTCTTCAGTTGATAGCCGAGTGGATGATCTAGTGTGCCTCCTGCGCCCACACCTGCTACCGACAAAGGGGGACTGTGCGTATCTCCGGCCTTCACGTATACTTTATTAAACGCTTTCGCAGCTCGCCTCTGATGCAACCTGGTACTAGGTGTACTGGGACCGCAGCAAAGTATGTGTTCCTTGGTACTCAGAATGATAGCTCAAGGGTTGATGTAGTGTGTCTCCTGCACCCACATCTGCTACATATGAGAGGTGAAACCTGATCCCCTGTGTCTTTTTGCAACTCTGCTGACAATTGACAACAGAGACCCAGTCTTCTCTGCGCTCGTCATCGGCATCAACAATTACAAGTACATCAAACCCCTCAACGGATGCGTCGCAGACGCTGACAATATGGTCGATTATCTCACAAATACCCTTGGCGTATCGCCCTCACGTATCACCAACCTCCGCAACGAGCAGGCTTCGCGTGGTGCTATAAAAAATAGCATTACTGCCCTCGCTTCGGATGATAGTATTCGACCGGGAGACCCCATCCTCATTTTTTTCGCTGGGCACGGTGCAAAGGCGAAAGCACCTCCTCGCTGGACAGCTTCAGACAAAACACGCATTCAGATGATACTTCCTGTCGATTTCAAGCCCGAGACAAACAGAGTAGAAGATTGGCAAGGCATTCCAGATATAACTTTGGCAGCTCTTCTGTCTAATCTGGCGAAGGCAAAAGGCGACAACATAGTGCGTGTAGTTGTCTTTTTTTCGTTCGACAGCCTGGTGTTAACTCCAGCCGTAGACCGTCATACATGATTGCTGTTATTCTGGTTCATCCACGCGTGACAATGACGAGGACGCTTCGCCAGAACCAGATGTGCGTTCGCGGGGCATCGAACTGACTGAATATTATGAAGTCCTGTCGTCTATGGACAGTGAGACTTTCGACGGAAGTATGCGCGTATGCAACATCTCTACTGGATGTCAGAAGACCGCCATGGGATCGCACGTCCTTCTCGCTGCGTGCTCAGAGTCAATGGAGTCGTACGAGTCCCGCGAACCCATTAGCGGGAAGATCTGTGGAAACTTCACCCGGGAACTATTATCTTTCTTGCGGAACCCGACCGTTCAAGGAGCCACTATGACGTACACAGAACTCATTGAATGCCTTCCTGACCTTCCTGGAGCGTAAGTGCAACTCGCTCCCTTGGCGTGTGCTTCTGTGCTAATGCCAATGTCCACTATATAGGCAATACCCCCAATGCGACGGTGACAACCGCGGTCGCATTCTATTCGACGGCAAGGCGCCCAAGCGCTGCAGGATGTTATACCACGTGTCCGAAGCCTTAGGGCCACCCTCGATCATCACGCTGCAGGCGGGAGAGGCGCAGGGAATCACCAAAAACGCCGTTGTCTCCATTTTTTCTTCGTCGGGCACCACAGTGCCAGTTGGTCGGCTACAGGTTTTCAACGTCTACGCGTGCTCTTCTATCCTGAAACGCATCACGGGTGATCCTGATTTTGTTATACCTTCGTCCGCATGCGCGCTCTTAGCCAAGGCAGGCGACGGCGCTGACATCTCCGTTGCCGTTCCCGTCGAGGACTTGTTCCGTCCCCTGATTATGCGCATCGTTCGAGAGATGGAATCGCAGCGGCCGGAGAAGCGCAACATTCGGGTCGTTGCGCGTACAGACCCACATGAGCTGGCGCTCGCGTTCGCTGCCGAGACCGGCCAAGTAATCTTCGAGGTTGCCGATCGGGAATGTGTCGAGGCAGGCTTGTCTCGTATCTCGCATACGGTTCCACTCACCGATACGGATGGCCTCTACGCGGTTCTCGAGCACGCGGCCGATTTTTGCTTCCACCTCCGTCGCAGCTCCCACGGTTCACTGGCCAGAGACCTCACACTTGAGGCTTACACGCTCGAGGAGAAATACCTGGACAATGATTCGAACGCGTTCTCGCGTGACCAAGTGCTCATGCCATCCAGCGAAAACCTATGCTTCGGCAGGGTTAAGGGACTCCATGTGTTGGCCGACGACGAGACAAATTACGGGTTCAAGCTCGTCAATCATGGCAGTTCTAATCTATATGTCTGGGCTTTCATGTTCGACGTGTCCACCTTGAGCATCAGTACGTGTGCTGGGCTCGTGTACGTTGTTCACGATGTTGAATGTTATCACGCAGGGTGCATCTACCGCCCGCCGTCTGCTAAAATGAAGGTGAACGCCTCAGCGGCGGACCCTGCAGATGCATCGGTTCTAGCCGGTGGCGAGCTCACTATCGGATATGGCAGTGGCGGCGCTAGAGCACAGTCCTTCATTCTCGAAGGTGACGACATGGTCGACGTGTCGTTTCTCAAGCTCTTCGTCACAAATCAGTACGTCGACCTGTCAAGTCTCGAGCAGGGAAGCCCCTTCGATGGGCTCGCCGGGCGCTTAAACGGGTGCGTGTCAAGGGATGTGATGCCCGTGAGGGAAGTGTGGGACACAGTCCACCTTATGATCATCCAGCAGCGGAGGCTAAATTGATGCGTGAAGCTTCCGCAGCCGCGGCCTAAAAAGCCGTCTTGGGTTCTTCCTCTTGCTTCACTCGCCCAACACTCGATATTCGCCATCTGTTGTAAGCTGTTTATGTTGAAGTTCACTCGTGTATGCAATCAGTATCTCTGTGTTGAAATAAAGATAGCAGCGGCCTTTACTCGGGAATAGCAGAAGATCTTCGCAAACGCGCAGGGAATGCATGCAACAATTGCTACGTAATTTTTCCAGGAGGGGCATAAGCGGGAATATGAGTCCTGTTGCGCACGCTGAGAGAGATACACTGTTACAATCTGGTCTCTACATAGCTACCTACCTGAAATTGCAGACACTAGTAAAGAATAGGATGACAATCGCCGGACATATGAACACAGTGATCATGATGCTCGTCACGGGCTGCTCGTGCATCCACATATACGCCAGTGCCTGCACGAAAAGGAACAGAATTCCGAGCACCAGACAACGCATCCCTTGAAGCTCATTAATGGCGGTACGGCGGAAAATACCAGAGGAATGACTCACAATGGATATATATAATTTTCGGATTCCGCCGAGCGCCGAGTCGTCGCAAAAAAAACAAATTAGATATATGGTGTCCTATGTTTCCCTCATTGGTATCCCCGCCCCGGCGTGCCTCGTTGAACTCGACATCGCCGAGGCGATCGATGAAGACGAGGAAACCGTGGCGATCGCATTGAACGATATTTTCCGGCATACGATGCGAACACAAGAAAAGCCACGGACGATCCAGTTTTCAGGTCGGTATTAAGCCTAGTCGAGCTTGATTGCAGCACAAAGTTGTGCTGAGGTCGCAGAGAAGAGCGTGGTCTGCGCAAGTGTTTACCAAGTATAACTGGGAGTTTCATTGAAAACTCACAACAACCGCCGCACTCTATGCGCTGGGGCTTTGATCTGAGATTCGAGAAGCTTTGGAGATTCATCTACCCATCACTATGAGTGAGTCCTGTGATCGGCCGCAAGGCATACATGCCTGCAGGATCGAGCCGATCGCCCTGGGCCAGGTGCGAAGGGGATGGCATATTGTGAAGGGCTGGAGAGATAACAGGAAAAGCGAAGGGGCCTATCTTTAAAGACTACTTCTGCCTCGAGGAAAAGGCAAGGCTGTACGTAGTAATATGGCCGAGATATTCGACCTATGATCAAGACGGCATACCGGCATACTGTAAATCCATCCAAAGTCAATTCCTTCATTCAGCAGAGATTTAGAGATCACGAACAAGTTTCTGCCAAACATGCTATCTTGGCTGGACGGTTGGAGTTGACTGCGCGAGACTCCACGTGGGAACGGGGCTTTGTTCAACTGGCACCGAAATTAACGACCGTAATGATGGATGAAGTAAAGCTCGCGGCGACGTGTTCCGGAGCTCAAAGAACAGGATGCAGGCAGGCCACGGCCACGATAAGAAGTAGTGCGCGTGATGATGTATAAATTAAATTACGGACTGAAAGCGCTTGAGCAACGCGGAGATTAAATGGCTAGAAAATGCTCACATTTAACACCCGCCGGCCTAGCTGTACGTGTAAGGTACATGCTCGAGGAAGAGCTATGCCGACGACGGTAGACATGGTGGCAGGTAGCGGGCGCAATTTTCTTTCTCAGAGAGCTGCCTTTACGAATTGGAAGCCAGAACAAAACATCTAGCGTGCGAGAAAGCGAATAGTATAGACGGGGGCATTGTTAGAGTAGGGCGAGTCGACGCATGTAAATTCTTCGTTCTCTATCGAACGTGTCCTGTGCGTCCGGCTTGGCTTTCGTGGACGGTGTATGGCCACATTCTTGTGGTGGCATAGTATCCGCTCGGAAGGAAGCGTTTAAGTATTGGGCGATTATACCTGGGCCCCATGGATGCATCCCCTAGGAGTAGAACGGATGCGTAGCATGATTGACGCCATAGACGTAGAGAGAGGCCAGACCGGTGGAAGACGAAAGAGACGCAAATATTGGAGCGCGCGAGATACGCTATTGCCCAGCGCACGAGATACGCAGCCATATCCTCGAGCTGTACATAGCGCGCGCGCTGAAACGCGAACCATCTGCAGCGCACGGACGAGCCTCGCGGGTGGGACCTGGAGATAGTGAGCAGATGCAGAGTGGAAGGGAAAACGGAAGGTGGAGGATGGGCCAGAGACCGATAAAAAAGGGGAGCAGGAAAATTTACTGAAAGGTCGAAAACGCAGCGCCGGGGACGGATGTACCCCCTCCGCATCTTCGGTCCGTGCGGCACGGCGACTCTGCATGCTCCAGATCGCGTCTCGCATGCCCCACCCGCCGTGAATCGGGGGAAGCGCGGGAGGACGACGGGGTCGTGCGCGTCCACGCGCACCGCCCTCCTCCCGTCGTGGTGATTATCCCGCCGCTCTCCTACTAGGATCCTTCGCTGCTCCCGCGTACCGCGTCCCTCCCTCCACATTCTCCTCACTCCGCCGTGAGTGCTGACGCCATCGACGGGAGAAGGGTAGGAAGACGGATGGATGTGCGGCAGAGTGTAGCGGGAGCTGGATGTGGAGGGTGGTGCAGGTGTAGCGGCAGCGGGGAGCGATGTCCATGAACCGCGGAGAGAAGGGTCCCCGAGCCCGCGCCCCCTTTGCTGTTTTTCGCCCGCATTCCCCGCCTCCCGCCCGCCTTCCGCCTATGGGCTCCATCGTCTTCGTGCCTGGCTCTACCGTGCCTCCCCGCCTCCCTCCGTCCCGCTCCGCCGCATCCCCGGCTGCTTATCCGCGTCCATCTCCCATCTCCATCGCGCTCTTACTTTCCGTATGGTTGTCCGCCACCGAGCCGTTCGCCCTCTGCCATCCACCGCCCACCCCCGTCCACTCGCGTGCCCGATCCGGATCCACATCGTCACCCACGGCGGGAGGAACGATGTGTGCCACCTTGCGCGTCAAATCTGGAGGCGCGGGGCGCGGAGGCATGCGCGTAAATCTGGGGGCGTGGAAGCGGCGTGCAGGCGCGGCGTGTGGACGCAGCGAGACAGGTGCGTCTGTAGCCAGGCGGCGGAGGGCGCGTGGATGGGCGAAGGGAGTGGACGAGATGCCAGGCAGGCATGGGGTGTGGCGGTGCATGTACCTATACAGCCGGTCCACGTGCAGACACTGAGTGGAGCGCAACAGCACGTGGTGTTTGGCGGAAGCCCCTGATGTAATCAAACTGCCCGTCTCCCGTCTCCTCTTGAGCCTTGAGGCGCGCGCTGCTTGCTCTGTTCTCACCGCCGTAAATTCTGATACTCTAGATTTGTGCTTGCGAACTTAGTCTTTCCGCCTGAGTCGATCTTCACCTAGCGTCTGGCACTCTCCTCTCCCTGCATAAATTCTCGGCGCCTTTCTTCCACATCCCCAGTTTCAAAGTTTATTCACTCGAGTTGCACTTGTGTGATCTCTATCTCGAATCCACTCCACTCACCACTCAATTAAGACCCGATGCGTTAGGAACGCACCTGCCTCGCATTAAAAGCTCTCAAGATCTAGCGTGCATGATCCCCGTTCGACTCGGGGTCGGGTCATTCTGAACAAGTATGATCTCGGGAGGTTTTTTTTCGGCACTTGGAATGTATCTGACTGCTCACGCCCTCGTTCGATCCTCCTCAAGTCTTCTGATCCTTGGTGCAGAAAGATATCGAAACTCGCGCGCCTGGATCGATTTTTGTCTCCCGATCCTGGCGGCATTTCTCGGCGTATATTTGGCACTTCTTATCTCTCGCGGGCTGTTTAAGAGTCTGCTGTGCTAGCTATGGAACTCCCCCACAGACATATGCTACTCCCCACCATCATCAAGACGCGATTGCGTTTTTTTCCTCCTTCTTTTCACACAAACTACACCTTAGTACATACAACTTCGAATTAACTTTCGCCAAAACGACTCGAGAAAGTTTCGAAACGCGCCTAAATATTGAAATGACCACGTGGTGGGAAAGTCATGGAACATCCCCCACGGAAACGAACATGTTCCGTTCGCTACATAGTTAAAAATTGTCACGATATTGGTGGCCTCCAAGAGCCCCCCAGGTTTTGAGCCTCCATCTGGTGTGTATCGGCCGTGTTCGAGCCATTCCCAATCAACATCAGTGGCGAGTAAGCATCCTTATGTCAATATTAAGACCTTAATTGTGTCTTGAGCTCATCCTAACCCTTGATATCAAGATGTTATTAAGGCTTAGGCTTAACTGGAATTAAGGCTTAAACCTTAACTGCAACACTGGGTCACATTGCCAAATTCCATGTTCGATTGAGCTGTGTGGACTGCAATCTTCCGCCCATAACGGACCGGGTCCAATTGGTTACCCCTGGCCATGGGCACTTCATTCTGGGCTTGGATTAGCACAGGTCGCCTGAGTATCGAAGGCAATGTGTTCGGCAACATCCGTGGTGGGAGCGGCTACCGCTGGGTTTGCGGCGGGTATACGGCCGCCGATCTTTCTATTTGTGGCTGATGTCAATCACTCGGTCCAGCCAGGTCTATGCAGCTCTATCGCGGTGTATGGCCCATGAGCAAAAGTGGTAACAATCCTCCCGTCAACAAGGTATTTAGGTGGGTAGGTGGGTAGGTAGGTAGCATTACAACCGCGAACGTCGAGAATTTCACAATTCTAAAGTAAGCTAATCGTCTGGACCCGGGCCAACGCGTACAGTATGTTGGGGTCCACAGTCCAATTGAACCTGAAATGTATTCAGCTGTTTTGAAAACTTGGAAGACGTATCTAAACTGATACAGCCGCTGGTTCTCTGTGCCTAGCGGTTCTCCGCTTCTTACTTCCTTTGACAATGGTGCCTGTGTCCAGCCGTACTCCACGGCTGTCCGTCTTTGGCGGGCGAGGGAGATGCGTCAACCAAAGTTTCCGATTCGGGCATGGCGAAATGCTTAAAAGGGGAGCGCCTGCCGCAAATCTCCAGTTCGCTCAAACCAACTAACTCCACCAATGGTCCGAGTCAACTACAAGTCTTTGCTTGCTGTCAATATCATAGCCCTCTCCTCCGTCGCCGCCCCCACCAAGCCTGGTGCGGTATGTTGCCGCACTCCGCTCCAAATTCGCGGCCCTTTCTAACCATCTGCTATATAGGACGTCAGTGGGACCCTCGAGCTATGCACCGGTCCCGAAGTCGGCGTCGATTGCTTCGATCTCCCACTGACCTCAGGCTCAGACTCAAGCTCCTGCCTCGCCTTCACGCCCACAGGGGCATTAAGTCACTTCTTCCAGTCAATCACCGGCGTAGTCGTGCCCACTGGATTCTTCTGCATGTTCTTCCAGTCAGTGATGCGGATCTCCTCCGCGCGGTGAACTGAGTATACATTTCCGCAGGAGCTCCACTTGCACTTCGTGCACCCAGAACAGCGGGGCCTTTATACCTGCGGGGAGTTGGAATATGTCAGCTGTACCAGGGGTCTCAGGCCTGGTAGACTTTACCAATCTCGCGGTCTCGTTGAGCTGCGTGTCGGAGACCAATTAATGTATTCCAAGAATTGGGAATGGGATGTATCAATCTTCGGGATTGGTTTTTTTATTTATCATCAAGTTTTACCGTTGAGTGTACGACCACGAAAGAACGATATTGTTTCGCCAGAATGCAAGAAGACTGCGTAAATGTTAGATTAGACGATTTATAAGGCGCGCTAGCAGGGTTTCATGTTAGCTTGGACCTCACGTCCACTTTGTTGCTTTTTTTATGACTCCATATCAAGCGTAATATTTCGAGAAAACCGTACTGCACAACGCCGCCCACAAGAAAGGACATCATGACATGTAACTTCATTCTAAAGGAATATGCACATTTTTCATCAAGCTGATCGAAAATGTGGCACGAGTCGAGGTCTGTCCAATTTCCAACACGTCGATCTGACGTCCTCGAAACCGCGGATGACGAAGTTCCGATTCTTCATCACATTTGCTCACTGCGGGTTTGCTCATACTAGCACCATGCCAAAATTTGGTTATTTTTTTCTGTCTGGATCCTTTCCTCAGAAGATGAGCGTGCTTTCCGCATTCTTCGCACGAACAGCTGTCCTTTCGTCTCCTTGTCTTTTGTCCTGTAAAAATCCTTACCTTTTTTGCGCGGTAAAACCGCCTCTCACTAATGTCATCGATGTCTCAAGCACGGTGGAAAACTCCGTATCCGCGGTGCTGCTCGTTTTTGGAGCGCCGCAGATGATTTCCGACTTGTCCGCATGAACCGTGGCCGGGCAGGTAATGCACTAGCATGTCATCACTCCGGTCTAAAATTGATACGGAAATTGCAGAATCGCACAGGTAAGCTCCAGGTTGACGGACGCGTACTCATTATACTCGATCTCCGAGAACTCTTTTCTAACTGGATCATCGTGCCTGGCTTTCCGGGTTTTGTTCTACACTCGTATCCTCTGGCACTAGGGATCGGCACCGTAACCGTATATACGGCATACGGCTATACGGCAAATCGTACGGTTACGGTTACGGTACGGCTGTTTTATAACGCGTGATTGAGCACGCCGATGCTGAAGTGTGCGTTCAAGAGAGCCTCAGGCGGGATTAAAATGCTTGAATCTACAATATCTGAACCCACCTACCCTAATTCGGGAATCGGCAGGGTTATCGGCAGCGTATACGGCTTTATACGGCATCTCAAGCCGTACCGTAACCGTCCCGTAAAGCCCTGAAAATGATACGGCTTACGGCCCGTAGCCGTATACGGTACGGTGCCGATCCCTATCCAGGACCTCTGCGCTATTCGGCACATACTTTGGAAATTTCAATCGCACAATTTTCGCCGTTTGAATCTTCTTCCCGAGTCCTGGCCGGTGTGGCCCATCGTCTAATTCTTATTCCCCAGCGAGCCTCCACGGATAATCCCGGAAATTCTGTGATGCGGCCCGGCATGCTGATACGTTCCTCAGTCATCCACCGGTGCACGTTATAGCGGATGCACTTGAGACATCGAGAGGTTGCGCGCAGCTCGTGTGTCCCAATCCGTCTCATTTTTCGGTCGCGTTCACGCCCCAATTACCAGGCAGGTATCCGGCCAGAGGTTTGTTTATGTTGTCATTTTTCCAGGCCGTACGTTCAGTAAAGGTTCTCTTCATCGCCGGATTTCACCACCAAAAATTCAACGAACCTGATAAAACGGTTTCTCTCTCCCCCTACCGCTGCAAGCTCCCGAGTTCGCGAGGCTCGGTAACAGCATCGCAGTTCCGCGGTCATCGACGGGTGCTGATACGTGTGTGGGTCTCATTGGCTTATTTTTTACAGGCGAGCCGGTTCGGCGGGCGCTGTACAAGACAAGCTAATTCCAGGTAGCGCTCTTACAGATTTCGTTGGATAGACGGTGAAATATGTTATTCGGCGTGGAGATGGTCCCTGTTCTGTCACAAGGGATGTAACATTTGAGAGACAGAAGTACTCCAAGCGAGTTTCTTGGATAGTAGAGTGCAAATTGGTCGACAAGAGAGAGAACGACAGGCAACCACTGAAGCGCGTGGAAGGAAAGGGAAGGAAAATAAAGGAACGGAAAAACAGAAAGAAAGCCCAGATGAGACCGCGCCCCTTCCTCCGAGACGCACGGGTCCCTCAGCGCGAAAGTAGAAATGCCCCGGAGAACGAATGGTCGGGGAGATACAGACACATAGGGAGAGGAAGAGGCGGATCGGCGGAACAGTGGTACACGGAGTTTCCGGGGCAGTCGACCGACGAATCAAAAACAAGTACTACGAAGCTGCCGCGAGACGGACGGCTAAGCAACGTGCACGCAATAGCATTCGCCGACCGTCCGCGAGTACAAGTCGAGGGTTTCATCCCCCGCAAAGTCAAGGCGCAGCCCCTACGCAAGATCGGCCGCACTCCATGCGCTCCACCCCGCACCGAGCACCACGACGCTCCGCGCCGCGCCCTACCAATGGCGCTACGTGTAGGCGTTTCGCCACGCGGAATAAGTCGTCTGAGCGCCAAAGCGTTCAGTGCAAGGCCGCACCCCGCGCACCCGCCGCCCATCGTGCACCTCATCTTCCGTGTACGGTCGTGTGCAGGGGCACCTCCTCCACAGCGTCCTCGCCCCCGAATTCCTGTGCCTCCCTGCACTCTCGCTCGTCAGGAGGCACACCGCAATCACCACGATGTATAACGAGGGAGCACATGGGCACCTCATCGGACTTTCATGACAGCGCCGCATGTCAAAGCACCATCGAGTACGGGGAAGAGGGAGATGCGGCGCGGTAAGGAAAGGGGAGCAGATCGAATATGAATGATAAAAGATGGGAACGCGAGAGGTAGCGAGAAGACGTACCGAAATGATCGTGAGTGCGAGTGCTGGCAGACGATGTGTTTCTCGGCTGACAACGACAGCAGTACTAGTAGGTTGGGATTGGAGAGGTTCGAGCGGCAACGACGCGCACAAAATCTTTCTGGCAAGAAGCACATATTGCAGCGGTGCGTAGAGCAGATATTGGCCTCGTCTTGGGCGGGAGCCCGGCACAGTACCATATCTGCCGCTGATGATGATGGACATCCAAAGCCCTTTCGGTCGAATGTAGTGCTGGCCAAATATGAATACGATACGGCAAATGGCGTATCATATTCATATTCATATTGTATTCACCCCTGCGGGCCCGTATCGTATTCTTAGTGTATCGTATTCATATTCAACGGCCTAGATATGAATACGATATGAATATATTCGAATATATTCTGAGCCACCTGCAGTCAGAGAAAAGGAGGCTCACACTGGACCAAAACTTTGCCAGAGTGTTGGAAGTCCTTGAACATCCCTCCTAATGTATGAATTGGTCTTTGGGGACCAGCAGGTAGCCACTATTGATAGTTGGTGTGTTTCAAACCCCGGATCACAACTTTTGATCACACCACCTGATTGATTGATTGAAGCCGAGGCCGGACCAGCGATGGTCAGTGCAGATCAGACTCGGCTTGCAGACCTGCGCCAGAATGCATTGATCCGATGTGTCCCGGCGGAGGCCCGAAGGCGGCAAAAGCCAACTTCAGAGTATTCAAATATATTTGAATACGATGGGACACGTATCGTATTATATCCATATCGTATTGTATTCATATTCAGCTGTATTCATATTCTGGTGGAGGTCCTGGGGCCGTATTGTATTCGTATGTATTCGAATATATTCAAAATATATTTTGGCGTATCGTATTTATGGCCAGCACTAGTCGAATGTAGGAGCTTGCTGGGATTGGGCCGATTGGCTAGAGAGAAGAGCGGAACAGCCACACGTTCACAAATAGAATTATTTGTGCTTATGACTACCGAGAATGTCGCCACATTTGGCTTATATAATCGTGCAACAGTCTCGGATGGTAGACTTTTTGGTAAACGTGTTCGGAGACTGAAGGCCGACGGCTCATCACCTGAACCTGGGGGAGTGATGCATCGTCGACCGCTCATGAGCGATATACTGGGATGCATGAAACGCCCTAATTAGCGAGCTGATTTCATGCATCATCCCACCTTTCGAGCGACGTGCTCGGTTACGCTCGGTTGCGGTATTGATAACCATCAGGGCAGGACTCCTGGACGTGATTTCGGTATCCGCATCTGGAACACGTCGATCAAAGCCGTCTGGACGTCGTCGGCAACGACGAGCACAAAACCTTTGCCAAAAATCCTGAAAATAATATAGATTGTACCTAGCACCACCAGAATACACGTTGTAAAATCAAGTCAGAAATCTTTCAACTAGTGGCGCGCACGACACTATTCTTGCTGCGTGCGCTGCATCTCGCCACCACTCGCTCCAGCCGCAGTGGTATATACAGAATGCTACCAGATTGGGGAGGGGCTTACCCATGACTTGTAAAGAGGCGCTGGGGCCACTAGGACAGCCCCGAGCTCGACAATATCCGACGAGAGCGCCGCATGCCATTCGCGCACGCAGCCAGCAGCGCAGCCAGCCGTACAGATGTGGCACCGGCGGCCTGTCTCATGGCCGAGGAATCGGGCGAGGATCCGAACAAAACGGTGTGGAAGGGGCCACGGCAGTATTCTCGGCGCGCCGCATCGCTGAACTGGATTATGCGTGCGTGAAGCTGTTCCGTGCGTAGGGGGAGTGGCCACCGTAGGCGTATGGAGGCCTCCGCAGTGCTTCCCGCCCGGTCATACGCATCGTGGAGTCCAAGAATCGCCTGCCCCGCTCCGCGCCGGGCCCCGCATGCGGGTCGCACGGAATACTGCACCCGTACTGCTTCGAAAAACAATGGTACCGAAAGCGGGGTTGAAAAACCCCGGTAACGGAGGTCCTTCACTATGTACACGACACTGCAAGATTTGGAGCGGTGGCTTTGGCGGGCGCCGTACACCGTTGGAACAAACATTCGCATGATGATGACACGCTAGATGAATGGATGGTCCGGGAAACGTGAACACGGAATAATGGCGTGGTAGTATTGCAACGCAACCATGAATTGTGCTAAAACTCCCTCCTGCTCGCGGAGTGTCTGACTGAGCCGCACCCTTCGGGGGGTCTTGAATGGCCTTGTATCGCAATTGGGACAAGAATTAAACGAAATGAGAGAGATTCAGACATAAGTATGATTCATCTCCGTGTTTATCCAGCTGGACGCCGATACCAGCTGCCGCCGCAAGCCTCGATAGCCTGGTGAGATAAAAGTGACGAAATGGTGTCAACCTACCAATAAAAATAATTGAATGGGATGCCAATAGCGAGTGGATCACGAATAGACTCGAATATGCCCCAATATATGATGGAACAGTCGGTTTTTGGCGTGTTTTCGTGAAGAGTCGTGTGGTGGGAAGAGACAAAGCTGTCAAACACCGCCACTGATCGGCGTCCAGATGACCGTGAAATCCCATCAAACGTAGCCGAAAGTGTCTCGGGCACCGAGAGTTTGTATTCGTTGGACGCTCGGAAACATTTTGTGGATAGTTTCAATATAGATTATCTCTCAGAACTCTTAACCAAGTCGATTGGTACCCATAAAGTGAAGAAATCTTGACATTCAGAATCACGGGATATCTCGGATACAGAAATAATGTGCGCGGTGAGCCCAAACAGTCTTTCATTTTGCAGTTTCAGTACAGTGAGGAAGATTTTGGATGCTAACCATTTGGTAATATATATCATTATATACACTGAGAGGAGAGGGCAAGTCGAACTTGACGAAACAGTTAATTTTGTCTCGGAAACACAGAAAACCGAAATACTAGGACCAGGGACACCGAACATTGGGGATCTAACATTGTAAACAATACGAGGGAGCCTAATCGTGTAACAAAATATACAATTCCATATGCTGCAGGGTCAGAATGGGAAAGTTGCACAAAAAGTACCAGTTCATAAACATAAGTCCCATAGAGCACTAGACCACTGTTCGACTCGTTACTTGCACTCAACTTGGAGTATTTTTTTCTTTGACCTGGGAGTGATTCCAAAGGTTTGATATCATCTATTCTAACGTTTTGAATGAATTGGAAGCCCTGCATCGTTAGGAAGAGTTGGTGGGCCATTTCAGTTGTCTGGCATGATAATCGAAATCGGGGATACTAGCCGTGCTCGAAAATATTCAGGTTCATGCACTGGAAGGTCGTGGGTAAGAAAAGCGACGAAAAGATCGGATCCGAAGTTATACCGTATACGGCAATACCCGACGTTCATATAGTTGCACGATCGAGGTGCAGGTGCTTTTTCCTCTTAACGTCCCGTTATTGAGAGCCTCTTGAGCAGTATTATAGGGGTCTTCTTATTTTTATTGAGTACCAGGTGGCCTCTGACGGAGGCAGCTAATTTCAATTCAATGTCCTGCTTAAAAACAGGAAAAGGTGTAACGGGAGACGTAAATAATTTCGTAGTTCCAGTCTGATACATGGTACGTAGATCAGATAACGTGGCGCACCCAATCTGGACCGAAATCGGCGCACAGGAAACGGGGGCGGGATCGGGCGCACGGGCGGCGGGATCGGGCGGGAAGCGCGCGCAGTGGAAATTCCGGGGGGTAAAGTCATGGGAGGTGGGTGTGAGACTGAACGGAGCCGTGGTAGCAGTTCGAGCGGCCCCGCAACGGCCGGAATCGGGGGCGGGGTAGCGTACGGCGTGCGGGGCAGTGACTGGGTCTAGGCGGTGTCCACTGGGACGCGTAATGCAGAGAAGGCAGCTATAAAAAAGGATGATTCAATATAAGAAAGCGAAAAGAAGCTCGCCAGCGCTGCGCGAGCCGCAGTAGTGGATGCGGAAGCGAGGTGGTGCGCAGGGCAGTGGGACCAGGCGGCAGGCCGGGAGAGTGCCGAAAAGGAAGGGGAGGTCGATATATTAAGTACATGGCAGGGATGTTCGTACCCGCGATGCGCGTGCCGGGCCAGCGGCGGGAAGCGCCGGAGTGGGAAAAGGCGGGCGAACAGAACAGTGGAACCGAGGTCACAGGGGATGTAAAATGAGGATTGGAATGCGAGGGATTGACATGCATCAGCCTTTCCATGTAAAGGGAGCCGTCAGCGGCGGGCGGGAAGCGGGAAGCGGGAAGCGACGGCCGGGTGGCAGCTGCGGGCAGCGGGGGCAGGCGGGAGGCAACGGCAAGACTTAGAGTGCTGCATAACCAATGGGAAGAGAGCCACACAGCGTCGGTGCGAGGAAGCAGCGCGGCCGGGGCGAGCGTTTTGGTGGCGGGCAAACGGAAGGCGGGGTACCCCGTTGCTAACACATGCAAACACCCTCCCAATCAGGTAACCGATGCCGCCCCACCGCACGGACCATCAGACCGACGGGCGATGTATTTGATGGGTATGCAGCGCATTTGATGGAAGGGCCCGTAAGGGAGCACCGCTGGCCGGCAGCGTATCGCTGGAAGGTCGAGTGATGGATCACATTGGATAGCTCATTAGCGGCGTTGATCTATGGAGACGCTTCGCTCGTTAGCACATTGTGATGAATCAAATCCCCAGATACGCCTGGGCTCATTGAAAAAGGTTCAACTTACTTTTGCCCGGGTACTGTACAACCTCAAGAGTTGAAACTCATCTTGGAACTTGCTTAGAGTCCAGAATTGAGCTACGAGATCGTAGGATTTGAGTCTGCCGAATTTTTAAATGAAATTAACGGAGCTGCCGTTCAGGCCGTGTCCCATCAAAATATGTTCGTGCCCGCCAAAACAAATTGATCGCCGTCGGCAAAGGTGATCTGTAGGCATAAATTAAGGTCGCACACCGTTGACGATCCAGGGCACCACATAGGCACGAAGAGTTATCCAACCTTAAAAATAAAGATGATCCTGAAAGGACTAGAACCTGCTTAGAACTGGAAATCTAAACTATATAGGGATAAATCTATTTGGCACCCCGGGGTGCCAAAAGTACCCCGGGTGCTGCTATTTGGCACCCCCTGGATTACATAAAAGTTTGCTTATCTACATCTGATGGCGCTGATGGCGGGGCGGGCGGGATGGGCGGGAAAGGTCCGGGATGTTCCTGACAGGCTAATATGACCCCAATAATTCTGAAAAAAAAAATACCACCATTGGGTGACTTCCCGTAAGGATAAAATATGCTAGCAGAATATCTGAGGGGTCCCAGTGATGTCGGCTAGAGATATATTGACTAAATCTATTCGCTCGCGATTCCCGCAAGCCTTAAAACACATAATTAGCATTATTTGTGATAAACACGAAATACAAACAACATCCAAACAACGCGTCGAAAACTACACTCATCCCGCTCGACCATCAATGGATATCGACGCGTACTTCCTGCACCAGACAATCCACAGCATGGAAGAGGACGACGACGACACGGATCGACACGCGGCTGCAGCCACATCAGCTGTCATTTTAGTTGGGGCAGAGGAGGCGCGCAGATTACGTGCAGAGCGTAGAAAGGAAAGCCGACTGTACCTGTGCCGACCCCAGCTCCTCCCAAACCCCCGATACAACACCCCGTGGCAGGTCCTTCATGCCAGCGGCAGTGATCGGGCCTTCATTACTACGATGGGCTTTGATGTCAAGGCTTTCGACACCATAATCCAGGCTGGATTCGCCGTAACATGGGACTCAACTCCGATTCCCCGAGACGACGTAGCCACCGCTGGAAAGCCTCGTCCCGGTGCACGATCCCTGGACGCTGCTGGCGCTCTTGGGCTCGTGCTCCATTACCTCAATTCCACCATGCGTGAAATTAGCTTGCAGCAGATATTTGCGTTGATTCCAACAACAGTTTCCCGGTACATCCCGGGAAGGCATGCTCAATTGGCGAGTCAGGCCCGCCGTTGCTTTTGTTGTGCTGCATGCGGAACTTAGCGTGAGCAGCAGAGGTATGGAGGGGCGCACATACCAAGGAATTGAATCCAGGCAGCTGCACAGATGACTGGATCTGGTCGGGCATCTGCCCGAGAAGGCTCTGCTGCCATTTGCATGTTAGTTAGCTGAAAAACTCGCAGAACATCGGTCGAATCTACCGGCAGTGGTCCGTTGTGGTGGCGCCAGTTCCCATCCGTATCACGGTACAGGATGTTGCCCTCGCTGTCCCGAGTGAGCTCCGGGAGCCTTGGGTGAAGAGGGGTGAATGGAGCACGATTGGTGGGCTGATTGGTTGGCTGATTCGACATTTTGGGGGTTAGAGCAGTGAAGATAAAACCGTAAGAGAGGAACTTGCCTATCCAGACGTGTTCTACCTCTTTATATGTGGCCTGCCATCGGGATTTTTCGGTCTTGTTGCTGCCCAAGAATTTTCGTTGCGCGGATGAATGGTACCCATGAATGAGCTGTGGCCAGGGGAACATCAAGCGAGGAGTTTCAGGACTGTCTTGGGTCGGGATTACTCGGACTGAGACATCGTAGAGGGCGTGTGTATCGCTGGATGGTGCCCAGCATCGCGCCAACCCTGCACAAAATGCACCTGAATTCAAAATGATCATTTGCTGAGATGATTCCGTCCCGAGCCGGACACAATAAAGCCCTGGAAACCACATACCAACCAGAGGCCGCGAAATGGAGCTTTGCACGTCCGCAATGGATGAGGGAGAGGGCGAAGAAACAGAGTGGCGCTAGGTGGGCGTAATGAGCATAGCCACAGCGGGATCATCCGACTTCCCAAAACGGTTTATTCACACTTTTTAAAGTCTATTCGAGGGGGGGGTACCCCTCGAACAGATTCGCAATATACCATGATCTATTCGAGGGTCTAAGCGAGATCTGTGTCCGATGGGGTCCTGATGGTGGCCCGGCATCGCGGCGGATATTGCCCAAATAATGCCCAGGAATTTATTTATGCTTACGGGAAGTCACCCATTAGGGGGACATAAGGACCTACCATCTGAAATTTTTTTCCCATTTATCTGTCCGAAATTGGATGAATTTTTGCGGTTTTCCCCCTCAGAAACTTAGAAATTCTGAAGTGAAGGTCACAAAATGGTTGGAAAAAATTGAAAGGACATGTGAATGTGAATGGGCGGCGGTGGGCTCTGGTTAGCTCAATTTGACAATTTTTTTCCGCCAAAATCCTTCGGAAACGAATAAAAAACAGTGGTCAAAGAGTTGATAATCTCTTATCAGTGTAGTGTTATCTTATCTTATGATCTTTGGAGGGGGTGCTGAATAGAACTTGTCTATTTGGCACCCGGGGTACTGCCGGCATTGGGGTTGCCAAATAGATTTATCCACTATATACTATACTTAGTACTATGTACTCAGGATCGGGCGTTCTGAGTCTGCTCAATGAAGGATCTGCTCCTGATAAACTATCAGAGCCATTCTATTTGTGACCTGCCGCTCGCCGGCCTACTACCTTCATACGTGGGTGGTATCTGGCGACAACCTCCGATGCAATCAAAGGGCGGTTGTTCCGGACTCCCATCTCCTGATTCTCCTCTCGGGGCGTGCGCTGCTTACTTTGCTCTCGGATGCAACTCGGATGTTATCTGGCCATAAATCTTGCTTTCTTCTTGCAATCCTGCTCTTCCCATCCGAGTCGATCTTCAGCTCTTCCCTGCATTTCTCGGCGCATTCCTCTCATCTCCTGCTGCGCAGTTTACTCGCCCTTGACTCGCCCCAGTTCCACAATGGCACTTGGATCTCTCCCTCGAAGTCCCTCGACTCACCACCCAATTAAGACCCGATGACGTTAGGAACGCTCCTGCCTCACATCAATGAAGCCTTAACATTTGACCTAACGTGCAGGATCCCCGTTCGACTCGGGGTCGGGTCATTCTGTATCGGGTCACATGTCACTTTTGCTCGGTGCTTCAAGGCTAGGTTTAAGCAACTCCTCATGCGCTCGATGACTTTAAATGGTCATCTTCTCCTCACAAGGGGGACCAAAGATAAGAAAAATTGATATCACCTACAATTTTTTTTTCTGAGAGGGTCGGTGGACCCCCCCTCCCCACAGCCACATGATGCCATCAAATTCCCATTTAGGGAAACAGCCTGGCTGAAAGCTTCCACGCCAGACATACCACGACAGCAATGTTACACGAATAAAGCCTAAATTATTCAGGAAGTTTTGGACCCTTGGTGGCAGCAGCTGATATTAAGCCGGCAGGGGCGAGGAATTACCTTAGGTAATCAAAAGTGCAGCAAATTCCTTAGGTAATCAACCCACCAGCGACCGTGTTTGGCACGAGCAGGATCAGTGAGGACTGATCCCCGTGTTACAAGGTGCTCGATTCTTGGCCCATCTCGCCCATCTCATTTCTGCTGTGATCCGACTGATTGTGACACCCGGCTGCCGCATTGCGTTGTGTCCTTTTTGATAAGCAGTATACGAACCAGAAAGACACAGTCCCAAGCCGATGTCCCACACATTTCAGAGAGTTTTCTTGCTTTTTCTATTGCACTAGAGGATCACCCTGATGAAGTTGACCTCTTGGGATATCATGAAGAGGAAGCAGGACTGCTGGTTGCCGCAATCACTCGGATCATCAGGGCTTTATTTATTTCGAACAAATAAGAGACGGGCAGATGAGCCAAGAATTGAGCACCCCTATTGGTTCACATTTGTTGCTCAGATGGACCTGGGAGATATTTTTTGCAAGTCTTGGGGGCAGCTATGTCGATATCTGGCTTCAAAAAAAAGTACATACAATTTTTTTTTCTGGCGGTCGGCCAGACCCCCCCCCCCCCCCCTACCCCATATGGCAATCTCTTATCTTTGGTCCCCCTTGTCTCCTCAAAGTAAGCGTGTGTTTTGATCCTTGACACACATTTATTGAAACTCTCACACCTGTATCGAATATGGTCTTCGACCGTCGGGTACTCTGGACTAGATCGGCGGCTACTCCTCTATTTGGGACCTCCCGTGAACTCTTGGTAGTTCTATGAGCCACCGCCACGAGACCCAGGTGAATTCTGAAACACTTCTTTTACCTGTACAATATCTTCGAACTGCAGGACCCCGTTCGACTCGGGCGGGCGGGTCCCGCTGGATTGGCCTTTCTCCATGCTTAAAACCTAACTGACTCCTCAGCGGCTCCCAGCGGCCTTATCCTCTTCAGATTAAGCATGTGTTCTGATTTTTTGGCGCAAAAATCATCGAAACTCTCGGGCCTGGATAGATTTTGGCCAGTCTCCTTGCAATGCCGGTGGCATTCCTCTTCGCATGTCTAACTCTCCTCGAATCCAGCTACAGTAATTACCAACCACATCATAAAACCCGATTACGTTGTGGCACGCGCCTCCCTGCGTTGTCCATTGGCAGCAGTTACACGGAGCGGTCTACAGGACCTCCCGTTCGACACGCGGTCGGGTCCGGTGGCTGACATTTTTGTGTGTTCAGATCCTCTACTACTCCTCACGATGGGCGCCATTTCCTCTCTATTCCAGATTCCCGGATCTTGTCCATTATTTCGCAAAAATCCTGAACCACTGTGCGTCATGTATGTCTGGAATGTGGATTGATGGTTGCTTGCTTGAACCTTTCCTTCTTTCTTTGATCCTCTGAGTCGCACCCAGCAACTACCCCACATATACACGGTCCACGCTACCACCTAATCCAGACTTGCCCGTGTTCTGGTACGTCCCTGTTCACGATGGGTGAATATCGTTTTTTTGGCCAAAAAGCCTTCCGACTCGGCGCCCCGTGGTCCCCAACGTCTGTATATATTGGTTCCATGGTTGTACATCAATTCCAACAGCGAGAAAGTAAAGGGCATAGCCTTCCAGCCGTCAGCGATGAAGGAAAAAGGACGTGGTGTGTTGTTGAGTGATTCAACTCGGAATGCGAAGGGCAGGAGGAGGAGGAGGAATATCACCCCGAGTAGGAGTGGATGTTCCTGCGGCCTCGACGAAAGCCACCAGGACGACTCGAAGGCAAAAATAAAAAATAACTCACTCCGGAGATCTCGAGAACGCCGCCGGGGGGAGTATACTACGGAATGTCATATTCTATTGAATGAGGGTGACTTCGAGGGATATTTTTCATATGTGGATTGCGAAGGAAAGTGAGGGGGTGCAACGAAGAAGTAGATCCAAATGCTTAATAAAGGCGCCGTTGAATGAATAATCGATCTGAGGCCGGGTGGCTCCTGCACGTTCATACATTATTTGGAATGGAATTTAGGCTACCGTCCGCGTCCGAATTGTGTAAATATTTTACGAAAGTAACAGAAGTGGAACCAAATCCCGCCGACCTCCTTCATCATCAGAGACAAGATATCACAACAGCAACTCCTGCCAGAAAGGATAAGAAAACGTGCGGGCTCGCAATTCTTCCACCTGCCGCATTTTTATTAATGCCTCCAGAGCCGGTGGTCGAGGCGTTGGGTGCTGCTCCCGAGAACGCGGGCGTCCATGTCGTCGCGTTCCATTCGGCAAAGGTTGTGTTTGGACTCAACAGGAGGGTGGGTGCGACGAACGGCGGGGTTCCCGTCGCTATCTCGCCCTGCCAGCAGTGCCGCTCAAAGCAAAGCGTGCACTGGGCGGGGATCGGCTGGCCGAGCCGCTCGAGGCTGCGGAGGATGGAACCGCAGGCGCTGCGGGGCACGGTCATCATCAGTGGGAGGAATCAGCGCAGGGCGGAGAGGGTTACGACGCGTACATGCACTGCGCCCAGGTCGTGTTGCTTTGGGAAACGAGGTCGAGCGTGTTTTGCAGCAGGAGTTGGATCTGCGCGTCGCTTGGCCCGGTGCTGGTGGAAATGCGTGAGTATGGATGGGAGCGGCGTTGCGTTGGGTGAGGAAACGTACGTGGCTATGGAGCCAGTCGAATTTGAGTAGGCGCTGTAGGGCGCATCGGCGACGAAGAGCACCAGCGGGACCTCCGGCTCGTTGCAGCCTGTCGAGTCGGGGGTTGTCAGAGTCGCAGAATCGAAGCAGTAGTCGTTGGTAGCTTACCGAAGAATACCGGGGCCAAGGTGTAGTTGTTGATGAGGAAGGTGTTCACGTCGGGCAGCTTGGGGAATGGGACGTTGTTGGCTATTGCCATCGACGCAGTGTTGACTGGGGAGACAGAAGTCAGCGCTATTAAATTGGCGAAGACAGATCTCCGCACTCAAATTCGTGCCGTTCATCCAACCCGACTTGAAAGAGGAAGAAGACCGATCAGCGAAGAACGACGGGGTGCGCGAAGAAAGGCCTACTGATAATTCAGAACCGCAGCTGTCACTAACGAGCAAGAAGTCCATCTTTCGCGCGGGCTGGATGAGTGGCCAGATAGGAGATTCCTGGCCTAATGACGTCGGGTCAGTAATTTCGCCTCAGTTTGAGAAGGTGATCTCACCAGATTCACCGGCATCGACCAGTACCAGCGTCTCCTGTTGTTGGAGACCCGCCTCTGAGTCGTTGTAGCCTAGGTGGTATTAGCACCGCGCTGGCCATGGCAGTCAATGAACAGAAAAATGATCGATTTACCGAGGAAGGGGTTCTGGACGAGCCCGTAGCCTACTTCCTGCGACACGCACATTCAGCCTGGCAGCGCAAAGTTCCGCACACAGGCGAGTAGAGTAGACTAGACTTACTTGAACGGTCTTGTTACCTAGCAGTTCAAGAATCGAAGGAAGAACTTCCGTCACGAACGCGCCTACTTCGTGCGCTTTCTCCTGGTCCTCGAGCTCCGTTTCATTCGGCGGATACGCCAGCTCGCGCTTGCGCCGTGAGAATTCTCCTACGGTGTTGTTCGTGTCCGCGAGGATCACCCAGTCCTGATACACCAAAAAGCAGGAATCGTTAGGTGGGGTTTTATTTAGGTGAGAGAGAGAAAGCGGAAAAGGAAAGGACGCACCCCCTGCGCAGAAATCGCCGCCCCCAGGACCCACGCGGCCGAGTCCCACCCCGTGACGCACTCGCTCTTGTTGACCGGCACACCCGCACTGAGGGCAGTACCAAGGAGCGCGGTGGGCGTGAACGCCTTGGCGCGGCCCTGCCAGCTGCCGAACTCGATCGGGGATATCTCGTAGATGGTTTGGTTTGTCGCGCTGTAAAAAAAAGGAGGTGAGGAACCACCTTCATCGGTGGGACAAAGCCACTGACTTGTTGACGGGGAACAAAATCCCGTCGTAGGAGTTACTTCCGGGGAGGCCTTCGGGAATTCCTTCCGCCATGATGAGGAAAGGGAGCGGAACCGAGCCGCTGGTGTAGGCATCCGAGGAAAAGAGGCTACTGAACGTGGGGCCCAGGCCGCCTTTCGCGGGGTAGAAAATTTGGTTCTACAATATCCAAGTCAATCGCCAGGAGAGAGAAGACCAGGTAATTTACTCACAGGGCCCATAACGTCGGCAATGGACAGGTTGAATCCCGCTTGCGCTTTGAGTTCCAGGATCTCAAAGGCAGTGTCGGGCACAGCTGTGGAACATTCAGTCATCTAAGCCATCTTTCTTAAAAGTGCATTACCTGAGTTATTAAATGCGCCTCCAGTGAGGAGCGTTTGAGCGTCGGCAAAGTCGTTGATCGCGAGCGTCGTGACCGCTTCGCATCCTCCGCTGACTGGATCTGGAATCAGCCCACTTTCGTTTCATTATAGGAAAGAAACTCACGCCCGGCGACGTAGGTAGTGGCCTGAGAAAGCCCGCCTGTCTTGGCGGCAATAGATTTATTGTACCTTGAATCAAAGCTTTGGTAGAAGCCGATCCCGCCCATCTAACCGCAAAAAAAAAATGAGCTCCGAAGTTGACAGAGGAGTAACGAAAGTTACATATGCACGGGCTGGTTCGGATTTTATCAACAAAAAAAGGAGGTGTAAAACGCGTGAAGCACTCACTGCCGCCGCCTGAATAGGCTTGTCCGATGACCGGAACAGCGCTGCTGTTCGCAGAGAGGGTGGAGATATAAGCGCGGACATCGAACCCAGGGATGACTGCAAGATTCAGGTAAGACTCGAGTGCCGAAACAACTTTTGGTCGCCTCGCGGCGAGCCAAGTGGATTCCTCGGACGATAATCCTTCGGACGCAGGGCGAACGTAGACCGCATTGGAGGGGCAAGCACCATAGGCCGGTGGAGTTGGTGCGGAGGCCGCAGCAGAAAAAGCAACGCTGCCCAGAGCGATGGCGATTGAAGAAGAATAGGTAGTTCTCATTGTTTTGAAAAATCGTTGATCTTTCGTCCCGGGTTTATATTCTAGTCGGCTGGTCAAATTTTTATATCGTGACTTCCATGGCGACGAAATGTTTCTGACCCGTGATGTGAATGAGCGGATCTGGCGGAGTGGAGCCCGACATCCCGACGGAGATAAAACGGCACTGTCGGTCCAAGCCACACACAGCTTGCTCTGAATACACCCCTAGTAGTATCTATCCCTTGCTCTTCATTCTATCCCTTGCGGCTCTTCATGTTCTACCCACTCCAAAGTAGGAAGTAAGTCCGGACGAAAGAGTACCACGGCCCATTCCCGCTACCTTGAGGTAAGGGCTATTATGTAGCGCACTTCAAATTGGCCCCACCGGCCCAAGGAATGTGCCCTTAGCGTGAGAGCGGTGCAGTGATGCTTGAGTACAGACAGCTGCGCTTGGGCTTCAGACCTTCGTGCACAGCATCGCGATGTTCGTGTTCTGGTGCTGCGTTTGATGCGTCGCATCGCAGTCGAGGGTGGCGTTGGAGGCGGTGGAGGGCCGGTCTTCCTGAAAGGAGCACGGAAGAACAGAGGCAAACAAGGGAATCTGAAGGGACGAGGCTAGACTCGTGAACCAGTCGACATGAACAGATTGCTCTCAGATGGCCGGACTTAAGACTAAATTGGGAATATCAGACAACAGAGGCAACAATCAACCAAAGAAGACACAACGGGAAGAGCAAGGTAGAGATGGTCGGACTTGTCGGAGGCAGTGCAACCGTGGGAACGACAAACAAGGACAATTCGGACGTTTGTTCCGAACGCATTCAATTCCTTCCCGACCATCACCACGATTGCTCGATTGTCGGCCCTGGAGACCAGAATGGGCCCGAGAAACAACTTGGATGAAATCCTTCGCGGTATTGAAGGCTCCGGGCACGGAAAATTGCCCTTGAGCTAGGATATCCTCGTGCAGGTCATCTCAAGATCTTGAACCACAGCCCAGAAAGAAGTAGCTGAGCTTCAATTTATGTAACACTCGAGAAGAAAATGGTCGCGAACGCAATCGATCGTCCTTTGGACGGATAAGCGCCCAGTCCAATCGCTTACTTCAGTGGTTTTCTCGACTTCTACCGCCGGGAGGAAGCGCCTGCGGTGAACGAGAAGAAGGGGAGTGCGCCACAATTACGGTGTTATTGTGTCCTCTACCTACCACAAAGGGTTTTAGAATCGGAATGAAGATACAGCGACACAATCAACAAACGGCCTGGCTTCCGAATCGGACCACAACAAGCACATGAAAAGTTGAGGTGGATTCCGGCATCACCCCAAGTACTACCAAGCTGTATTAGGCTTGTGTCGGAGCGGATGAGAGCACCGATTCAAGCCTACAGCAAACTTGCTTGAACATCCTGCTTGAACATCCTGGATGATCCCAGAGGAAACACCATGCCCCCAAAGCGGGGCTCCCCACGAGGCCTGCATTCGTTCCAAATTTTCGTCGCTGTTGACACATCCAACTTCCCGAATCCCGATGACCAGTGGACTCCCCCAGTCATCATGACTGTGAGGTTAATTGGAGGTTAATACTAAGATGCAACCTTCTGCGAGGCCAGTGGACAGGGCCTGGGGGCGTTCAGGGGAAATGATCCAGTAGGACTTTGCAGCGGGAGGATGGAAGCAGAGGAAGAAAAATCAATGTATGACTAATCAGTCTAATCTCTTAACATCCGAATCTACTAGGATTCAACCAAATTATGCTAGGTGCTGCCAATGAGTAGCAACTACACCACACCGCCATAAGTAGTCTGCATTCAGCTCATCGAGTATCTTAGAGATTCAAGTCCTATACAGCTTCGCCAACGTGAACCTGAGCAACCACTTAAACATTTCCGCCGTTCAGCCAGCATGGCGCGCCGCCGCAGTTAAACCCGTCCCCCTCGAGCCAGATACTGTACTGTGAAGTGGTACTGGATGCAAGCTGTGTCCAGTCGGAGGTGTAATTTTCAGACTGTACCAGATTTGTATGTAAGTCCCACCTGTCGGAAGATTCAAGGAGTCGCCTACCGGAGCGTGGTTAGCCAACGACTTCAAAAATCCAGTGTGTTGCAGAGACAGTATTTCAACCCAGTGACAGTACATGGTGGCGAGAAGGTCGTTGGTGACCACTCATCGAAAAATGCAATTCCTTCTTGTAAGCCATTGAGGTTGCCGAGGATGTCTTCTTGGATGGATGGAAGATAGACCGTGTTGAGGGTGGCCGCGTCAGATTAGCTGAGGGCGGGGAATAACCCGCCATCGGTTGGAATCGCCTAGTGGGAGGTGAGAAACCACTCGTGCACGCCAACTATGGTGCTCACTGCCAACTGGATTAATGCCGCATCAAACGCATCGCTGCAGTCCTAGATGTGTTCTGCGATCACCTATCATACGCGTCAACACTCGGCGTTACAGGGCGCTTGCAATTGGAACTTACCTCCAACGCGGTGACATTCACAGGGAAGGGCCCGTTATACGCATCGCTACCGAAAACATCGGCCGCATTTTTTAGGTTATTGCAGTTTGCATATGAGTTGGCACAGCCGGCCGATCACAGAATTTTGATCCGTTTGAGTAGCCACAGTATTTGGATTGTTTCTCGCCCAATACTGGGCCGATTCCCTTGATATTATATGCAAAATTCGCCGTTTTGAAAGGCGAATTTTATGGTACCGGTTATACCATCCAAATCCACGTCTGTGAAATCTCGTTTTCCGGCAGTCGTGAACTGCCGCGCGAGTTTATGGGCCAGGAACTGGATGTTTTGCGACATTCTAAAAGGTAGAAAGGGTTCATAGACCCCTCATATACACCCTCCCAACCCTATAGATGATTCGGACTCATAACGCAGTGACCGCGACGCGACGAAGTTCGGGTGATCCGATGATGACGTGTCACGCTCTTTCTCTCTTGTTTCCTCATCTCCCGTCGCTGGATGGCTCCCAAACGCAAGTCCACATCGGCAGCCGAAGGTCCCCCTCCACCAAAGCGTGGCCCCGGAAGACCCCCGAAAAATCCTCCCAAATCCAAGCAGCCCATTGCGAAAGGAAAAGCAAGGGGGACCAAAGATAAGAGATTGCCATATGGGGTAGGGGGGGGGGGTCTGGTCGACCGCCAGAAAAAAAAAATTGTATGTACTTTTTTTTTGAGCCAGATATCGACACAGCTGCCTCCAGGACTTGCAAGAGATCTCCCAGGTCCACATGAGCATCAAATTTGAACCAATACCTTGTTACACGGGGATCAGTCCTCACTGATCCTACTCGTGGTCGCTGTACTGTTGATTACCTAAGTAATTTCGGTACCACTTTTGATTACCTAAGGTAATTCCTCGCCTGCCGGCTTATCAGCTGCCGACCATTGCCACTGATCATATTGTCATATTGCGACTTGTTTGCCATGACTTGGGATTGGGCCTCTCCGAGGCGGGTACTGAACCTTTAGGAATTATTTCGCGTTCCCCTTCAAAATTTGAGCAAACCTGACTGACTTATTTGATGATTCTAGGTAGTCAGTCTCCTGTAGTCAGACTCAATAAACTTAAATTCAGATCGTCAGAGTCTGATCAAAGTTGCAGGGATCGAACTGGACTTGAGAAAACAACCTGTCTGAGTATGTAGCACTAGCAGGGACTCGCAGTGCTCCACTATGAAAAATTGGAGTCTATGTTATCCATGAGAACTAAAATCAGGATGATACTCAGTGGTAACAATCAGATATCCTTTGGTCGTTGAGCAATGAATAAAGACCCAGAAAATATCAGTTTCAGTTTGCGGACACTCATGTCCAGTTCCTCAGGCACATGGACAGATACTTAGAAAAGGAATATGGAGTGAAAATCAAACACCCTGCACTTCTAGGTGTCCAGAATTACTTAAGAAAAGTAAAAAATATGACCTGTACATGAAACAGTACACACCTACGGGCAATTCAATCAATTGAGAGGAAGGGAGGGTGAGCAGGAAATTTGACAGCCCATGTGTACTTGTAGGCAGTTTCTCGTGTGCAGAAGAAATTGACCCCTGGAGAATTTTGATCTGAGAAACGGACAGCTCATGGCGAGCGAAAGTAACAAAATATGAAGTACGGGTTCAGCCTGCATCAAGTCAGGACAGAAGACTGCATGGTAAATTGAAAATTTTAGCCCGCACTCATGGCCTTGTTGAAGAGGAACAGTATATTGCAGAAGATGAAAAAAGCAAAGATCAGGGCCAAATCGAGCATCCTCGTAGGCGGTTTCTCAAGTTCCGAATTAATTCATTGGAAAACTAATGAGCCAGAGATTTTGAGGACAACTGAGAAGGTCCAAAGGAACAGTGAACACAACAGGCTAGGCCACGCCCATGAGAACTTTTATTGTATCCAAACCAATTAAATACTCGAGAAGCTGCAGCAGACCGATGTTATCGGTAGCCTCAGGTGCAGATAAAGACCCACTGAGCTCAAGCTTGTTTGCAATAGCCATCAATCAATTTATTTGGTAGAGAGAGATAAATAAGGCCCCGGAAAAACAGTGAAATGAAACAGGGATTTTTCAAAATCTTGTTTGTGAAATTTTTCAAAGTTGTGCGTGAAATAATAAAACACCAGGTGAATTTTCCAGAGGATCATACAATACCTTATTCCAGCTTGCTGCCCTTATGCTTGGAGGTCTATCAAGAACATAAGTTGGGCATCAGACATGGGATGGGCAAAAAGCATCTCAAACTCTCAAACATTACTATGCACCAGGTTTTCCATGAAATAAAAAAAATTGCAGGTGCTCAAATCAAGAACATTAGAAGTTTAAAAGAGTAATATACCACCATCACAGCCTAAGGCGCTTGACACACCTCAGAAACGCGTCCTTGAGCAAACCCCTTTTCGGCACGTGGTCGTGCCACCATGACAAGCCTGATCAAGAACTCTCTCACGTCAATGGACACTGGCCCGAACATGAAGCAGAAATGACCAATAACAGAAATTTTGAACTTGAGAATTTCTTTGGTTTCAGCAGATGAAATGTGCTCATATACAAGAAATCAAGGTGGATATCAAGTTGAAAAACATATCTTGGCAGTGTGATTTATCTCTACGTCTTGCCCCATTTTCTCTGGATTTTATTCCTGCGATGACCAATGGTGCGTGACTAAATCTTTGTTTGTACATGTAGCAAAAGTTACCGAAATCCATGTTCCCCAAGGTAGCCAAACCTAAAGGTTCAGCAATTACCTACTCATGCTGCTTATACTTACCGTTGTTACGAGAACCCATTTTGAGGAGCACTAGCCTGAAATCTAAAGACATCTTAGAGCAAGATAGCAGAAACTTCCTTGAGAAACACATTTGATGGAAATATTGAGCGTGGACGTGGGTAAAGAGTTCCAGACTGGCATCCATCGCAGAACTACGAAGGTAAAGATTCCGGCTCTCATCTCTTCCCATGTTAATTCTATAATTCAATGTGTGCATGTCTCACAAAGCTTCCCAAATAATTTGGGCTTTATTCGTGCAACACTGCTCTCGTGGTATGTCTTGGCGCGGAAGGTTTCGGCAACGCTGTTTCCCAAAAAGGGAATTTGATGGCATCAGGTGGCTGTGGGGAGGGGGGGGGTCCACCGACCCTCTCAGAAAAAAAAATTGTAGGTGATATCAATTTTTCTTATCTTTGGTCCCCCTTGAGGAAAAGCGAAGAAACTTACAGTCCGACTTCCACCGCCATCCACTAATCTCGCGACCTCCTCTGACTCTTCCTCCGAGCTAGAAGTGCTTACTGCCAGTACCTCAGGACTCTCGTCTCCTACACAAGATAATGGCTCCGATGAGCAAGCTATCCAAGTTGCGACGGAAGGGCTTCTCGGGCTCGCGCGTGGCAATGGCCGCGACGGTGATGCAATCTACTCGGCTGGTAATGAGGGCGACGACGAAGATGAGGATGAGGATGAAGACGAGGAGGAGGAGGAGGAGGAGGAAGTGAAGTCTGCTGAGCACGGTGCGCAACTATCCACCCAAATTTTGACAATGCTAGAGTTTTCCTTGGAGTTTTCGGTCCCTGTAAACGCTGCCGTCGTCGACACTATCTCTATTTCTTCATCCATCGAACATTCCACATTCTTCCAACAAATCGCTGAAGAAATGGGAGTCCGGCGTCGCGACATGAATATAGCCTACAAATTCAGCACCTGGACAGCCAAAACTCCTCCACGCCTATTGAAGACGCCGGAGCACCTCGACAAGCTTTTCGACAATGCGAAGAAAGAAATTGGAGCGCGTTCAAAAAAAATCCAAGGCGCTCGAGGTGCAGATTATCAATTGTGACAACACGACAGGAAATCAAAAGCCAGAAAAGAAGGCGGAAAAGAAGGCAGCTTCCTCGGTAAGTGCAAATATCGCTGTGCGCTACTGGTTTCTTACTTGTTGCAGAAAAATTCTCGGAACAAAAGGCGCGACTCCGACTCCGATGATAGTAATAACGAACGCCCGAAGGAGAAGACCAAGACAGATCACCTTCGGGATCTGGAATCAACGCATAAATGCGAGCGTCATGGTGGCTTCTGTGTGGTTGCAGCAAATGGGGAACACATCAAGCTGTCGACGAATAATATAAGCTTATGGAGTTTGTTGCTGGTACATTTCTATTCCTCCCACTTCCAAATATTTCCCAAACAGTGTACAGGCTGAAGGCGTGCACAAATCGACCACTGAACCTCCCGATATTCTCCAATTACCTCTGAAAACAGGAACACAAGCGACCCCTTCATCACGTCGCCTTCCCTCGAACTTCCATCCGCCTCCCCCACATCCCTATCCTTTCTACCCGCCACCCGGCCCATACCCTCCTCCTTACTATCCAACGCCCACCGCGCCCGTACTGGACCCTCCGGCACCTCAACAGGCAGCTAAACTCAAACCAGCGTCGAGCATTGATTCCCAGGAGGAAGAGTCCCCGACCCTCTTCCCAAAGATTGACGACTGGCTCCTCGACCTGGATACAAGCGAGCGCGGAGAGGACGGACATGGCTTTACCAAATTTGGACCAACCCTGCGTGCGAACGGGTATATGCGCATTATTCAACTCGTGGATGAAGGTAAGGACGGTGCGGAGATGCTTCGAACCATGTGCAGTGAAAATGGGATGACGAGCGGGGTTGCAAAGTTACTGATGAAGTATGCTGTGGCGGACTGCAAGAAGATTCGGAAGGCGGAGGTGAAGCGCAAAGAAGAGTGGGCACGCAGAGATTAGATACGCTCTCGGAAGTTTCCTAGTTTTCTTGTACCTCAAGCACGACGAGAGTAGCAATAATCGTTGTATTCTATTGTACATACACAAAACAACGAGTTAGAAGTAACCCGAGTGTTGAAACCAGCCCCGTGCGTCATCTGCGGTAATCGAGAAGACAGCGTTGTGTAGTTCCGTCAAAACCTCAAGCTTGTCATCGTCCGCCTCGGTAGCAGCACGGAATTGCTGGCCGTGTCTTCGGATGTGTGACTTCATCTTCGAAAACCCAGGTTCCATCGGATTGTAATCAGGCGAGTACGGTGGCAAGTAGAGACAGCGCATGCCGCTGGAACAGCATCAGTAAAACATCAGATGGTGAAGAGATCTCCTACCGTTCCTCGATCATATCTCTGATTTCCTGTGCCTTGTGGATACGGCAGTTATCCATCACAATGACCGAGTTCGGACCAGGGAATGGATTCATCTTGTCGAGCAGTCCGTCAATGAAATCAGTAAATGTTTCCGTCGTGAAGGACCCTTCTACAATGCTAACAGAAAGAATTCCATCTAACGAGATTGCTGGCAAGACGGAGTATCTAGGAAGCAGAAAATTAGAAAGGAAATATCAATGTCGACATGCAACGCACCGTTTCCCGCGGATGAAAAACGCTTTCCGCACTGCACGCTGCCCTCTGATTGCCCAAGCTCTGCCCCGGTATGATGTACGGCGATCGCAAGAGCTTTCATCGACGAAGACGAGCTGGAAAGGCTGGTAATGTAGGCCAATTTTCAGCTTGAACTTTGCGCGCTTGACTACACTGCGCTCGATTGCAACGCGAGTGAGCTTGTGATGTGTCAGGGCTAACCAAGCATTGTCGACATGAGATTTTACCTTCATCATCGTATAACCGCTGCGCTTGAGCGCACGCCAGATCGTCAATTGCGAAACAGGCCTTCCACATGTTTCTGCCAGCCCAAGCTGTAGCTCTTCTAGGTATTTATCGCAGCTTTGATCAAGGCATCCGTGCAAATACTAGGAAAGATCAGGGCGCATCGCCGATAGATGGCAGAGTACAGACCGCTACGTCCTCAGAGCTCAGATGTCGCGTTCTTCCCGTCTTCCTTCGCTGTGTCGCCGTAAGCACTTTTCCCGTGGTGAGGTATCTATTGACAATCCGGTAAATCTGGCGCTTGCTGACATCGGTATAGGCTGCTATTGTGTCGACCTGGACATGAGCAGAGTACATGCGCACGATAGCCCATCTGAGATCCTCCGAGATTGGTCTGCCTTTCGCCATGGAGCCATCCAGCGACGGGAGATGAGGAAACAAGAGAGAAAGAGCGTGACGCGTCATCATCGGATCACCCGAACTTCGTCGCGTCGCGGTCACTGCGTTATGAGTCCGAATCATCTATAGGGTTGGGAGGGTGTATATGAGGGGTCTATGAACCCTTTCTACCTTTTAGAATGTCGCAAAACATCCAGTTCCTGGCCCATAAACTCGCGCGGCAGTTCACGACTGCCGGAAAACGAGATTTCACAGACGTGGATTTGGATGGTATAACCGGTACCATAAAATTCGCCTTTCAAAACGGCGAATTTTGCATATAATATCAAGGGAATCGGCCCAGTATTGGGCGAGAAACAATCCAAATACTGTGGCTACTCAAACGGATCAAAATTCTGTGATCGGCCGGCTGTGCCAACTCATATGCAAACTGCAATAATCATGGCTTCCGTGAAGCTGGAGCCAGGTGCCAGAAGAGATACCCCATAGAACGATGGGAGTTGGGCAGCTAAGAGTACGGCGACATAAACAAATTTAAGCATGATTCCTTTGCCTAGTGAAGTTCGGGGGAGGGCGGAGTCAGATGCTGGAAGTTGAGGCCACGGCACGCCTTATGACGTTTCTTCAGGTGAGATTGTAGACATTGAATGTTGCCGCAGGCTGAAGGCGATGGCCCTGAACGACAGCTGTCCTGCCACATTCCGATACTGTGGTGTTGCGGTCTGAGTGGTGCCTGGACTTGGACCGGGATCCGAGTCCCCAGTCTAGAAATAAAGTGTCCAGAGCGTCGCCGCAAACGAGTCGCTTCTAGTAAAAACTTCGCCGACTCGGACGATGAATGATAGATATCTTGGACATGATCAGACCCCTCTAGGAATAAGTACGTCGAGATTCGCCCGAGAGTCTCTGGCAGGGACCATCAAGATCTTGACAACTAACTGGCAACGTATGTCGGCCGCAGGCGGGGTCTGAGATTGTGGAGAATGAATCTTGGAAGGCTAGGCTGGGGGGCGTCTTGCTGATCATATTTCATCCTTTTGAAAAGTCGAATCCAAGAGCCAAGCGAGCAAGATCTGCAGAGTCGTGGTGGATGGACTGGGTGACACACATGGATGAAGATCACCCAGCAGCTCAAAATTGAAGGTCCGAAAATACGATCCGTGTCCTTGCCAAACCGCAAGATACAAGCGCGCCTTTGACAGAAATCGTAGCATTGACAGTAACCACGGGATCTGACGCTTTCAGTTACATACGCAGAGCTAAAATGCACATTCGAGCCCGGGTTCTGGAAATTTCAGTTTTCGCCGGTGTCCGCTTGTGGAAGAGAGAAACTATGGGCACCGGTATACGTTTCAACGAGCCGTAGAAAGATCGGGCGAACTCGAATTTAATCGGGCTCGAGGGAGCGCCACAGGTCCGATTGGGATTGGGTGGCGGGCACACCGGTACATAGAAACTCAAAACGGGCGGCTGTTGCGGAGTGCGCTGAGGGTACGACCGAGCGGAGGTTCCAAGGATCCAGAATTCATTGATACTTTCAAGCAAACGGCTCAGACCCGAGTCGAATCAACCAGGCGTGGTTTGGCGTAGTCGAACGTACGAAGGCGGACGACGAAATTTCAGATGAAGGTTGCGGAGAAGTTGTAGTGGATGCGTGCTCGTTGGCGTGCCGGTTGTTGGCGCCCCAGAATGAACCGGGCTCGCATATACCGCGGACGTTACATGAAGAAAGGAAGGGTGTCGCTGGCCCGAGCCCACTGGCATGCGGGAGAGGACTAATTCGATGCGTCCAAGTATTTCCCGCCCACGGATTCCGCTCCGAGTGGGTACCGCGATTCGCGCGAGGGAAGCCGGACTTCGTGCAAGCGGGCTTACGCGATAAGATGCTCCGATTCCGGTAGTTGGATTCGGTGGGGTGCCTGGGCGCAGAAATGGGTGAGGTGTATATGCAGCGGAACAAACACCGAGCGAAGTGTATGCTGGCGCACCAGAATGACTTCGAGCCGAGCGGACGGGTCGCATATACCGCGAACGTTACATGAAGGGAAGGGTATCGCTGGTTGGGGCCCACTGGCATGCTGGATAGGATTAATTCGATGCGTCTAACTATTTGGCGCCACCGAGTGAAGTCTCACGATTCAACTCGGAGCGAGGGAAGACACCAGATATGCGTGCAGGCGGGCTTGCGCCATGAGACGCTGCGATTCCGGTAGTTGGATTCGTGTTAAAGGAGCCCAGGCGCAGAAACGGATTGGATGGAACCGCAGCAATGGAACGAACGCCGGGCGCTGGCGTGAAGGATCTTCGACGAGGTGATACAGCTTCGGATCCGAGTTCCACTAGACAGACAGGGCCGGGAACGGAGGACCTGGGACAATAAAGATCGTCGTAAATTGAATCATAGGGAGTAGTAGGTGTACAAGATACAAACAGGTTGTACAACAGGTACAGGTATGTTTTCTGAGAGTGGAGGTTTGATGAGTACAGTGGGGTGGGGAGTGGGGATGTGGGTGATGCGTTGAAGGAGTGAAAATAAGATAAGAGGAGATTGCGACAACGTGCGCCGTGTTGGAGCGTTAAGCTACCGCCCCACCGGAACCCCACCGCCCACTCCCAGCAAGGACGGCAACGACAGCAACCCCCACCGCCACGCGCGCAAGGGACAGGAGCCCGCCACGTAGCCCGAGAACGCTGCTTATTGGATGCGGGGCATGGCGCCGGGATTGGAGGGCGCGCGCGTGGGCGAGGGCGGGGAAGGAGTAGTCCGTGGCGTCTTCTTCCTCGGATTCCGGTTGCGAAGGAACTGAGGAGGGCGTCGATGCGGGAGATGCGTGAGGATCTGAGCTGCCGTTGCTGGAATGTTCAGTAAGTATATAGTACGAAGAAAGGGAAGCGATGCACCAATTCCCAGCCTCTCCTACCCACTCTTCCTCCATGAACTCGGCGGGCAATTTCGACCGCAAAAGGGGCGGTGTCGGGCACACGGACACCGACACAGACTCAGTCTCAGCACCGAGATTCAGCCCATACCGCAGATACTCTTCCTCGTCGCTCTGCAGCGCAAATGCCGTGTCGTCGAGCCATACGCCAATATCGGTATCTGCATCCGTGTCCGTGGTGTTACAGCGGTCGGTGCCAGCGCATCGTCGCCACAAACTGTGTTCGTATTTCGAGGCCATCATGGGCGATGTCGGCAAGGGAGGAGAGAGGGGAGGAAGGAGAGAGACGCGTGTCGAGGGAAGCGAGGAAGCTGCGATGCAGGTGACATGTGAATTCGGAAGCCGAAAGCGGCTTGATATCGGCGGGCCGGCAGGAGCGCGTGTCCCGGCACGTGGCGGCGGTCGCTTCGACCAAAACAGCCATCTTTCTGACTGGCCCACCGTCTGTGGTCTGTCCACGGAGAACCCGGATTGGATGAACTATGTACTTTCCAACGAGAATTATCAATATCCTCCGATCTTGGCTAGCTTCTTCCCCCCTCGTGTCTTCCGTTTTTGCCATCCTCATGATCAGCTCGCCTTCCAGTGGATACCTCAGACTCTGACCCCCTCTTAACTCTGTGCGCGTATTCCGGCCTTCGGCTCTCACCTCGAATCCCTCCCGCTTGCATTCTATCGCCAGGAAATGACCATTTTCCGTCTCATTCAGTAATTATGTAACTGAACGATGATTCAAGCGGCCGAACGCAAATAAATTTAAGAAACAGCTGAGTATAAGTACGTTTCTTGCAAAGTCAGACTCCGGGTACGAATAATTTCGCACACAAGTCGTCCATCGCTATACGTAAATATCTTCCGGCGTCGATCTTGTTCTCGCCCAGATCAAATCCGATCCCCTCCCCTCCAAGCCGATCCTCACGAGTCGCTCGTTTTGGAGCCGTGGCTTATCGTTATTCATCACGCTGTTTTGTCATTCTAACCCGAAAGTGGATCCGAGTCTTCTGTGAGTATATCAGTAAATCTGCATAGTCCGTGTCTGAGTCCTGACGCTGTTCTCCGTCAAGTGGAGCCGTTCTGGTCGTACATCTGAAGCCTCTGATTCCATCAACAAGGGAGCTCCTCACTCCGCGCCCCCCACGAAGAGCCGGCGCGTCTTCGACCGTTCAACGCGTTCTTCATGCCGTTCTCCAGTCCGTGAATAGTACTGACATTACAGTAGTAATTAGGGAGCCGAATATTGGATGAAGAAATCCGTAGACTAATACACCCAAGTCAATCGTGGCAGGACTCTCAATAGGACTGAAGTTAAAATTCTCAAGCAACAAATATCCCGGTCCATGTTCAGTGGTACGAGCGACGAAGAAATTAAAAATATGCATTGTCCCCGTCCCTCATTATACCGTGATCAACCCCCCAACCAACACGCTCGTCAGGACCGTTACCACGCCGGCACACAACAGCGGTGCCCGCGCCATCGAAGACGAGGCCGCGTTGGACTTTCCCGTTACAGCGGCATCCACAGCAGACGTCGCTACCGTGTATACGTGCCCCGCAAACGAGGTGACCTCCCCGCCCGCCGACGTGGCCAGCGTAATTGCTTCCCCGCCCTCAGAGGTGATTATCGTGAACGCATGTCCCGCGACGGCTGCGGAGGGGTGAGACGTTGCGTTGCGGAAAGGTGAAGGGTGCGTACAGGTGACGGTCTCGAAAACGTTGACGCCCACGCTGGTCGCGTCCCCGAAGACGCTCGTCGCGTCGGACGCAATTTCCGTCGCAACGCTTGCCGCATCGCTCGTCAATTTGCAACGGAAGCCACTGATACATATGCTGAATACGTGGAAGGGAACTGTATGAATGAACATACGATCGGAGGTGGCGTCTCCGAACGCACTGGTCGCGTCAGTCGCTACTTCCGTCGCAACAGAAGCCACTGGATCGATGTATGATCAGAACGTAGAAAAGCATCAGCAGTCTGAATGAACATACGATCAGAGGTAAGTGTGTTGAATATGCCGGTCACTAATGATGGGCATCAGCCAAGTTACTCAGACGGGGAGTACGGTGCGTACGTTGCGGCGCTCCATTGACCGCGGCGACAGAAAGGGCGAAAATAAGGGATTTCGTGATAAACATAAGTCTGAGAAGGTGGAAAGAATAGGGAATCTCTACTGCCAATTTGTGTCCGGTTTTAAGGCCGAGACCATGGAGGTACCGACAGTCATCGGGACTAAGTGACGGTGCAAGTTGCAGTGCACGCGTTTCGGCGCCCCACCTCGGGTCCCACAGCCCTCCGTAGCAACTATGGACTGTGGAGTCCAGTGCGGTCCAAGCGCTGAGAAAGGGGATTAGTCATGACGATTTGTCAACATCATCGCCAAGTGGCGCGCCAGTGGCCCATGCCCCTGCATGTCTCACGACATTCGGCTTCTTCAAAGAACACCAGAACACAGCAACTGGCAAACCCTAATTCATTTTTCGTACCCTGCCCGAATTAGCCGTGTGTTGCGTGGTAGCTAATCAATGTAGGCGGAGAGCAATGAACACTTATGGCTGTCAAAGTGCGCTTTTGAGTCCCCCAGTCTTGTTGGGGAATTTGACATTTCCGCTACTTTAATTACGAAAATGACCACTTTTCGCTACTATTTTGAGTCACATCGGACCTGGAAATCTTATGTTTTCCGCTACATTTATTTGACAGGTTTGTGAACCTCGCTACTCATTTTGAGACTCAATCTATTTCCCGCGCTACTTTCTTTTGTGACTCAATGCATCGCCCCTTTTTTTCAAAAAAAAGTAGCGATGCACTGAGTCACAAAATGAGTAGTGGGATGACAAATGTAGCGGAATATTTTAACTGCCATAAATCCTCGTAAATAGATGTAACGAAAAGGATAGACTCGGGACCGAAAATGCACCGTGAAATATTGTGGAGGGGAGAGACATTGAAGAGTACAGTCGTTCCATCCGCACATATGATTGAACAAAAGAAACGGAACACATTTTTGAGCTCAAAAATGTGTTCCGTTTCTCGAGTTGGGCAACGAAGCGATGGATGAACGCTCGAACCTGCTCCTACGTGCCCCTTTCCCTCACATATTAGAACCCTGTACCAGGACCATGCGTAACATCCACTTTACAGCTGTTTCCTGAAAGCCTGACACTCGCCAAAAATAAATTGCTCTCAACAAACTTTTGATGGAGGGCTAAGGATTACTGCTTTGGGCTAGCCAAGCGTAAATGGAAATCTTGATCCGCAAAGACCCTATCACGCCCTCCTCAAATGTGCTGATTGATATTCGCCAAGCCAAGCCACTGGCATCGCGGAACCTCAGGTCGCCCTCAGTCTGCCCCCATACCCCTTACCCTCCTATGGGCGATAGATATACTATGCAAAAATTAGTCCAAGTTTGCAGGGTTTGATGGCAACCTACATCTCCATAGATCAACTTGGGTGGCAAGTTGCCGGAAGTTTACATCTTCAATTTAGACTAACAAATTTGCCCAAAGTTTCAGGGGCATTGGGATTTGTCTTGTAATCTTCCAAGTGCCTATTTTCACCTGCAGAGTTGTATTCTTCATCGTCTTTATGGTTCTCTCCTCTCTGAGGCATAAAATATCCCTCTTGAGATCCCGGCAGGCCATTCGGATCACTGTTCCGATCAATCCCATCAGTTGCACTGCACTTGGCGTCAAAGAAATTCAAAGGCACTCTATGCAGTCCACTGGAGCTGGGTGAATCATTAAGTTCTGCAAATAATACAGCTAAGCTCAAAGATGTCCCCATTTTGGGAGATGCAACAAAACATTTAAAAAATGTATCCAAAAAGCCTGTCTCTACTCACAAAGTGTCCTCCAATAATTTTTGCACAGTATATGTACCATACCCAAAATCGGGTTGGCCGGCTCCTTAAGGCCTTAATAAGGTTAAGGCCTTAATCTTAAGGGCCTTTAAGGCCTTCGATTAAAAAAATTCCCACGGTATTTGGCACAGCCGAAATATCAGAATTAGCCTTATCTCATCTGCCAACAACTCCATCGGAATCTCCTCCTCCTCCTCCATCATACGTGCCAACAGTTTCCGAGTACGGGGCTTCTCTGCCCCTCCAGATGGGCCTGGTTTTTCCTGGTGGAAACATTGCTCCAGCAAGATGGTAGTCGAAACAAAAAAATGGAAATTTACAAATGGTACACGTGATAATTTAAGGCCTTATTAAGGTCGGGACGCTGGGTCGAAAAATTTTAAGGCCTTAATTAAGGCCTTAATTAAGACCTTAAGGGTTAAGCATACCCCCGGGAAAATCTTCCCGCCCGTTTCCTCTAGCTGCCCACATTTAGCCGATATGTTGGTCACGGCACCTCGGCAGAGGTTGCCAGATGCCTCCGTACCTCGGCAAACGTTTGCCGAGGTTGCCGATGCAGCCTCTGCTCTTTCCTTCTTCCTGCACCAGATATGCCGCCGTTCCGCTTCAGCACCTCAACGGGGAGAAGATGTCAGAAATATATTGTCCATGGAGTAGAAAGGAAGACCGAGCGAGGGAGTGGAGCCAAAGATGACTCTGGTAGCTTTACGAGAACCCAGCAGAAAGTGTGCCTTGGAAATTTAATGTTTTGATCATTTTTGCTGTCCTATAATTCATTCGAGAGGTAGGGTAGAGGCCTAAGAATCTGGAAACGATCGAGGGTTCGAAGCGACATTTCGTTGAAATAAGCCTCGAGGGAACGTCACAAGCGAGCCGAGTGAGAAATCTCGTAGTGTACATGGAATGAATACACTACTTTTATACTTTTTATGAGTGCTGCTGTTACTGATATTTATCACTTCCATCTGGTCCAACGATACGCCCGACTCCTACTGACTGTTTGTGACCACGACAGGCAGTGCCGGCGCTGTTCTCGCAGATGCCGAGCTCATACCTCGCACAGCCACTCCGTTTCCAACAGATTTCTGTACGGATTGACCGTTTATGTTGAATGAATGGATCAATCTGGACGTAGCCGCACTTCAACAGCATCGTGCGGCGCGGTGAATCTTCGAAATGTCAGTGAACTGCATTGAACAGACTGTTATCAAGGCTTCTGTGCCCCTCCAGGACTTACGGTTTGATTTGGGAATAGCAGAAGTACCACTCCTTTGGGTATTACTGATTCGAATACACCCCCAGTTGGTTTGAGAAGCTTACAGCCAAGCAGCATCGGTGTGGAGAGCAGCAAGAGAGTGGGGTAAACGGGGTTAGAGAACACAATCTGTGGGCATAAAAGTGGAAGGGCTGTGAATGAGTTGGAAAAGGCCGTGCATTTTGATGCGCAGCCTCCCGTAGAGGCAAGAGAACGAGATGAGAGTTAAGGGACAAGAGATACTCCCGACAGGGATGGAACAAAATAAAAGCCATAGATTTCGTCAAGAGAACGAGTAATATTTTTTCTGGCCAACTCGCAAACAGCGCCCTTCCGAGAATCGCTAAGGCGTCAATCCGCCGAAATCTCGGTTCCAAATTAACCTCTATTTGTAGTCGACCCCGCATTCTGGATTCGGATCTCCGCGCAATGACGCTCGAGGTCCCGAGTCTTGACTACTCACTACTGGAAAACTTCGGGGCGTGAGGCTAACTTTTGGTCCTAACATAAAATGAGCGAGATTTTGAGGCTGTTCTATGGCGGATTTCCTTGGACACGACTCGGTTCCACCGGAAATCCTCAGATTTGTATGTTCACGGGGTGTTGCCAACTAATTTTCGAGTTGATGCTAGCGGATGCTGCCAACTCAACACGCCCGAGAAGACATATGGGCGCCGGCGGGTTTCCATCAGCGGAGCAGCGCCCACGCAACACATGTTACCATCCGTCATGAATTACGGTGGCGTGTTTGATGAACGGCTGGGTCAAAGAAAAGAAGAAGTTCGTATCAATAGATCTCGAATAAAAAAATCAAACCCTCCACGTCTGAAATGCGCTGCGGAAAGTTAAGAGGATTGCTGGTCTAGTGGGGGGGGGATTTGCTCTCGGAGGGCGAACCCAAGACTACCAAAAGCAAGGTTCTTCACGCCGACACGATACGCCAGAGACGCCAGAGGCGCCAGCAGGAATCCGCGCATCGCTCGCCGACAGGCCGTAACCATCGCTATAAACGGAAGGTGCAGTTGATCATCCTTGCTTCATGCGAACCACGTTGTGTCAATCTCTATAAACAGATAACACGGCCTCGCCAGGCTCCAGATTTTGAGCGTATATAAGCAGACTCGCCTCTGACATGACAACATCCACAATCCTGCCCCCGTTTTCATTCATATTCACATCGAAGTATGTTCAATTGGTCGCGCCTGGGTCGCACGTGCAACTAACATATCTACGCTCTGCATTTAGGCATGTCGTTTTCAGCCAGCAGCCAGAACGTCCGCCTGGACGGCACCTACCTCATTGCCGACTGCCGGGATGACGACGGGAATTGGCAGGAGTCGAAACGCCATCCTAGGCAACTTCGAGGGCCAATTTGATTCCACCGGCGCCAACTTCGCCGATAGTGCCGATTTTTACCAGCTGAGCGACACTACGCTCGTCGCACGGCTTGCGAACCTCGACGGCGACTACGCGGATGCGTCGATTGACCTGGACTCGGTCGTTACGAACAATAACGGCAGACTCGAGAAGGCCCAGTGAATCGGTTCGTTTCAACTGTCGCCGAATACCCCAAATCTAATTATGTGCCCTGTTCTTTCCAGGCGGAAATAGCCGATGGCAATAGTTCGTCGGGAGTTGGCCGGAATTGGGGAGTATAAAAGAGTACAGTAGCAACGTGTACAGTGATTGCACCGGAAGAAGAGTAACAGCGTCCTATTTCCATTTATATCCACGCCTTTTCAGAGTCATTCACGGCATCAGGGAAACACCGATGAATCCAACATCGTGAGGAAAGAGCGTCTATCTCGTATTTGTTCCACTTTATCAATTGGCATCCTCGTGCTCGGCGGCGAAATCCCTTCTGTTGCCAGGTTGGATGTGAAACAACAATTGACGGAATTCTTTACGATTAAGAAACGGCCTCTGGTGGCACATTTTTGGACCACTCGGTTTGCACTGATTCTCATGGCTTTATATGTTTACGTCGTCTCGTGGTCTTGCGAAACATTCACTGACGGAGATCTCGGAGCGGACATCATGGGCGCCGAAACAGAAGTGGCTTTTCAATTGTGAGACACCTATGACGGTATTTATCGTCAAAAATTATGTACTTACTTTTGTGCACGTCTCACGTTGTACATCTACATCCAGAATTGAACATCTACTTCCATTTGAGGTACAAGCACAGTCAAAATGCACAAAGAGAAGGTACTTTAGGCACTTTTGGTTCATCTACATACTTGATAGTAGGAGTGCACATTATTGAACACTCAACTGGTGAGTATTTCACTCAGCAGCTCAATTGAATTGTACATTCAGATTGATCATCAATCCCAAATGTCAATCATCCCAAGCCCACATCAATCCCAATCCCAAGGTCAAACCAAGGTCCAAATCCCAACCCAACTGGATTCCCACGGGTTTCAGCCTCACTTAAATAGCACCATTTTCTGAATGGTTTAGAGCATCCCCCTCCCCCATCTCTGTAATTATAGATACAATATTCTAATTGGCTTTGTTAGCAACTAGACTATTTGTGATATGAACAATTTTTGGACTGAGACTACTTGCTTCAGTGGCACTTCGGGGGAAATCAGTATGGGCCAAAGACTACAGACAGTGTTCATATACTGGATGCCTAATCAATTTTGCACCCTGTCTTCCCAGCATTAGGGTCGTTCACGGTAGCCTTTTTTCCGCTCCTTTTTCACTCCCTTTTTCACTTCCTTTTTGTTTCCCTCTTTTATGCCCCAAGTTTTGTTCTCTTGATCGTTCTCTTTCAAGTTTTCATGCTCTCAGATTTATGTTATGAAGTCAACTAATAAATGTTTCTACAGGTCACATCGGATCGATATCGGATGTCCGGAGCGACGGGCCGTCCGCGTGTGTTGGACGTTGAAATAGATTGAATTAAATACAAGAATTATGCACAAGAGATAGAAGGTCTAGTAACTACTCTGAAATGAAAAAGGGATTGAAAAAGGACGGAAAAAAGGAGTTGTGGTCGGGGGGTTTCACAGTAGCTCTTTTTCCTTCCCTTTTTGGCCTCCTTTTTCACTCGATTTCCGTTGTTTCTGGGCTTATGGTTGATTTCCCCCCCCCTTTTCAAACCTTTTTACATGCAAAAGTTGAAAAGGGAAAAAAAAACCTGGTGGAAAACGAAGCATATCGGAGAAGTGAGATAAAAGGAAGGGATAAAGGAGCCGAAAAGGGGCTACTATGAACGACCCTATTGGTTCACTTGAGAATTCATTGTTGCCTAATAGAATCATTAACAGTCTGCCACAGCATATCTTAATGCAAGCACTTTGCTGTAGGCAGACTGTGCCTGGTACTTGAAATTTTAGGTGGGCCAGATCAGATCATGGATATTTTGGTTATGTAGTCATCCAATTCGGATATCCTGCCGCTGAAGAGCATTTATTAGATTTCTAAAGAGACAAAAATATAGCTAAGGGATGTCATAACAATTGTTCCGAGTTATACTAATCTGCTTACAATACGGTGCCTAGACTAAGATATGCTGATCATAGGCAGACTGGTAACACAGGGAGGATAACAAAATAATCCATGCCAAGATATTCCAAAAATATGGAGAAAAAATTTACAATATCTTTCATATGTTTGTGGCTCGAAAAATGCACAATGCATTCAAAAGAGGCAGAAGGTATTCAAAAGATATGCTCAGATCAGCATATCTTTTGAATACCTTCTGCATGTTTGAGGCCACAAACATCCGGAAGTTATTGTAAATACTTTCTGCATATTCTACCAATATTATGGCATGGATTATTAGGTTATCCTCCCTGTGTAAGAAGTCTAGCTGCATAACTATAACCGCTTTGCCTTCCTCTATTGACTATGAAGGATTTTGAAGTGAGCTGATTTAACAGAGACCCATCAAAACCTAAGCTGAAGTATGAGTTGGGAAAAATTTCCAGGGATCCCCTGCTAAGGGAAAGAGACTACACATTCTGAAATGAAAGCCCAAAACACATCTCTCACAGAAAATAGAAGTGCACCACAGTCATCCCCATGAAGGGAAGTCAGAGAAGTTAAGCAGAACCAATTCAATTGAAGGCTTACTCTGAACCCGACTCTCTAGCCTTACCATTTAATGGGCAATTCCCCAAGTGAAAAAAGGATGCCTGCATTTGGGGGAGGGCAGTGCAGTTAAACATTAAAAGTCCAACAGGCTGGCTACTCCAGACGACTGAGCCCCCTGGCTACATTATGTAAGATACCTGTTGCAGAAATATACAAGCCAGTAAAAAAAAATTCATCATTGATTCTAAGTCATTTCAGAGTTTAATTTTGCCCCTGTTCTGAAGTCGGTGATGAAAAGGGGGATCGTATGGGGAGTAGTACTGGATACAGAATATATAGTAAGTGAAATAGGAGCTAAAATGGAAGATACCGAGTCTAAGACAAAAAGGCTGTACTAAATAAATTGGATTGGGCAGATACGAAGCAGCGGGACATGAAGCAAGTCTCCGGAATCAAGTCAGAATTAAATGTGGCTTGGATTGGCTTGAATCATATCTGGATTTGAGAGTCAATTCTCACCACGTTGAGGGAGATTCTCTTTTAATTCTTGTCTCTGAATCAGAATTTTCATAATTGACAGAATCATGGCTATCTCTCAGATAATAGAATTCTGTGCTGGGCTGACACACTTCTCAACATTCAGATAGAATCAAACAGGCATCAGCCATGGTGACCCTTTGACTTGCCCTAATTAGAGCAGGCTTAGGTCAGGTTCAAAAACAGTGGACTTGGTTGGTAAATATCCCAAGCCTGGCCCTGACTTGGGCTTTGGTCCTGGTCAGGTCGGGCTGAGAAAGAGAACGAAAGACAGTCAATTTTGGGCTGGCAGAAACTTCTCTCCTCTAGATCTCGTACCCTCAAATGCAAAATTTGAAATGTCAATTTTATAAAAGAGGTCCTGGGTCCAAGTAGTATGGGATACCCACTGTCCCGTCAACGGGCATGGGCCTTCTATTTGCGATGCCACGACAGGTGTGGGCTGCCACTGTGGCTGCTATTTTTTTCTATTGGGATCCAGGAGTCAACTTGGGATTCTGAGAGTTCAGTTAGTTCAGGAGTCCTCTGGTATGCCCTCCATCAGCTTTCATTTGATAATTCACGTGAAGGAGGTCAGTTTATAGGCAACGCGCCAAATCAGATTATATCATGTGGTCATTCTATCCTCTTCAATAAATTCAGTGGACCATTCTCGGGGACCATGGTCAGTCTCATGGAATTTTAGTGCCAGAGCATCATTTTATTTTTATTTTTATTTGCATTCTCATTCATTTGTTGGCTCAAAATCCACATGAAAGAATTGGTTTCATCAAGCGAACACCTAGACATGAGAGGACATCCCCCTTCACAGTCAAGAATCAAGATGGTGATGGTGGGCATCCCCACCCAAGTTTGGGTCATGAGCTTAGAAAAAGATTGAGGCCGTGAGCCCCACTCATGCCGGCCTCGGGTCCGGCTCAGGGCTCAAGCCCAATTGGGAAGACACCCAACAGGTGTGGCCAGGAGGATGACAGCAGTTGGTTTGGGGCTGGAATTGACAGGCTTGGTATTGATGGCTGTTCCCAAGGAATGATAGCAATTCTCACAGTTCACTTGGTTTTGATTGGACAACCCAACTGGTCAGGTTGGGATTGATAGAACCCCATTAGGGTGCTGTGCTGTTGTGTTATACAAACCAGGCACCATGAATTGTACAATTTCATCTTCAAGAAGTTGAAACATCTGTATGGACTGTACACTGTTGTAAGTAGTGTGTAGAAAACTGAGTGCTTTCTCAACTAAGGCTGTGAGTTCAAAGTGCAATGTACAATGTACAATAAAGTTGTTAAATTTTCAGATCAAATGTACAATAACCCACTCCCTGTACCCAAAATAACTGCACATGTACTTGGTGGAATGTAGAAGTAGAATGTTGAATGTTCCACTCTTAGAGCCTGTTCGGATCATCCTGAAAACTTTGGTTTCCTAAATTTCGAGGATTTCGGCCCCGCGGCATTCGGTTATGGTTTGCGCGTGTCAAATCATCACTGATATCCGGAAATACTCCGACCCACATGATGCGGTCTGTATGCCGACGATGAACCCCCCTTCCTCATCGTCCCCATTCCCAACCGCCTTTCTCGAGTTTTGAAAGTGGCCTAAATGATGGCGCACTTCGAGTGTAATCAATATAAGGGTCAGTAGATGTATGTGGAGTAATTTATGATTCGAAATAGTAACTGACATTCGAGTTCTTGCAGTTGCATCAAAGGGCGGGAGGGCGGGACGGGTCAGCGGGCGGCGGGCAACAATGAGGAAGGTCCATATCAAATGATAGGCCAAATCATTGCCGAGTCACCCTAGCAACAAGCGAGACATCGGCTCATCGGCTCACCGGGCCCAGGTCCGTAAATCCTCGAAAACCAAAGTTTTCAGGATGATCCGAACAGGCTCTTATTGTACATAATTTTTGACGAAAAAAGCTTTTATAGACACCGCATGGGCAATGCGTATATCGAACTACCGTGATGTGTCTTGCCCACAAGAAAGCTAGGCCCGTGGTTGAGAAAAGTCGGACCAACAAAAACTAAAAACGAGTAAAAACAAAACCACCGTAGGGTTGAGATGCACTGCGGTAGAATAGGGGTGATTAAGGAGTCTCGTCTGCGGCCACCCATGGATCATTGCCGGTGGAGAAAGAGTCCACCATGGGCAATCCAAGAACGCCGAACACAAGGTCCTTTACACGGACATAAAATGCCAAACTTGCAGGTGAATGTTCCACCTGTTATATTGCTATCTGACTCGTGACACTGGTAAAGTTTTGCGTGGTATATCTAGAGTAGATCCCGGTCAGGAAATGCTCTATAATGCGGTGTGGCAGGCGAGAAAAGGCGGTGGGTAAGAGAGATACGGCGTTCCCAATGCGCATCGCTGGACGGGTGTGAGCCCACGGCGGGTATGAGCGCTGTTGGATTGTTCGACAACTACGACTATGCATAGTATGAGCGGCATCTGTCAGGAATGGGTGATAGATATCAGCGAGCAGGTAGGTCGGTAGGTTGAATCGAATTTTGAGTCCGTGATGTCCACATCGTTATCAACTTGAAGGTAAATGGGATTGGGTTGAAGGTCGTGTTCAGTTGTTTTGTTTGCGTGAAACTCCTGGACCTCGATTATCCCATCTTCAGGTGGATAAAGCGTGCAGAGAGTATGGGACCTACGTTCAAGTCTAGATCTGGTGTTTTGTTCAAATGAGATTCGATTGGGCACACCAAGCTTGTGTCCACGTTCACTCCTGTTCGGCTGAAGGGATTAGAAATGTTCGACGGACTCGATATAGACGTGAATAAGTAAGTGACTGATGGATAAATATGCACACGACCCGGGTCGAATCCCAGTCTTCTTCCAGGGCGCATTAGGGGTGTGTGCTCCATGGTACAGAAGTAGCAGTGTCCATCGATTTTGAACAAGAAGCCGAGAAAAAGATTTGTCCAAGGCCGTCAAGTTCTCACCGGATTCGATGGGTGGATGAGGGCGAGAAATATCCGACGCAAAAGTGGGTAGAGAAGAAAAAAGGAGAGAGGGGGCCCAACGTGGGTGAGAGGAGAAGGATAAATATTTTTGTGCCATCAGCGCGTGGAGCGATTTGAGACGAGGTAAGGAGAGCTGAATTGAGGTGAGTTGGTAATTTTGAAGACGAGGCTCAGAGAGGTCGTCTGCGTGGACGGTATTGGAGCCGGCCTGCACATAGGTATGGTCTTTTTTCGCTCTTTTTCTTTGTTTGGCGCTATAGATGTAATGTCGCGATATCGGCTTGTAAAGTGAGATTCAGAATTTCGCCGGATTTGTGAACGGTCCAGTCTGAATCGGCGATTGAATGAGACCCCCCGCGTTTGGACCCACGGACGGATGCTGACGTCGTGTCCAACAGTGTACATCTTGAGGAACTCCTTCACTCGTCCAGCATCTGGCTGATGTCATCTTATCTCGTTCTCTTCGTATCTCGACGGATTGCCACACACCTTATAGGCCTCCTTCATCGGCATCATACCCGCTTCCACGTATTCCCACACCCACCGCCCCTGCACTCAGGCTCCGCACCTTCACGCCCGCTCCGCACGCTTGCCATCTGATTCGGGATCTACGGCGCCTCTCACGAAGACGGTGGGTAAATTGGGGCGAAAGCACTCAATTTCCAGACTGCTAGTGATCCCAGCCAGGGTGGCGTTCTGGTGACCGACAGTGCACGATGCATTGGCTCGAGCGCGAGTTTGGAGACACTGTCACGTTGTCACACTACACGTCCTCGTGATCTCGGCATATTCCGCTACGCCTCTCTCTCACAATCATCACAGAAACGCAAACTCGACAGAGGGCGCGCTTGTTCATTGTTCGAATATCCTTTCATCGAGACTCTACAGGATATTTTAATTGCTGCTGGCAAGTGTTTCGATCAGGGCCGTCCAGCAAGTGTCTAGTGGCATGAGTGTATCCACGGATGATATTAACTCTCCTACAGCACAAAACTCACCCGGCTATGGAATCAGGGTGATTATTTTTTCATGCCAATAGGTTAAACAAAGTTTTTCGCAACAATTTCAGACATTACATTAAACGCTATCTCCAAAGGACATCTTCGACCTGAAAGATCGTCAAAATCCTGCATAGGGGGCAGTGAAAGCCAACGCATGCACGAACGCCGGTATTTCGGAACAGCCCCCAACTTTTCATCCCTAACCCTCGGTCTAGAAGAACAGTCTAATCATCGAATGTATGGGTTTTCCACTAACGTCGCGATGAACATCGCCTTTCCACGGCGTCTGTGTGTCCAAACCATGACCCGCCCTGAACTTGCATCGTTAATCATGCGTTTCGAGGTGACGGGTGAGATGATATCTGTGGGTCCTCATTTGTTCTCCGTCTAACCCATGATCACATCTCACCTCCTCCACTGTGTAGTATTTACAGCAACTGGCGTCGAGCCTTGAAACTCCGGTAAGCCTTGATTCAGACCATGACCATGATTTGGGCTCAATATCCAACCCTATATTCTCTAGAGTGTCAACGAACCATTGTGGAAGGTCGAGGTTTACCGTTAGGCATGGCTATAGTAAAGATTTGAACGTGGGTTGTGGAACGCCCCGTATTTCAAAATTCCAAACAGTTTGCCCCCTTAGAACAATATCCCCGCTCAAATTATTACTGGATATTGGGACTTTCCCAGACCAGAGTCATTATGAGGGTCGCTGACGAGTTGCCTTCTCAGTTCAGACTGCGCACTGCATTCGCCCTCCAGAATGGGACCTGCTGATTGCATCTGTCATCTTGGCATCCCATTTCTAGATACGCCGTGCAACAGTTACCAGTTAGGCGCCGTCGTACCTGGCAGAAGAAACGGCGATCGTCCGGGCACTCCCGGCGAACAAGGATGGTATCTTGGGTGGTGGAGGGACAAATGCTTGCATCATCTTCATGCATCTACGGCGGTCAGAATATCATTTCGGCCCATTCACGATCTCACCAAGTTGACAGGGATTGTGAATCCGCACCTTATCTCATAAGGCCCGAAAACCCGGATATGAATCAATGAGCGCACTGTGTACTGTGAGCCAAGTACTTTCGTTTCCTGCAAGATTCTCTCCCGTTCGTCTGTCAGCCGCAAAATGCCTGCGAGACTGCACATTGACTAGAATGTAGTAGGCAGATAGCGTGAGTAAGTGTTCGTATCTCAGGCAGAAAGGTCCATGATTAATCTTGATCTTGTCGGCAAGGCACCCAGAGGTTCGTAATCAATATTTCTATCTGCAGAGTGTGGCGCCGGTCTAAAATTGTGATCACTAGCCTGTATTTATACCGCTGGAAGACACCTTGTTTTGCGGTCCTTTCTTTCCTTCGTTCACGGAATCCGGAATTCCGATGCGGTCCTCTTTCTTTCCCGCTTTATTTCTGCTCAGTCTTTTTGGTCTATCGGTAGCAAATGTTGACCGCCGTCTGGTTCCTTTCAAAACGCGGAGGAGCTCGTCCATCCGACCGCGTTCCTGGAAGCGCGAGCTTGTACCGAAGGACACGGTCGACCTCGAGTACGGATTAGGTGACCAATTTCTCCCATGTAATTGAATTTGCGAGTACTCATTGGAGTATTGGTCCAGAAATGGCGACTTTCCCTTCGACGGCCTTGAAGTTCACTGCTCACGCCGAGACACCAATTGTCTTGTTGGAGGATATGGAGTATCTCCTGGATACTATCACTTGTTATCCTATTTTCGAGTCCTCCGGGGGTACAGTTGTCGAACTGAACTTCCGTTCGTACGACACATACGCTGAGGCATTGGCGTCCTGGTCCTCGTATCACTCTTTCGTCCTTGTAACTTCCCATCTCACATGTAACCTGGATGATCGTCGAGGCGCCTGGCTGTACGTCTCCTATCCTTCCTCAGACTCATTGTCACTTACTCCCGTGCAGAATTACGAGCATAACGGGAGCAACCAATTACCCACAGATTAGACTCACTGCACAATCGGTGCCTCTCCGCCAGATGGGTGCATCTTTCCGGATCTCCCACTCCGCAAGTACGGACAGTTTCTGGGGCCTGGTGTTCGGTCCAATGAACTCATTTTTGTATCTAGGCGGTGTTGTGAGCTCCTGGCGCCAACCTCGGGCACTCGACGCACGGTTCGACAAAGTATTTGATCTCGGCGATGTCCTCGACCTTGCTCCACGCCAGCAATTATTCCCCGTTGATTCCAGCCTCTTGCAGCAGCGCTCATCCAGTGCTGCAGTACTCGACGTCTCAGACACGAGTGGTTTGCAAGTCTTCTGCATCAACTGTGTCTCGCGCGCCAATCTGTCGGTCGGCATGGAGCTCGATGTTGGCACCCTGGGCACGTCGATTAGTGCCGCTCATATCAATGTGACCGTTCAGCAATTTGAACACGATATACAACTCGAGATTTCCCTTGAGGGCGCCGCATCCGCCCAACAGTCCGTCGACGTGATTCGGACTCCGTTGCCGGATCTCGGCATTGACGTTCGTCATCCGCTTATTCTCTCTGTATTTCAGACATTTACCCGTTAGTAGATCCCCGACATCGGCAGCATAGGGTTTTTCTGGGGTGCAAGCATCGAGGCCAGTCTGGATGTCACTGGGGGTCTCAATTTCACCATCGGTGCCAAAACAAGTGTGAGTGGAATGGGTCGCGTAACTTTGGCTCCCTCCCATCGTTGTAACAGGTTCCAACGGGTACCGCAGCCACTTTCGTAATGGTTGGCGACACAAATTCTTCTGCGACGGGGTGGTAGGGTTCAACATAACTATGTCGTATCCCGCACTAACCCATCCCAGGGACGCCTCCACATTCGATCTGATTCCCTTCAGGCTCAATAGTGGTTCGCTCAATGCAACCGCACAATTGTCGCTTTCCCCCTTTCTCGATGCTGAAATATCTCTCCTCAGTACGTACTCTAATCGTCTCTCCTATGGAGCTGCGATTTTATTCTGAGTCTTCAGAGGAATTATCTGCAGACGCTAGGCTAGCCATCAACACTCCGCAACTTACAGCCAGCGCTGTGATCCATTCGAACGTCAGCAACCAATGCCAACCGTTTTTTATCACTCTGAAATGGCTGTGTTCCCGGTTGCGGGTACAGATGTCGTGACTTAAAATCCGACTATATTGATTGGCAAGGGGAACCGACGGATTTCAAATTCTCAATCCTCGCCCTCACTGGGCTAGCAAAGACCTCGTGCTGATTCAGTGGTTCCACCGCGCGTCTAGACGAAATGTTTTCCAAAGAAATAAAAATTCCCAAGAAAAATTTTCCATCATCAGCGGAACAAATCATCTCCGCGTCCTAGTAGTAGGTTCGGAACAAGCCGCCTTCCCTCGTGACATGTACGTGCTTTGAAGGGCATTCTCCCGCTTGCCGGCGCGGAGACAGGCTTGCTCCGAACCTATCCGCGTCCGCGGTCCGTTAGTAGATACACGTGATCGCATCTGCCGATCTGCCGATATCTGATCAAGCTCCAATCGCTCACCAAAGCTTGACCAAAGCCCGGCGTATCTTTCCTCCCACCACAATCAGTCAGCAACATGCCCCCCGTCCAGTCTGGCAAAGTCCTCGTCTCGGGAGCCAACGGTTACATCGCAGTTGTATGTTTATGACCCCCCTTCAGACTTTCTGAATCTCGGTGATCATGTCCCTTCTCCAGTGGGTCGTTCAAACGCTGTTGGACAAGGGATTCTCAGTGCGGGGCGCTGTACGATCTGCAGAAAAAGGCATGCATCTCAAGGAGCTATTCGACGACAAGTACGCAGGAAAGTTCGAGTTTGTTGTCGTTCCCGATATCACTGTGGTATGGGTTTTATCATATGTCCACTCTGCCGGGCCTCACTAGACGCGCTTAGGACGGCGCGTTCGATGAGGCGGTGAAGGGAGTCGTTGCCATCGAGCACACGGCATCGCCGTTCCACTTCGACGCCGATGATCCTGCTGGTACGATTTCCACTGATTTCCCCACTCATCCGCTCATATAGACAACATCATCGCAGAGCTCTCGGAGCCCGCGATCAAAGGCACAGTTGGAATTCTTGAAAGCGCTAGAAAATACGGGTACGGTGCCGCTCAATACTTGACATTCAGCCCCTTCATCCGTGTCAGCTAGCGATTCGGTGAAGCGCATTGTCGTGACCTCCTCTTGTGCCGCCGTCATGCATACGTCGGACGCAGTGCTCACGGAGCTGGACTGGAATGACGAGGCTGTGGAGGAGGTCAAGGCGAAAGGCCACAAAGCATCGAACCCGGCGAAGTATCGCAATTCAAAGACCCTTGCGGAGCGCGGTGCGTCTCATACGATTCCTCCTACTCCATCGATTACCTGATTCGCCGGGACGCAGCGGCGTGGAAATTTGTTGAAGAGGATTATGCGGGAAAGCTTTCCTGGGATCTGTGTGTTATGAACCCGCCGTTGGTCCTCGGTGTGCGTTTTCCCAATTAGTGCCATCTTCGGCCGCTCATGCTATCCTTTTCAAAATTTCCCCACTGTGTTCCCATCTTACAGCCCGCCATCCACGAAGTAACGTCACCCGATGCACTCAACACCTCCGCCAAAATGATGTACGATGTATTCACTAAGCCCGGCGCAGCTACTGGCGGAGGTAATTGGGTTGACGTGCGTGACTTGGCGCTTGCGCATGTACTGTCTCTGCAGAGAGAGCTGCCGGTGGGTGGGGAGAGGAATCGGTTCATCATTGGCGCGGGCGCATTCGCGTGGCAGGATTGGCGTGCGTCTTTCTTTTCTTTTCGGTTCTTTTCTTTTCCGTTACCCCCCTCATACTTTTCCCATCCTCCAATTCTTCACGCTTCAGAGGCGGAACTTCCTCAATCGACGTACTCACAATTTCTTTCTATCATATTTTCCAATTCCTCATCCTGCTGAACACCAATACGTACTGAACCCACACCCCAGTCGACGCCGCTCCGCCTTCCTCCAAGTACCTGAAGGGCACGCCCGGCGCCGGCAAAGACGTCGTGCACGCTCTGCGCTACGACAACGCCAAGGGTCTCCGCGTCCTGAACGAGGGCGTCACCGACCAAGCCTCCAAGTTCGTGTACCGCAGCATGCAAGCTACAGCTGCGGCGACGATTGCGGATTATGAGAAGAAAGGGTGGTGAGGAGGCGGATTGGCCGGATTCGGTAGATGGGAGATACACACCAAGTTGCAAGTAGACGGAAAAGAATGAAATAACTTGTTCGACTTGAGGTTGGTGTTGCCGCCAGGAACGCAATGCACGCACAAGGCTATTCACCGCTTTGAGGTGATCTCACGAGGAAATATGCGGGGGCAGCATTACACATCCTATATTCAAATCGCTCTCAAATTCGCCTCGTATTCCGACAGACCACCTAAGTCGTAAACGTGGGATGTTGTACTTTCTCTTGAGCTCCAACATAAGTCGATGTAGATCTACTACGCGTCGAGCTTGCTCTATGTAAGTTTAAATAAATAGTCGAAACCACGTATAATTTAGTGGATGCATCAACCATGTCCGAGGACCCGATTGCGAGCGATTTGGTCCCTCGGACGGGGTCATTAGCTGGGGGACTGGCGCCGTTCGGGTAGTCGGAAGCGGAAATTAGGCGAAATCGTTCTGACAAGTTGGATGTTTGGGCGCACCGGGCGTTGGACGAGGCCTAAGGGAAGTGCGAGAGAGGACTTGAGCTGTGGGGCGCAGAGTCCCAGTAATCCGGGGCGCCGCGGGACCGGAGCATATAATGGGGCGATTTTGCGTGGTTCCAATCCCTCTGGTGATCGCCGTGGTCGACCCCGTGTAGGTGCGACAGAACCTCCCACTCATCCTCGTCTTCTGCCCGGGGGTATATATCGAAGGATTTCCGCCGCCCCATCGTAACGTCGCGGAGTTGGGCCTTTTTGCGTAGTCGACGATACAAGAAGGCTCCGGCCGCTATAGCGATGAGAAGGAAGGCAACCGCCGCAGTGGTAGTCCCCGCGATTATCGCGGAGCGATGGGAACTCCCAGCTTTTGCATTATCTGGCGTATTTGACACCATGGACATTGTCGGGGACTAGCCAGCATGAATGTGAGCCGAACTGATGCCTCGGAAAGGTTACGCACCATGGTGGGGGTAGCGACGCTCCATCTGCCTGCCACGGAGGAAGAAGACGTGCCAGTCAATAATTCAACAGTCGGAATTGTGTACAACGAAGAGAGTGGCGAGATAGGAGTGGCCAAAGAAGAAGATGGTGTGAATAAGAACGAGGACGAGTAAGAGGACACGACTCTGGAACTCGAAGCCGAGAACGAGATATTGTGGATAATGACGCTGAGTTACATCGGTATAAATGGTGATAATTATCATGTTGGAAAACCTGGGAACGCACGTAGAGAAGGTATTCGAGGAAGAGGATGAAGAAACGAGTGTGGAGGACTCTCTGAAAGTCGATGCAGACACCGACTCTGATACCTATAAGAATAATCAGCAGGGGTGCATTATAACGGACTATGCCTAGTTATTGACATTGCCGGGGGATCCCAAGTTCAGGATTGAAAATAGAGGAAAGGGCATGAAAAGATGCAAGACTCCGAAGAGGGTGGTCAGAAAACAATGGAGTCGCCCATCCAAGATGTAGGACCAGTCAAGTCTTGTAGCGAATTATTGGAACCGAGTTAAGTAGCGACCCGAGCTTGCCCAGCTCTATATGTACAAGCCTGAACCTTCAGATTCAGAGATGAAACAGGCCCGAGATTTTCCTGCGTAGATGTGAGGCCCGAGTTGGAACAGCCTGAAAGTTAGTTCAAGTTAGTCACACTCGCAACGTCTGTCGGCAGCTGACCGCTGGCGCGGCTTGATTCTTGAAATTGACTGGAGAATGGAACTCGGAAGGCGGCTTCGTAGCGTCTTACAGATCATATTCCATTCATTTGGAAAGCCGAATTCGAGCCAAGCGAGCAATATCTGCAGAATCAGTGGTGGGCGTACTTATACTCGGTGACAGTCACGGATGAAAGATCACCCGTCTACGTAGCGCCCTGGGCGGAACCTCTTCCGGTAACGACTATCATCCCTCTCAAGGAGGACGCTGTCGCCGTACTGGAGCGATTCCTTTCTGATCCTGGGTTTACGCACACCACGTGGTTCCCTGACGGCTCTCTCTTGAACGGAGCGGCTGGTGGGGCAGCGGTGCGGATTGAGAACGGTATAGTGCGGGATAGGATCCTCATCCCCCTCGGGGATGGACAGGTTGCGGAGGGAGAAGTTGAGGGAGTCCTGCGTGCCACGGAGAAGGTTATGGGGGATGGACAATGCCGCATGCTCACGGTGTCGGACTCACAAGCAGGTCTGAAAGGTATTACCTCTACTGCGCCTCGTTCCGGCCAATTCCGCGCCATCGAGTATGATGTGCTAGTCCGCGGCGCATTGTCAAAGCAACCGGCACTCCAGATCACGAACCTATGGACGCCGGCGCATATCGGCACATTCGGTAACGAGCTTGCTGATGATGCCGCCAAGGCCGCCACGCTCCTTCCTCCCTTGCCAACCACCCCCGTCTCCCTCACAACGTGCAAACGTCGCATCAACCTTGACATCCTTGACCGTTGGAAGGCACTATGGAAGGTCTCTAAAACCGGCCGCGGCCTCCGCGAGATCGACAACACCCCACCGAGTCTGATCCTCCGCTCACCGTACACGTCGTCGGCATCCCGCGCTCACATATCCCTTCTCAGCCAGCTCCGCACAAACTTTTCCCCTCTCAACGCTCATCGGTTCCGCTGCCGTCTCACTCTCTCACCTGCATGTGATGCGTGCGGTGCCCGGAGTGAAACCCGTGCTCACTTCTTACTGCACTGCCCTGCGTGGGATCATCTCCGTCCTCCCCTCCAGATGGCGTCCTACGCTGCGGGATTTCTCGGTGCCGTGGATGTACGCACATTGCTTTCTCACCCTAAACTCCTGAAACCCGTTATCAAATTCGTTGATCTCACTGGCAGATTTTCTTAAGTTTTGTTTTGTTTTTTTTTCGCTTTCTCTCGTATACTTTACTCCGAGACAACTTCGACGCAAGGCACGAGCGGCTTGAGGTTGTCAGAGGATAAGATAAGATGGAGAGAATCGGGATAGTCGTGACGCGAACGTGACTCTGTCACTTTCTTGGCTTCCTCGCGTTCACGACAACCGATTCCTCTCCGCATTTTCTCTCGATCCTCTCCGCTTGTTTCTCGCTCTCTCCCCGAATGCTATCGACCTGGTACCCTTAGCTACTGCCTGGCTGTACCACGCTCAGCAGCCATTCTGTTTATAATGGAAGACCGGCCGGCACCACCACCTAAGTTTCATTGTCGCATCAACGCGGTCCACTTACAGCCGAGAAGACCTCAGAGATGGAGACGGGATCGGCTTACAAGACCACTTCGTACTGACAGTAAGCCCCACAACCTGTTTCACTTCCTGGCCCTTCGACCCCTTCCCTTTGGGTACGTGGGTGATATTTTCTCTCTTTCTACTTCCTCTTTCTCCTTTTTCACGGAGTCTCCGGCACCCGCCAAGCTTCCTCGGCACGCCTGCGGTACACGGCGTAATCCCTTGACGCATATACTGCACACATTTCGTTTGCCTTTCTGGCCGGGACGCATTTCCGCACTCTTCCACGCGTTTTCCGCGTTTTTGTTTTGTTTTCATATCTTATCTGTCTCTCCGGGATATGAACGTGATCCGAAGGCGACGTCGTGTACGTGTATGCTCGTGCCGGTTCGCACCTTCTGCCAAAGAGGTCGCACGCGTCCATACGCACATCCGAGCCCGAGGCTCTCGCCTCTCCGAGGGGATCGTACGTGTCCACGCGCGCATTTGGCGTGGTGGTCCGCTACCCCTGACTCAGTGACTGTTTCCGATGCCATGCACGCCCTCGTAGAGCGCGGTGCACTCGCGCGACGAGGAGGTCGTACGCGCGTACACGTGCCTACCGACGCCGAGGTCTCGTATCTTGGTCTCCCAGGGTCGGGTACGTCCGGGTAGAGCCCGGTACTCGGACGAGACCAGGCACTGTCCCTTTTTCTTCTCCTTTTCTTCATTATGGCTCGCGCTCCCTCCGGACCCCTATTGTGCGTAGCGTAGGCCACTGACACGCGTGCTGCACATTTTCCTTTTTTTTTCGAGACATGTCTCCCGCAGCTTTTCCTTTCTTCTATTTCCTCTACGTGATATGAGCGTCAACCGGCGTCGTGTAGATGCATCGCTCGCATGCCCATGATGAGGAGGTCGTACGTGCTCGCACGCGCCTCCGGTGCCGAGGTCCGCTACCTTGAAGTCTTTCCGGGTCGTGTGCGCTCGGGTAGAGCCCAGTACCCGCCCGACGAGACCGGGGACTTTTCCTTTCCCTTCTCTTCTCTTTCCCGCCTTGAAGAACATGGCATTCGCTCCCTCGACCTTTCTCTCACATTGCTGACGGCTTGTTGTTATTTTCTTTTCGGCCTGACCATCCGCATGACAAGCGCACCTTTCCTTTACCTTTTTCGTGACCCACGCTCCCGCGCATCTTCCCCTTACACAGTGTATTCAACCCTGCCCCGCGCACCTTGCCTTTACCTTACGTGCACTACACCCTACCCGCACATCTTAGCCTTCCCCAACGCACCTTATCCTTACCCCGCGCACCTCACTCCCCTCGTGCGTATTATACCCGGGGTCCTTATGCTTCCGCCTGTCGAGGCCTGTACCCTTACCCTTCCTCGTGCACCTTACCCTTACACTGCGCACCCTATTCTTACCCTTACCTTTGCCCTATGCTGCACGCAGAATACCCTTACCCTCTACTCTTACTTATCTTCCTGCCTGGTGACATACCCGTACTCATGTGCACTTGCTCAACGATGTGCTTATATACTTACTCTTACTCCTACTCTTGCCCGACAAGGCGCGTACGCGCATACCCTTCCGCCCAAGATCCCCTTACGTGCTCACCTTCCCGAGGATTGTACCCCGCCTTTTCAAGGCCTTCCTCTTCATGCCGATGCATTCGCCCATCCATCCTTGTCAGCCCCCAGAGGCTCTTACCGTAACGCACGTCCTTTGTGTACCTCCCACAAGTTGCCCTTCCCGCCCGATCCTTGCATCCACTCTTCCCTGAGGACTTGTTGTTGCCCGCTCTTTACTAGCTGAGCCTCGCACTTGTTGGCTTACCATGCGCTCCCACTCACACCCTGTGCATGATATGCTTCATGCAGTTGAGTGCGCGAGGCGCGGGAGGCGCGCGCGTGCTCATTGCGCGTGTTTCGAGTTATTTGCCCCGAGAGCAGGTCGCGACTTCATGCCGCCGCAGGTCCTCCAGCCGGACAGAATTCCGCGCTCACATTCTCGATCGCCCTGGATGGTGTCGTGTCCCGCCGTGTCCCGTATTTTCCGTCAAGTTTTATTCCCTCCCTCTGCCTCTGGACTTTCAGCGCCGCTCTTTTTGGCTTTCTTACTTCAACCGGTTCTGGTTTGTGTATTCCAGCTCCCCCCACCGCCCATCCTCGCTTGCCCAGAGTTATGGCACATGTCCACCCCAACGGCCTGCCGTCTTCGTACCGATTCTGAATTTCGGTCCGCTGCTTCGAATTCCATATTCCTCTCCCGAAAGCTACTAAATCACAATCTGCCATCTTACACACATGTTTCACTCCCGTACTTCGCCTGCTTAAACCGCAATTTTCAGCCGCAATGCTAGACTCCGGAGCCGCTTACCGCTTATTTCGGGCCTCGTATCTTACTCGGATCCTTCCAACATCCTCTTCTTTTCACCCTACGGATTTTCAAGACAAACCTCGAACGTCTCGCTTAAACCCTATGATGTTCGCCCGTCTTACCCTGCGCGACATCCTACCGTGATATCACAGCCTCACCACACCCATATACCTCAGGCTACTTGCGGATTAAATTTCGCACTCCCAGCATATCTTCAAACCTACTTGACGCTGCCCAGATTCAACCCACACCCTTTCACCCTGGCAAAATGGGCTTCTGAAGAGTCTCCGCTCGCAAGACCACCCCCGGCGCTAATCCAGCCGTGTTTATCAACGGGACTTCGCAGTGCGCACACCTTCGGACCTTTCCTCCCCTTCCTCGTCGAGTTCCCTTTCCTTATCGTTCCGGCGCACACCGCACGCGTCGACCGCCCGCGACCACGCCCCGACGCCAACCCAGCCGTGTTTATCAACAGACTTCGCACGCCGCGCCCTCCGGACCTTTTTCCCCTTTCCTCATCGGGTGCCTTTTTCCTTCCCATCGTTCCCGCATACACCGCACGCGTCGCCGACCCCCATCTTCGAGAAATACAACCTGACGAAAGCTCGGTTGCGAGACGGACAACAACAACACGAGGCTGTACAGCTAGACCATCATGATCCCTCTTTCCGACGCAATTTCCCGTTGAAAACTTTGTCGACAAACTTGTGTCGCCCTTTTTCGCTTCCTCGCGCACAAAGACCTAGTCCATACTACTCATGCGGCAGCTCCGCTCCGCTTCCACCAATTTTGCAATACTCACGATCCCGGAGCGCGCGTATACCTGCCACTCATTTCCTTTCACGCGGTATTCATGGCCAACCATGTCAGCATCCTCGGAGGAGACACGGTCAAATCGCGGACGTCTGGTCTGATGACACGACCCGAACGGAGCGCTCCCGGAAGGCGAATACGACTGGGTCAAGCGTGCGAGTGCACAGCGAACCAGGAGGTCAGATTTTCCGGGCGCGCGCAACGAGGGCTGCCGGTGACAAATCTACGATGGAGCATATCATCGCGCTCAGAGCCGTCCTCTGCCTCTCCATTGAAACCTTTCGGCGCGGCCGTTGAAGTCCTAGTCTCCACGGTTTTCTCCGCCTGCTGCCAACTCGCCGGAGCGCTGATTATACCTTCCCTTGACATATCCGACACCAAACTCCACGTTAACAGAGGCGCAACTCAAGAGCAGACGGATTCAGCCTAATTCCTTCCCGCCCGCCACAGCTGTTTACGTCTCGACTTGTAACAAGTCCACGGATTCTCATCGACGGCGACGTCATTCTCTGCTTAACAAGGCGCTCGACAACCACCTGCGCATAAACGCTCAATTACCCCGACGCCATTTTTTTCGCCTTCAGAGCCAGCTCCGGAAACTTGACCCGGATGATCAAGGCTGGTTTCGTCGTCGCTGCCAACGAAGACGCTGGCCGTTCTCGGTCCCTGCTTCCTTTCATCATCGGCTCCACTGCCAAGTTCTCGTCCCGTGCGTGCATTGCGACTGCGACATCGTCTATTTTTCCCTGCTCTTTTGCCGGAAGATCAAGGAACGGAGACAAACTTGAAGCTTACGCCAAGACGAAGTCGGGGACGTTTCCGAAGACTTCATTGTCACCACTTTCTTGTCGCCTACCGTTTTTCCCCTCCACAACGCCGACGACGAGTTGCAAGCCCTTGCCCTGTCATATTTCCTTTCTTCTTACTCGACCAAGTCATTCTTACTCGATCTTATCCTGTCTTACAACAAACCTTATTCTAACCTGGCTGCTTTACTTCCAAAATCCCTTCGCTCGAGCTCTTGGTGGGGAAGCTGGCTAGCGCCGCAGGCGCTCGCCAACTGTGGTGAGCTTTCGCTCCGGGGTGGTAGAGTTGGCTCGCGCCTTTGGCGCTTCCAGTCAGCTTCCCGGAGCCCTCTGCCACACGCTCAGAGCCCTCCTCTTCCACCTGGAGCTGCTTCCTCGTCGCGACGGCACGTAGCGCGTCTCCCCGTCGCCTCCTTCCCCTCAGCTCCAGCGGCCGCCGCAGGCAGCCCAGCGGCAAGAGCCGAAGGCTCTTCCCCCCACACCCACGAAACTACAAGTCCAATTAAATTGACTTGTTAGCTTCGTGGTTGTCCCTTCCTCACGCGACTCGGATCGATTCCCTTATCTTATTCCGAGACAACTTCGACGCAAGGCACGAGCGGCTTGAGGTTGTCAGAGGATAAGATAAGATGGAGAGAATCGGGATAGTCGTGACGCGAACGTGACTCTGTCACTTTCTTGGCTTCCTCGCGTTCACGACAACCGATTCCTCTCCGCATTTTCTCTCGCCCGCCCTCCTCTTCCCTCTTTCTTTCCTTCAGTGTGTGGTAGAGTTGGCTCGCGCCTTTGGCGCTTCCAGTCAGCTTCCCGGAGCCCTCTGCCACACGCTCAGAGCCCTCCTCTTCCGCCTGGAGCTGCTTCCTCGTCGCGACGGCACGTAGCGCGTCTCCCCGTCGCCTCCTTCCCCTCAGCTCCAGCGGCCGCCGCAGGCAGCCCAGCGGCAAGAGCCGAAGGCTCTTCCCCCCACACCCACGAAACTACAAGTCCAATTAAATTGACTCGTTAGCTTCGTGGTTGTCCCTTCCTCACGCGACTCGGATCGATTCCCTTATCTTATCTTACCTTACTCATAATGCTCTCACAAATCATATAGAAACCTCATGATACCTAAACACCTCGCTTCCAATGCACCCTTCCCATCACGCTCTTGCATCCTCTCTATCTCCATCTTTCCCCAAACGCTCCTACTTTTACTTTACTCGTCCTCACTTCTGATAGAAAAAAAAATTACCCTCCCCACTCCATATAGTTACCTACCTCTTACCCAGTCTAGCGTAAATAGCTAGAGTACTGCTGCGTAGCCACCATGGCCAGGTACAGCAACAATAGAATTCAGTTCAGTTCAGTTCAGTTCAGTACCCGTGATGTCGGAAGTTCAACACTGTAGAGAGTAAAAGCAGTGTCTAGTGTAACGAGTGAATTTTTCAGTTAGTTCCTCTATTTATTTTCCTTGCACATTCCTTGATTTGGATCCGACGCGGCTGATGTCGCCATCACACTCCTTTGATTTGTTTCTCCTTTTGTATCACCTGTCAAACTCGTAGTATATAAGCCTGTGATGTCCGTAGTTAGTTCCCCGGTCAATATTATCTCTACGCCACTCACCTCGTTGGTCCGACCAACCACCGAACCGAATCCTTCGTGTGCCGGAACTAGCAGCCGACTCACAGGCCGACTGCTCTCTGTCACATCTAGGCACTGATTTCTTGATTTGCTATTTGGTGCGCTGGGTATCAGTGCTTTTTTGCTCACTTTAGATTAGTGCTTTTGAGGCACTGATTTTCAAAGCACTCAAAAGCACTCCATATTCCGATTTCAAGTTGGTGGCGATGTGGTACGGCAATCACCTCTTAGGGCTATTCGCCGTGACCGTGGCCACGGTTCCACGGCACCCGTGGCACGGGTGCCGTGCCTGTTCCGTAAGGTATTTTCTCTGGAGGTCGACGGCACGGGTTGCTGCCTCCACGGCCCGTGGAAACACGGCCGTGACGGCCGTGCAACGGCTTACTTGTTTCTGCCATCAGAATGGTGTAGTTCTGGACATTTAATGCTTAAGTGTCCCAGTGGACCCACTGGAAACCTTCCCGCTGTATTATTATAACATATTTGCTTTACTGAATTTCAGTCAAGTTGCATCGATTCGGCAATACCCGAGAACGATGCCGGAGTTTCATCTATGTCCTCTTCGACAATTCGTTGCATCGCAGGTAATTGGGACCCTCATTTAGCATTTTGAAAAGAGCAGGTTATGCAGGTTATTAGTCTTCTAGAAATCCTGCTGCATGGAAATTACTTTATTGATTGTTGATTGATTGGATACAGTTTCCCAACATCGACCTCTAAGAATGAATTACAGCTAACCAACAGCTCCGAGACATTTCTAATGAACAGATGGATCGAATTCAGATAAGGTCCAAAGGATAGAAATTTTCAACACAACCGTATACCCGTTACGGCCGTGCCGTCGACCGTGCCCTACCGTCAGACATTTTGCCAACCACTCCACGGGCCATTTCGAGACGGGCCGTGCCGTAAAAACGCCGTCGATTCCACGTCCGTGCCCGTGACGGGCACGGTTGACAGCCCTATTTAGTCTTGCATTGTGCATTCATCGTGTCGAGTCGTGTCGATTCTCACCCACCCACAATTCGGCTTGAATGCGACGACAGAGCAGGTATGGATTTCAAAATTGGATGATACATTCTGTATAACCTCTCTAGAGGATGGGATGCAAGGCTTATATCCAGTTCTTCGACCCCATAGATCAGGCAGTAGCAGAGACGAGAATCTCTGGAGACACTGTCTCCGGCCCCGCCACCTTTGGCAAGAGCTCAACTGTTCGAGTGACTTGGATTTCTTTTCCTCCCTTTCCAAAGTAGCGCTCGCTCTATGTGGATCATCAGATCAATGACATAAGGATTATCTTGTCTGCATACCTCGAACGACCAGACATCGTAACCGCGGACCTGTCAAAATATAATAAGCACGGTGCAAACCATCATACTGCACACAAATAGAGGTATTACCCAGTTGCCGAGCCCGTGAATAAACTCGGTCACTTGATGATCGAGTTCGGGGTCCTTGTAATGGGGAACTTGACTGAAAGCGGCAAGGAACTTCTCCACGAGTGCATAATGGTGGTCCGAGATCCATTCGAATGTCGCCGCGAGATCCAGATTGAGGGAACGCATAACAATGGCCACTAAGTTATGACGATCGTCGCCTCGAGCCTGCCTAAAAATACGTCCAGTAAAAGATATTTTCCAGGAATGAGACAAACGAACTCGACGTTGTACGAGTACAAGTCGTTTGCGATGAGGATCATGTCGGTGGACGCGGCGATGAGCGTCGCGATGTGTTCGTTCCGCAAAACTTCATCCGGGATGTTCATCCTTATCTCGTTGATGACTATCGCGGCTTTGACCCCGATAGTGACGCGGCGGACCTCGAAATATTCATCGATTCCGCGGATGTGGTCTTCAGTGCGATCTTGAGCTTTCTGAACCATGGAATCCATGTACACATGGAATTCATCGACGAAGCGGCGCTGGGACGTAGGAGTAGCGATACGGATGGCATTCAGCCAGAATCTAAAATTGGTGGAAATTTAGCGGAGCCTGTGATGAAAGAACTGGACGCTACTTACTGGCGAGTAACTTCACCGCCAATCCATTCGCCATGCGGCCGAACCATGTGGGGATTTCGGAGGGCATGCATGACAGTGTCCGCTTGGATTCTGGCTCCATTCGTGTCAGACTTGTCGAAATGTTCGTCAATCAGGAAAAAAAGATTCATCAGATCGCAGCCGACTCTGCAGCCATCTAGACAAGAGAAGATATTCATAAATGTTACACGCGTGCACAACAGGGTGTTCACCTTTGTCGAGAAGAGGGTACGCTAAAGATGCTAGAAGGTCTGAGGAAATTTTGAGAAAGTTGAATGGTGTACACAAGGAATGAGATTCACTGAAGTCACAGCGGTTGAATGCTTTTTGCGCCTTCGGACTGAACGCGTTGAAGGTTTCGAGCCATGCCGCCGATTCGTCCTTGGCCACCTCGAAATGAGGGTTTAGGTGACGGGGCCAAGGCCAGTCACACAGCGTATCGGGGAAAAGGAGCTGGATGGGTTCGCGATCTTTGCCAGGCATGTTGAAGTATGGGTTCGGAATGCAAAGTGCTGTATTTAAGCAGATATAGAAGATAGAATGTACCTGCGTCCTCCCTGATTTGATTTTTATCTTCTCGCCCAGTTGCCGTATCTTCCGTAGAACAAATTGTGCTTCGGGCGGGAATCGATTAACCGGAGGCACAATGCCTAATAATAAGGATGGCCGGTTGGGAACATTTACGTCAGAAGACTCGGATGCAGAGGGTTCCCGAGACAGATCTCAACTTTAACGTTATCCATCTTTCGCATTTAGCGCTCTACTCCTTCCGTCAACTTGGCCTTCATCTGCCAACCATCGGTACAACTTTTCCGTGGATTTGGCCGCTAAGCAAAACCTTGCCAACATCAGGAATAAGGGAATTGTGCAAGACTGTTTTTTTGAACGCCGAGGCTGTGAGTGGTATCAATTCCCCCGCTATGTTTGCGTCCGAATCAGAAATGAGAATCAGTGCGCATCGTAAGCTCCGTTTGTTCTCGGCGTTTCGTCCCTCCGTCTGCGGGCCCTGATTCCGGATTCCGGACGTTGACATCCTTAGCGATACATACGGGCTGCCAGACAGATGTCAACCTTGAGAATGGATTATTCTACTGAGAAACCCGGTTTTCAATGGAAACCCCTCTAAAAGATGGTGTGTTATTTGGAAACCCATATTCTGGGGGTTTCTCACTGGCGGCGGTCCGAAATTTTAACCCACGGATCAACCATCACTGATATGTGATCAATGGACGCCTAAAGAGGACCAATATTTAATCCGAGCGTTCAACACTCTTGCCACAAGGGTGGTGCAATTCTGTATCTGGGCATATTACAAAGTTAAGCAAAATTTGTACCGAGTCATCCTAGAGTGATTTTGCCCCTGCTGTCATCATAATGCACACTTATATGTCCTACCAACTCGTGATTTCTTCGGCGGAGGGCAGCCTGGGGCCCGAGGTTGCAGTCCAATGTGAAAGGTTCTGGGCTCGTTGAAGCCAGATGCCATGATTGAGCATGAAAAAATTGCGACAGATAAGCAGAAACAGGCCCAAACCCCATTTTTAGAAATATGTACTTGGTTGGAATTTACGGAAAGTGCATACAGTATTTTTTTCTTGGAACATTGAATAAATTGTCTCTGGAGTCCAACAGACTCTCAAGCCTTTGCCTCTGGAGTTTGCGGGGAAATCAACGGCAGGGTCGGGGTGTTGGTTAACATTTGATTTGGATCAATTGATCCGGTGGTGGCCTTGATGTGCCGCCGGAGGGGTTTTCAATTAGACTTGTTAGCAGGATCGACCGTCACGCGCCGTCTAGTTATTCGCCATCATCTGATCATCTCCGTTCCTCCGTACTCGGAGTTTCTTGTGGCTCTCGGAGCCTCGTTGCTACTTATATATTGCCCGTAACCGTACCTTCGCCCACTTCTGTACTCTCGTCGCCCGCCCCGATATACCTTGTGTGGCTCGACCTCTTGTGTGACCTGACCTTCCAACAGGTTATGGGCCTCCGCTTCCCTTCCTCTACTCCGATCTAGCTTGGCCTTTATCCTCACTGCTGGACCCCCGTCCGACCCACTTTGCTTTGGTGCAGCTGAACGCACCCTGACGAACCGAATTTTGCCAAGCGCAGCTGAACGCGCCCGAACCGAACGACCGTGCCAAGCGCAGCTGAACGCGCCCGAATCGAAGAACCGTGCCAAGCGCAGCTGAACGCGCCCCAACTTGATTTTCGATGGACTCGACTGGAAACTTGAAAACTGGGATGAAGCTGAAGGATGATGTGGCGTACGATGATTGGGAATTTGAGGCGCGCGCGGATATGCGCAGGAAGGGAGTTCTTGCTGTCGCGCTCGGGCAGGAGGTCCGCCCGATGGGCAGCGATAATTCCAAGGCCGTGAAGGCTTGGATCACGAAGCGCGATGTTGCGACCGCCACCATCATTTCGCGCCTCGACCCGTCGCAGTTTGCGCACATTCGCGAATTCGAGGAGGATCCGGTGGGGATGTGGGAGAGGTTGAGGGAAACGCACCAGAGTTCGGGATTGGGCGGCGTGGTGGCGATGTGGAGGAAGTTTTATGCGCTTCGTAAGCCCGTCGAAGCCTCGACCATGCGCCCTCACATTGCAGCGGTCCGCGGACATGCCGAGAAACTCGGTCGCATCTACAACGACAAGCCGTCGGATGCGCAGATCATCGCCACGCTCCTCATGTCGCTTCCCCCTTCCTACGACACGCTCCTCATCACCCTCGATTCGCACGCCGAGAAGGACAACCTCGAGTTCGTCATTGGCCGTTTGTTGAATGAAGAAGTCCGCCAAGAATCGGAATTTTCCACCACGTTCCCTGAAACGTCCGCGCTGGCCGCTCGTACTTTCCGCGACAAGTCTCGTGTCACTTGTTTCAAGTGCCAGAAACTTGGCCACTACCAGAACGAGTGCCCTGAGCCTGGGCCGCTTGTTTCTCGCACCCCCGCTGTCACCGCCAACCTCACCGAATCCTTTGCATTCTAGTCGGGTTTTGGTTCTAGTGGGAGCAACTTGACGCGTTGTATTTTTGTTTATTGTTCCACCATGCACTCTTCTCTGGCTGATATTATTTATTCCCTGTTTCTAGACGGCGCGCAACGCTCAGTGGGAGTGTTAGCAGGATCGACCGTCACGCGCCGTCTAGTTATTCGCCATCATCTGATCATCTCCGTTCCTCCGTACTCGGAGTTTCTTGTGGCTCTCGGAGCCTCGTTGCTACTTATATATTGCCCGTAACCGTACCTTCGCCCACTTCTGTACTCTCGTCGCCCGCCCCGATATACCTTGTGTGGCTCGACCTCTTGTGTGACCTGACCTTCCAACAAGACTTTTTGGTGGGGTCTCTCGGCTAGTGGGGTTTCCATTGAAAGCCGGGTTCCTCATTAGAATCATCCCTTGAGAATTGGGAACTTATCTGCATGCAGAACAAGGGATAATTATAATCAGCAACCCCCACGTTATTCTCGGCTAGTATTGCCGACAGGAATTGATACCCCGCTGTGATCTGTAGTGATGCCGTGTTCCGCCCACATCGGATGTTGTTGTATTCTGCCTCATGGTAGAAGCAGGCCGATGTAACGTGTATCAGTGGAGATGCAACGTGTTTCAGGATGCACAGCCAATGGCCTGGGACACGTTTCGGATATGTTTCAGCTGGACTGAAACATCTTATACTTCATTGTTCACCACCCTTATTTATCCTTGTATATCCCATTGTTCTCTACAGTATATAAGGCCGCCTACAGCTTGGAATAAATTATCTTGATACCCTTTTCCCCCCACCTTGTCCCACCTTCTACAATAGGTTATGGGCCCCGCCTTAACTGAATTTCTCCCTACTTCAACCTTTCTCACGCACTTTTACCACATCGCGTCAATTTGACAGACAACGTCATTGCGATTACTCTGCCCAATCAATCGCCCCGTACATCCACCACTTCTCACGACCACCGCGCCAACTCCTTTGTGAAGCGCAGGCCGCCTCTCACACATAATTGCGACGCCTACTCGACGCCTCTCGCACACATTTAGCGACACACACGTCGCCTTCCACACGACATCCACATATAACTGCGACGCCTACTCGACGCCTCTCGCACACCATTAGCGACGCACACCTCGCCTCTCGCACGACATCCACACCATGTCCGACTCTACTACCTCTGCATATCGGATCCAGCATCTGCTCGGCGAAGATAATTATCGCACCTGGTCCGTCAAGCTGATGGATATCCTTACGGACCAGGGGCTCATCGACTACGTTACTGGCGACATCCCACGTCCCCAGCACACGATCAACGCCGCTGGCTCCATTGTTGATCCGAACGGTGCACAGGCCACTGCCATGTCGGAATGGGATTCTAAGGACCGCAAGGCCCTGTCCCAAATTCGTCTCCGAGTTGCAGATGACCCGTTGGTGTACATTACCGACGTGACGACATCGAAAGCGGCATGGGATACGCTGGCCAACACCTACGCACCTAAAGGTGTTATCACTGTTGTACTCCTCCGCCGCCAACTTGCGCAGCTTCACTGCGAGGAGGGCGCAAACATTGAGGAGCACATCCGCACCCTCACCAACCTGCGTTCCAAACTTGCGGCGCAGGGTACGAAACTCACAGAGGAGGAGTATTCGATCACCCTCCTCACGTCACTGCCGGATTCCTGGGATACATTCATCTCTGGGATCGACACGGCATCGTTGACGGAATCAACCAAACTTGTTGCTCGAGTTCTCGAGCAGGATCGCCGTCGCCAAGCCAAACCCTCTTCCGACGAGGTAGCGCTTCCGGCCAACTTTCACAAGCACCAACGCGGCAAGCAGCCCCAATTCAGTCCGAAAATCACCTGCTACGGCTGCGGCCGCATAGGGCACATGATAGGGGACTGCCGTGACGTGAAGGCAGGAAAAACATTTTCCACCGCCCAGAAGGAGCAGAACACTCGCGAATCAGGAGAGCGCTATGCAAACAAGCATCGTGCGCACCTCGCAGAGTCATCATCCAACTCTGACACCACTGGTTTCTCATTCATGGCACAAGACACTTTGCGACCGCCTCCCCACGGCTCCTGGATTGCTGACTCCGGTGCCAGCAAACACATCCTCATGTCAAAGGATCTTTTCCAGTCGTATACCGTCGCCGGGAACCACACAGTATCTGGTTTCGGAAGTGTCCGATGCCACGGAACCGGCACCGCTGCCGTCGCTTCCCACGTTAAAAGCTCCGCTTACAACATCACTCTCCGGGATGCACTCCATGTTTCTGAGGCACCTTACAACCTCATCTCCATTGGACGCATGACCGATGCTGGATTCTCCGTCCAGTTTGACGGTGATCTCATGCACGTCTATGCCAAAGGTCCCAAACACCAGGAGATCATGCGTGGCAAGAAGGTTGGCAACCTCTACCATGTCATAATCACTCGTGCCGCTATGCACACCACCCCCGCTGCATTCCCAGCGATGCCGGCTTCACCATCATCACCCACATCAGCTCCTTCGCTTACCACTCCTGCCTTTGCCGCTGTTGCCCCCCATCATTCCTGGGACAAATGGCATCGCATATTTGGGCACATTGCTCCAGCATCCATCAAATTGCTGAAGAATAACAACATGGTTGATGGAATGAACATCAATTCAACCAGTACCCCTTCTGCCCAATGTGCAACTTGCATCAAAGCCAAATCCCATGTTGCTCCGTTTCCAGCTCAGGCTGAACGCGAGTACACAGAAATTGGTGAAATGACATTCACCGATGTCTGGGGACCATCACGTGTCACCGGCATCCGCGGAGAGCGGTATTATATCAGCTTCACCGACGGTGCCAAACGCCGCACCATGATCTACACGATGAGGAAGCGCACGGAGGTGCTGGACCGAATAAAGGACTATGACATGTACATTTTCACCCAAACCGGCAAACACGTCAAAGCCTTTCATTCCGACAATGCCAAGGAATACATCTCGAAAGAAATGCGCGACTATTTAGGCTCCCGCGGTATTCGCCTCGAGCTCACAGCACCCTATTCGCCGGAACAGAACGGTGTTGCTGAACGCCTGAATCGCACTCTCATTGAGCATGCTCGTGCCATGCTCCTTGCCCACAATATTCCCCTGTTTCTTTGGCCTGAGGCTGTTGCCTATGCCACTTATCTCAAGAATCGGTCTCCCACACGCGCTCTCGGCGATAAAATTACACCGGACGAAGCCTTTTGGGGAAAGAAACCGAATGTTGCTGCTTTGCAGGAATTCGGTGTTCCATGTGAAGTTCTGCAGCAGAACGGGAAGAACTCCAAAATTGGAGCGAAAACCCGCTCATGCATTTTTGTTGGAATTTCGGACGGGTCACGAGCATGGAGATACTACACTCCTGCTACACGCCAAGTGCTTACATCGCGGAACATAACCTTTATCAATGATGCGCTCGATGTTTCGCCTCCGCCTCAGCTCAAGGGGGAGAGTGTGCTGGAACCTACGGAACCACAGATTGAGCCCGAGGCTCCGTCCGAGTCATCGACTGCCCCAGCACCATCTCCGAATCTTTCAACATCGAGTACTTTGACTCCGCTCCCATCCACCATATCCACTCCTAACCCGACAGCACACAAAGCGCCCCGCGACATCAACGGCGACATCAGTGAGGACAACATTGTCCTAGGTCCCCGTACACGCAAAAGCCCCTTTGTTGGATACGCACTAGCTGCCGTTGTTGATCCCATCTCCAACGATCCCCTCACAGTTGCCGAAGCAAAATCGCGCCCCGACTGGCCTGAGTGGAACAAAGCAATGGACAACGAAATGGAACAACTGCGCCAACTCGGCACTTTCACCCTCGCATCACTTCCAAAGGACAGGACAGCCGTTGCCTGTAAATGGGTTTTCCGTGTCAAACGCGACACCAACGGCACAATCACACGCTACAAAGCCCGGCTCGTTGCCAAAGGCTTTTCCCAGATTCCTGGAATCGACTACGATGAGACATTTGCGCCTGTTGTTCGGGTAGAAACTATCCGGCTGCTGTTCGCCCTCGCCGCGCACTACAATCTCCACATCCATGTGGTGGACGTGATTGGCGCATATCTTAACGGGAAACTCGAAGAAGAAATCTACATGCAGCAGCCAGAGCACTACCGCGATGGCACCACCCAGGTCTGGAAATTAAACAAGGCACTCTATGGCCTTAAACAGTCAGGCCGTGTCTGAAATCTCGAATTAAATACCTCCTTCCTTTCCCGCGGTTACACCCGACTCCTTTCCGACCAATGCGTGTACATCAAACGCAACAGTGCCGATATCACCATTGTTGCAGTCCACGTCGACGACATGACAGTTCTTGCATCCTCACCAGCTCTTATGGCCGCTGCCGAGACCCAGCTCGAATCCATGTTTAGCATCAAGAAACTTGGTCCCATTCGCCAGCTTTTAGGCATGGAAGTCACTCGTGATGCTGATGGTTCAATCTTCCTGAGCCAATCACAGTATCTCGCGAAGATTTTGGAGCGGTTTCAGATGCATAATTCGACTCCGGTTGCGACACCAATGGATTGCCATGTCAAACTGGTCAAGACACCCGACTCGGAATCCTACCCCGAGATCGAGGCTGTTTACCAGCACATGGTTGGCTCGCTCATGTATGCCGCCATCTGCTCTCGTCCCGACATTGCCTATACAGTCCAAACCCTTTCCCAATTCAACTTGAAACCTGGACCGACACACTTTACCGCTGTAAAGCGTGTTTTTCGCTACCTTCGCGGCACCGTAAACCTCGGCATCAAATACACGGCAGATCGCTGTTCCAGCATTGAATTATTCTCCGATGCCGATTGGGGCAACTCTCCGGACGATCGCAGATCCGTCACAGGATACCTCTCTGCCCTTGCAGGGGGAGTCGTTACTTGGAGCTCGAAGAAGCAACCAACCACCGCTCTTTCGAGCATGGAAGCCGAATACATGGCTCTCGCTTCTGCCGTCCGCGAAGCTCTCTGGCTTCGCAGCATGCTTACTGAACTCGGTTCAACTCCCACCCTTCCGACTCACATCTCTGTTGATAACCATGGGACCATATCGTTCGCCGAGAACTCCGGCTTTCATGCCCGTTCCAAACACATCGACGTCCGACACCACTTTATCCGGGAGAAACTTGCTTCACACGAAGTTTCAGTTTCCTACTGCCCAACCTCGGAAAACACCGCAGACTTATTCACCAAGGCCCTCGACAAATCCAAGCACGAGTACTTCGTCTCTCGTCTTGGTATGACTCGTGCTTGAGGGGGAGTGTTGTTGTATTCTGCCTCATGGTAGAAGCAGGCCGATGTAACGTGTATCAGTGGAGATGCAACGTGTTTCAGGATGCACAGCCAATGGGCTGGGACACGTTTCGGATATGTTTCAGCTGGACTGAAACATCTTATACTTCATTGTTCACCACCCTTATTTATCCTTGTATATCCCATTGTTCTCTACAGTATATAAGGCCGCCTACAGCTTGGAATAAATTATCTTGATACCCTTTTCCCCCCACCTTGTCCCACCTTCTACAATATCGGACACCGGTGATACTCTCTGTTGGTACAACTGGAACCGTCCTCTATCAACTTCAAATCCTCTACAGAGTCTTCTCTGCAGCAATTTACAGTAGTATGAAAAACATTGATCTTTTGATGAAGTTCCAGATCAAGAAATACAGGTTCAGAAGGACGGTTCACAATTCCTCGGAGTGACTGGAGTGCGTGATAGATTGAACAGGACCACAACATCGCATTGTACATTCCGAGTTGGGAGAAAGTTTCAAAGTATATGTAAGACACATCTCAAATTTTCCATAAGCTCCGAAAGCCGGGAGGACATCCTTTGATCACTTTGATGGACCGGCGACCTCTTCTCATTTTTTTCCTCTTAGTTCTTTCTGTTTGTTATAGGTGAGAAGTATAGTAAAAAATCCCAAAAAAAAACGGAGGCATTCAGGGCAAGGGGAAACAGAAATATGTATGTGAATCTATCTCACTTGTAAGTTGTATTGGCTCAAACCAACAGTTGCCGACGGCATGAGCGGCAGTCCACCCTGAGACTGGAGAGTGTCGATCAAGGCCTGGGGAATAGCAACGTACTCGTCCACGGTGTATACGACCCCGGCAACGCCGCTTATTAACAGGGGGTTGCTGCGCCGCGAGTCTCGCAAGAAGCTCACATTCAAGAGGCAATGGCGCCTCGCGTTCAGGTCGACCTGTCCGAGGACGTGCCATTCAACCCGAATCTCTTCACTGGCCGGGGCAAAACCTTCCCTCCGGGAGGCGCGGACGACATCGGCTCCACTGAAGTCCTTGCCGTTCCTAGCGACATTCATCACATCCCCGACGCTGAATTGCCAGTCACCGCCTTCGCGGCGCTGGACTTGCCGGAACAGTTCCCTGCATTCATCTTGACGAATCCGAGGATATGGTACCGCACCGATTTACCGGCGACGGACATCTTGCATCTCATGTCAAGGCCTATCCCCTCGGCAGAATTCCTTTCTCAGCTCAAGAAGGAAGTTGGCCAAGCTCCGTTTAGTTCGGATACCAGCGCCCCAAAGAAAAGAGAGCGAGAGAGGATCCGGATGAATCCGTTGACATTGATATGGTGGAGCGAGAAAAACGAGTCAAAAAAGCGAACGGCACGGGAACGAGTAAATCTTCGCAGTGCTTAAAACCGGCTCTATATGAATGCCTTAGGCGCTCAATGCGAATACCTTGAGGTACTCAACCGGAGTGCTTCGGGTACTCCAAAGGAGTACTATACACTTCATTTGAGCACTTGGGCACTCCTTCTGAGTACCTCAGGTACTTGATGGTAGCGACTAGCCTGATAATTTTCAAAAAATAGTTCATTCCGAAATTCTACGTATGTACATAAATACTACCAATAATGGACTCTAGTTCCCGCGGCCGGTGTATACAAATTTCACCGCACTATGAAGATGTTGACTTTGATGAGCCGGCAGCTGGGAAACGCGGCGCTGGCGACTGAGGTCATCGAATAGACGAGTTGAATGACGTTGAGGTGTGAGCGGCCGGAGTGTCGTAGATGAATGGCGGCGAAGTTAGAAACTACATTCGAAGAGTACGCTGCGACGTACCTGGTACCGGGCGCAGCGTGGCGCGAGCGTTAAGAGTGGGGGACGTGCTAGGAGGAGAACCCGTCAGTTTGTGCGAAGGAGGGAAGGAAAAAAATGAAGAAGCACTCACTCAGACGCCTACGCCCCGCTCGAGGCCCCACTCACACGTGCGCCCGTACCCGTCGCACTCACGCCCGCGCCGGTCCCAGTCCCACTCGCCCCCGTAGCGGTCGCAAACGCAGAGGCAGAGTTGGGCGTGGCAGCGATGGCAAAGTCGGAGCTGGTGGCGAAGACGGGTGATGTTGACGAAGGTGAGGGTGTACATATGCGACGCACCTGGACCATGGCGAATCTACCTTCCGGCAGAGTCCCTCAGCTGCATCCCGTGCGCTGGACGACGTGGCGAACACTATGCCTCGGGATGTAATTTAGGGAGATCGATACCGAATGAGAGGGAGAGCGTGGGTGTTAAGAATGCGCGCAAGAATTGGAACAGGCTCCGGAGATCACCTCGGAAGAACGCGTCAACAATCTCGGGGGAAGAGCGGAAGAAACGCCCGCTTGTTGACGGGAACGCGCCAGAGAACAAACGAGGGGCTCGATGACCAGAGAAATTCGAGTTCATTGAATGCAAACGCGTGTATGCACCCATTCGAGAAACAAGGGGTACCAGATGGGGGGAACGCGCAACTGCTCGCAAAAAAAAGTACACCTCTGCAAGGAGGGTTATCGAAGGGGCAATGGAGGAAAAGGATCACGACGCGAGATAGCGCAGGATAATGCACATCCCGATTTGGGAAAATCAACTTGAACCAAGGAACGCAGGAGGATCTGCGCGAGTAAGGCAGGGGTATTGGGGGTTCAAAGAGAAAGAGCGGGATGCCCTGGTGCCTGCATGAAAAGACGACTTGAAAGAAAGAATAAGGAGGGGTGATGGGTGGGGGTAATCGGATCGTGGCCAAAAACGCACGGAGGAACTCACCGACGATTTTCAGGTGCATAGCTTCGCCCGGGCAGAGAAATGATCAGTATACGCGGAGAATTTATGGCGCAGGATGAGCACATCGCACTGGAGAGCCGGAATTGCGAAAAGAGTAGGCTGCGGAGGATGCAGATTCGCAATGGCTGGAACAGAATCGCGGCAACCTACAGCGAAACTTAAAGGTGGTACTGTTACATAGGTGAAGCGACGGAGAACAAGCGGAGGCACGGAAGACGATAGCCTGGAAAGATCGACTAAGAATTGGTGGGATGGCCAGACTGGTATTGGGAAGTTTGTGGCGTAGTAGTGAATCAAACTTACAGTGACTCAGATAGTCTGAGAGAGCGCACACGTGGCAATTACGTAATGAGATGGATGACAAATCGCGATCTTCAACGTTGCACCGACCGCGACCCGCGGTTTTGCCAAACCTGCCCGTCGCGACACCGCAGATACTCTCCTCTTGGAATTTAATGCAACGCGTCGATATTACCTCTCCGATCAGTCCGATCCGGTTCTCCTTTCGGCTGCTTCGGCTTGGTTTCGGCACATCAACGGAGATCAAGAATATGCGACATTTGTCACTTCTATGTGCGGCACGCGTACTAGATGTTCACGTTCCGCTGATCCCGAGTACGGTGCCGAAACGGAGCTTGCCGAGGTTCGGTTCAGGGATCCCGGATGAGATGAAATGAAAACGAAGTTGAAATAAACTCGAAATGAGCGCGAAATTGGGGCCCCTTATGATTGCTCTGTTTCAACCCTTGAAGATCCTGAGGGCTTGCAGAAGGAGGTTCTTTTGGCTGAGGGTGCTAAAGTCATGATAACACGAAATGTTTGGACCTCTAAAGGTATGTAACTTCTTTCAATGAATTTTATTCACTGGTTAATCTCACACATAAGGCTTGGTTAATGGTGCCCAAGGAACTGTGAAGAAGATATGGTACCAGCCTGGATCAAATCCTCAGATGAATTTGCCAGCAGTGGTATTTGTGAAGTGTCCTGAAGACACTTATTCAGGTATCTCTATATTTGCCTTTGAAATTGTCTCTTGGCTGAATTCAACTTAGGCCCGGCATTGCCAGAATGGGAAGGGATTGACCCATCATGGATTCCGATTGTTCCAGTCACCTCAAGATGGGACGATAAAACCGGAAAATCACTTACCAGAACTCAGCTGCCACTTACTCCGGCATGGGCAATCACAATCCACAAGAGCCAAGGTCTCACTCTGAAGAAGGCTGTAATCGACCTCGGTGAAAAGGATTTTTCCGCCGGACTTTCGTTCGTAGCAATTTCGCGTGTCAAGACACTTGGTGGGATCGCATTTAGAAGTTCGTTCTCATGGAGTCGGCTCAAAAAGCCAACTATTACGGAATTGATGAAGATGTTGGAGGAGGACACTGTGCGAAGAGATCAGCTTGGTTTCCAGCTAGACACTTATGGTATGGATCTTAGTCAGTATGTATTTGATGATTAATGCCGAGTAACTAAGACTGAGATTGAAGCAAGCCCCCCCTCTATTGTAGCCGGGCACCGGCATACAAAACATACTTTGGAGAATGACCCTGGGTGTCTCACACCGACTCCGCTTGTGGATCGTGGAATCCTAAGTCTTCTCGTTCGGGCTCATCTTACTGCTACTTGCGGAACATAAGGCGCGCATCATTTTTTTCTAAAAATGGCCGCTTTTTTATCCGTGAGCTTATTTGCTCTTTATCTCGCTCAGTTCTCATCTGTTTGCCTTCGGACCGGACGGAATCGATTTAGGAGGATGAACCACAGTGCCTAGGCACCTTTTCAGAATTTTCGCGAGGCTTCCTTGGCATGTTATACCGAATTCAGTAATTTTTACTAAAACACTCTTTAACAACGGGATGGGGGCTCGGGGCGGTCCAGTATTTTAGTAAACTACTCTTACATGTTAGGGATAGTGCGCTGTAGAGTTTGATTAGCGGTATTTGTCGATTCCGCCCGGTCCGAAGGCAAACAGATGAGAACTGAGCGAGATAAAGAGCAAATAAGCTCACGGATAAAAAAGCGGCCATTTTTAGAAAAAAATGATGCGCGCCTTATGTAATATGTTCCGCAAGTAGCAGTAAGAGTCGTCTGGAGACATAAATGTCATTGGATCGCGTCTTTCTGTAGAGAGGTTTTGTACAAGTATACCGATGATCAACGCTTGGTATCCGAGGCATGGCGTTCCGGTACCCACAGTGCCTTCAGTAGCGATGCATCCGCCTCTAACTCCTGTGCGTAAGTGAGCTCGTCCCGTGGGAGGATCTTCGATATCCATCCTCTCCAGCCGAGACCAACACTCTGCCGTTCCCAGTTGGTCATCATGCAGATTTCCCAATGGGCCGGAAACCACCCCGCATACTCCCAGTCAATTATAGCTACCACTTTGCCGATGGCGTGATCCACCATGATATTGCGGGGGACAAGATCGTTGTGGGTGAGAACGAGGGGATGCGCTTTTGAGTGGGCTGCGACGACGACGGGGACACAGGTTTCAACGCTACGCAGGTGCCGCAGCTGGAGATTCATGGTCGCTTCGCTTTTGAACGGCCCCGTCGGCGGCGTCGGTGCTGTCGGACCGTATAAGGGGTCTTGGAACAGACGAGAGCACCTCACGGGACCCCCGAGAACGGAGGAGATGCTGGAGTTGGGTGGTGGGGCGAGTGAACGAAGCTGCGCCATATGGCGGCCCAATTGACCTGCGATCATGTCCTGTCTGTCGCCGTCCTGTAGGTAGCCCCCGCGCAAGGCATCGAAAAGGGTAATGCCGGTAATTCGATCCATGACGATGTACTCGTAGTTCCCCCACTTGAAGGAGAACCAAACTCGCGGCACAGGAATATCCGTGTGATTGGCCACGTAGCGCATCGTAGCGATTTCGGTTTCGGCGAAATCTGCCCTTTTGATCCATAGCCAACGTCCAGCTGACACTGCGTGATGCAAATAGAGTATACAGGAAAGGGCAGCGGAAGAGCTTACCTCTCCAAAGAATCTTAACGAGAGCGCGCACTCTGTGAGGGATGCTTTCCAGCAGGATGCGATATCGGATCACGGCTCGCCCGAAGGGCGTACGCAGCTTGCGTCGATGCGCATCATCGCTCAACTGGATTGGAGTCATGGCCGACCGGTCGACGGCAGGGTCAGGTAGCGCAAAGAACCAGCGAATTGCGTCGGCGAACCGCATGGTGGGCAGGAAGGAGGGGTGTGACTGGGATGTCACGGACCTATGGGCGATATACGTACATACTGTGCAAATTTTTACAGGGTTTTTGATGACAACTTACGTCTCAGTAGATTAGCTTGGGTGGCAAGTCACAGGAAGTTTACATCTTCAATTTAGATGCAACTCCCAAACGGCTTACATCTTAGCGAGGGTTGGCATCTCGGCAAAATTGGGATTGATGACCAAAATGTTGGGATCAGATCTCAACTACCGGCCCGGGATCAATTCGTACTCTATCGGCCGCTTTGCATTTCTGCCTCAGGTCAAGTCTGTCCGACATCATATTCTAGATACAGCTGAATCAAAGGAACCATTTGGAGCACCTACCAGCAAAGTTAAGGTAAATACTGAAGAGAATTTACTGTAGTTTGACTTCACGGAGTAACAATTTTGGCCAAAGTTTTACAGGCATTGAGATTGGTCTCATAATTTCCCAAGTGACTATTTTCACCCGAAAAAATATATTTGTCGACATATTTACGGTTCTCTGCTCTCTGAGGTTCCAAAATCATAAAATCTCCTTCTTAGGATCTCAACGGAGCATTCGGATCACCGTTCCTATCAATCCGATCAATCCCATCAGTTACGCTGCCCTAGGGATTATTTGGAGTCAAAAAAGATCCAGGACACTCCACGCAGCTGATTGGAGTCAGTCAAATTGTGACCCTCTACAAATAATGCAACTATCTTGAAAGATGTCCCCATTATGAAAAATGGAGCCAAAAACCCTGTTGCCATCTCAAAGATGTAAGCCAATTTGGCCAAAACACCCTGTTTCCACGGAGATGTCAGCCAGATAATTTTTGCACAGTATATGTGCCATACGTACCCACTGTTCTTGCACCGGTGCTGACAGATTTGAAGATATTCGAATAACAAGACTACTCGACCTGGGTCGGATTATAAGAACTGAGCAAGCCTATTCCTCGGGTTCGCTCCGCTCGTTGACGATCACGGAGGAGAACCGATCTGAAGCACCGCGTGTGACTCGGATTCTAGTAATTTCCTTCGTGTCCAAGTCAAGTCCAAGTATGGGTTCCCGCAGCGGGAAAACAACGGCGTTACAACCAAGAACAAGAACCGGTGTGGAACACGCGCTGTGATTACAATAGTGTCCTTTGTGGGCCCTGTCGTGAAGAAACCAAACCATTTCAAGGCCTCGGGTCTCGCCTCGTTGACGATCAAGAAGACGAGCTTGTTCTGGTTAGAATGATTTCTTGTGGGTCCCGGCCGCGAAAAACAAAAAGCAGGAACTACGATGTTGACAGCTATTTTCAATGCAGTGGATGCTTCGTAGAGGCCAGTGAGCGGAGTGCGGCGTTGGGATGGCAATCCTCTAAATGTAGTTACTATTGGAGCGACGGAACTGTTGGAATTGGAGTGGCTGTGCGAGCTGTTCCGAGCTCGGCATCTGCGAGAACAGCGCCGGCACTGCCTGCCGTGGTCACATACAATCAGTATGAGTCGGGCGCGTCGTTGAACCAGTGCAAGTCAGATTGAAGTGATAAATATTACTCATAGCAGCGCTCACAAGTAGTATAAAAGTAGTTACTCATTGTCATGTACGCTACCGGATTACAACGAGATTCCTCACTCGGCTCGCTTGTGATGTTCTCTCGAGGCTTATTTCAACAGGAACTCTTGCCGAACTCAGCTCGAAAATTGAGACTGTCTAACGTTTTGAAAATAGCTGGAACTAGTGCCAGAGGAATTTATCTAACACGGCATTTTGATTCTCAGATCGACCGCATCCGAGACGTGACTTGAGTATACCGCTGTACCGTGAAGGACCTTTCATCGGCGGCAACTGGACCTGCGACTACAATACTCGAGGCACCATGGTGTATATTCTTTGGCTACCTGCGCAGCTATAGACTGGAAATCATTACAGGGCTCCATAGAAATTTCATCGAGAAACATATACTCAACCCCTTGAAGGCGCTCGTTCGAAAATGTGGAGGCCTATGCAGATCCCGGCAAAATTGCCCGTTTAAAACTCCGATCAAGGTGCACGTGCCGCCCCTTTTTCTCATGTCGTCGGTCCTCCCCGCCATCACCGCACGTCCGCTCAAGACTCCACTGCCGCTGCTCGATACTAACAGCGCCGTCGATATATACCACCCCAACGTCCACAGTGGCCCTCCCATTTTGCAATTTTGCGCTTTCCCTTCTGAGCCAGACAGCAGTGTGGTCGGCGTGCCATTGGGCGTCGTCCTCGACGTCTGCTTCGTTGTAGCAGGGAACCAGAAGGGTGAGCTGCACCTCTACGTCCCGCTGCAGGAGCGGGTTGTCGGCGGCGAATCCGATCTGGACGGTCTGTTGGTGCCAGGAATGTACTGTTTCGTCGTCGTCCAGGCAGGAGGGTATACTGTCAGCTTCTTCTAGATTCTGTCTCTCTCTGACGTTTTTCAAGGGGACTCGACTTTAATTACCCTCTCTGCGGGTCTTTTTCCGCCTGGACGCCGCCTGTCAAAATACCCACCCGTTGGCTGGGAGGCGAGGCCGCCCACGCCACAACCGTCCCGGACATCTCCGACATCAGTGCCGCAGTCGAGTTGGACGACAAAGTCTGCATCATGACGGGCGCCGCCACGGGTATTCGGGCGAGTCACATAGTGCCTAAAGCTGAAGCGGAATGGGTACGTTCCGAGAGCGCGTTGTCGTCATTCAACAATCAATCTGATCCGTTGCGAATTCCAGTTCCTCTTCCATTACGGCGTGCTCACGGGATACGGGGGGGACCCCGCTGAGGACCTCAATTCGGTGCGCAACGAGGTGATGCTCCGTACGGATCTGAATGGGCAAGCCCTCAACCAAGGCCACTTTCTTTTTGCACCCTACGCAAATCGCGTGGTGGCCGTGTTCGCCAAGACCAAGGCGCAAGACCTCGCGCATGCGTACCATCTCAGAGCGGTCAACTTCCCGGCGCGAATCCGCCGCGGCTATCTCTCCATTCGGTTTGCTTGGAATGTCCTCAATTTCTTGACCCCTGGGCTGGCGGTTGCCGCGGCTACGATCCGCCCCTCGGAAGAGCGCCCGGACAGCGGAGGCTTCCTCAAGCGGAAATGCGCCGACAGCCCGGGCAGCGAGTCAAAGAAATTTAAGAAAGGCGGGGGCACCGGGAATCGTCAAGGCGTCGGAGGCAGCCGTGGGGACGGCTTCGAGGAAGATGTCAGAGGCGCGGACGACAGCTTCGGCGAGCGCAGTCTCCTAGCCGAGGAGGGCGAAAGTGCGCAAAAAACAGAAGACGACGACGAAGCCCAGCTCGCCGTGTTCGAGATACTCGACGAGGCGCTCAAGAGTGAGTACAGCCTCTCTCGCTTGACTGCCTCACGAGCTCGAGCCTCCCCCCAGCCCGCCCCCTCACCATGGACGACGAGCAGGCTGGGCGATACCCTGGGTTTGCCCGGATCAAACGACTCGAGCACGAGTATCGGAGGGCGCACCCGGAAGTCTCCGCGGTGGGGTCCAGGGTTGCGCGTGCATGGGAGGAAGGTGATGATGGGTAGACAAGGTTGCACCGTGCAGCGGTAGTGTATGCTATGATGTACGAGGAGTGTGGGGGACCTGTAAGAAGCAATATACTATAGGATAATAAATAAGTAACAGTGAAGAATAAATAGTCAGGAAGAGACAAATCTCAGACGGGCATAATAAGGCGAACAGCTGAGGAATGCCCAAATTTATTCCACGTACCAGAAGGGGGGCGAAATGTTTGGGTGGTCAATGAAGTCTCTGGCCCGGCTCAGACAAAGCAGGCAGGTTGCTCGGTTGAAACCTCTTGAGCGATCCACTCCGATCATTCTGACGATAGACAGTTTGGTCGAATAAACTTTAAAGCACATATGTAAATTCATATTTCGATAAGCATGCGCGCTGTGAGTCGGTCAACAACACAATTTCGCTGGATTCTCGGCGCACCTCGACATAATAGAGCGCACATGCATCTGGACATGTCGAGATATGCGGTGACTGGAGCTCGCACGGGTTCCATCCATACCTGCCCAGATCAGTAGAGGGTGCAAGTTTATAACGTGCTTGAAAATTAGATATGGCGAGAGGGAAATGCATTGAAGCAAGGTAAAGGAAGAAGTTGAAACTGTCGTGCGCAACATGCGACAGGGCTATGCTCAAAGTTATATCGAGCTTGAAACCACGGCGAGAAGCGGAAGGAGACTTGCGGGGTACACCGGAGTGGAAGTCATCTACTATACACACAGTTGGCGTTTTGCCTGCAATGATGCGTTTGACGGAGGAGAAGGAGAAGCTACATTGAACGTACCGAATTGAACACACGGTACCCAGCTCACGAAGTTAAACGGGAACTAGACTCACGCCGAAAAACCACGAGGGGTGAGGCAGTTACCGCGTCGCGTTCAATGAAAGATACGAGAGCGTGTTGCGGTCTAAAACAGGTTCAAACTTGCCCTCTTTTCCTTCCGCGCTAGCCAGATCGCTTACCGACAAAACGGAGTCGTGCCACCTGCAGCTGTCAGGATATCTGGCGGAAAAATCAGCGTGCGATACGCCACCATATGTATGGATTAATTCCGATTGAAATGCGAGTCGCCACTTCTATGGAGGTCGGCGGGAGTCAGCGCCACGAGAATCGGGGGCTCCATAGCCATAGTCCCACGAGATTGCACCGCTCGTGAATCTACCTGCGCGAGATGTCTGCGACTACGAAACGCGAGATGGAATTGGTGAGACGGGCTCACAGCTAGCGTGCATTCAGAAAAAATTCGCATAGTTACGGCGCAACAATGTAAATTACAGAGGGGTACAGCGGGGATGGATGGAGACGGCGTTGATGGATCACGCGGACGCGGCGGGGACGATTCTGCTCATGAAGTTACGATCAGTAACGCTGGGGAACAAGGGCGTTATGGAATCATACCTTGCCATCTCCTTCTTGATATCCTCCCAGGACGGAAGACCGAACAAAGCGGGAAGCTCGTTCCAGAGAGCCTTCTGGCCGTCCGAGAATACCGTTTGGCAGGACGCGGCACACTGCGTGCAAAGCTGATCTTTACCAAACATCACCGGGGTCAACGCGTGGACTCTGGGAACAGGGAAGCCCAAGCCTTGCTTCGCGACCTCATTTGCTGCTCTACAGTTTGCACCGTACATTCCTCGCGCAGTGCACCGGGCTCCCACGTCTTTCGTCCAGCTGTACGGCCCCTTCCATTGCTTCTCAACCAGATCGGACATGACGAGGAGACAGAGCTTCTTATCGGCGTCGGAAAGATGTACGAGTCGTTTGTCGGCCCCGCGGAGACCCGACATGATCATTTGATGGGTATCTCGCTGGTTCGTTTTCAGAGCACAGATCGTATACAAGGCGGCGGGTAGGATGGAAACTAATCCCGTCTCCCTGGCCAGATTGATGCTGTCTATGAGCCGTCCCGGGTATGTGGAGATGAGGATTTCGACGGGAGCCTGCGAAGGGCTCAACAGACGAGCTTGAAAATTAGCCAAGGTCGACGGAAAGTGTCCCTCAAGACGTCGGAGGGCGTCATCCCGGAGCTCGTCGAATCCGTATTTCTTCCCGAGGCGCCACATCGCCGAAACCTGCGCAAAGCTCTTCTCACGTTTCTGGTAGAAATTCCTTGGCTCACGATTAGTACCCAATTCCTCCGCAGGCAATAGCGACGCACCGATCATACAGAGCATCGAGCACGAGTTCCACATCCAACGCCTTGTCATCGTACAGTTGGACGAGTGGGCAACCTTCCACTTCGGACTCGAGGTTGCTGGGCGCACGGGCCACTTCGAACATATCCTTGAAGACGGTGGAGCCTGCGGACAGGATGCTGGCGTGCACGCGGAATTGCGTTGTTTCGGCCTGCAAGACGACGCTTCCGTCGAAGTACCAGATCCTAGAGCGGGGGGGGGATGCTAGGGGTGCATCGCTCTCATTCCGAGGCCGTTTGGCGCTGCGTTCAGAATCCATTGGCCGTTGTCGTGGAAGCAGAGAAAGGAGTCGAAATGAGGCTAACAAGCCAACACAGATGTCATCAGTCCAGAGTCCGGATCAGCGGGAGGCGGCCCGATGTTCTCCGATCCCTCCCTTCTTGCTTCTCCACCAGGAAGTAGCTCACCAAGGCTCTAAGCGGTCAGGCAGCCTACGAATCCCGCAGTCCGTCACCACCGCAAATTTACCAGCAACGGTAACTTCGAGTCAGGGCGTTGAAATTCCAACCCTCGTGTGGCGTTGAGGGTAGACTTGAATAGATAGCGTAGAAAATCCAGATTTGATGGATACAATAGCGATTGCCAGAAATTATTGCTGTAGTACTGATGTTGCGATTGAGGAAGTGGAATACCACAGTCTGACCTCCCGGGGCGAGGATACACAGGAAGGACATTTCAAATTGTAACCTTGAAGTAACGGATAAAGTCGGGTCGACGAAAACACCCCTTGCAAGTGTGCACGAGTACAACTTCAAAAAATGCAGCGTGTGAACTTGAACCAATTCGGGCTGTTGGAAACATGGATCTTACTCGCTGAGCAGTGAGATCAGATTGTACATGGTTGCTATTACTGTACTTGGCCCTCGACCACGTTTCTCCCGGACCCTTCTATTCATATCAAGAATTCTAAACTGTACAGGGTTCAATTCAGCCGATTTTTCTTCGTGGTTATTCTGTTGGTGTCGTCGAAGCGGCCAATCAATTAAATTTGCCTGGCTTCGCCATTCCGTTAAAAGATTCTGGCCGCCAACGCCTCGATCGCTTGAACGACCTCTATAAAAGCTTTTTTCACTGAATATTGTGTGGTTTGTGGTGCAGTGCTCGAACACCGTACTTTCCGCGTTTTGTACTCTGTACATCTGGTTTGCCGAGACTAGCCGAGATCCACCCGAGATCGGCCAACATTCTCATGATCGACCGAGACTAGCTGAAAACCATCTGAATATATTTTTCGCTCTGAATTACCGACATGTAAGCTGAAAATTGCTTTGAAATGGTCGTATGCGGTGTGGCCATTGCAAAGAAATAATAAGGTCCAACAAAGTCAGGTTTTGGGGACATTACTAATATTGCGGCCACACTTCGTCTCCCAAGCATACAGATATTTTGATCCCATACAGTAATGTCATTGCAGACATTGAGAGACAAAAAGTGTCGACCAACAATCAGCCGCTGCGAGTCAGAGATTGCGGCAGAATGATCCGACCCTCGGCGGATTCCCGGTAACGTCCAAAGAAGGCATCGATGAGCATCATTTGCGAAGATTGCGGCCACTTAAACTGGTGCCACGCGTGATTCTCGGCAGGCACCCCTTCAGCGCAACGCGCAGAGCTAGCCGACATCCAGCACCAACTCGAAGTGCTTAAAACCAGGGGAAGGGACCTGCAGGAGTTTAGAAAAGCACCGAGGCAGTGAAGACCGCCAATCGACAGGAACCGACACCGATGGGCATAGCGGATAAGTCGCTCCGTAATGCGTGAATCCTCTTCTCTCAGACTGAAGCGCAGCGTCAAGGGGTATTCGCCGCTACGGGGGAACCAAATTTCGTCGAGTGCCTTCAGCCTCCGTGTGGTATTCGCTCTTGTGAAGATAACGTCCACATCGTTCCAAATTTCGTGCGTCGCGAGGGCAACCGACCGCCATTTGGAGCATACACTCGATAGTACTAGACGTACATCCAGGGCGGAGCCCTCGTCCAGGGTGAACCACCGAAAACGTGTTCTGAGGTTGGACCCAAAGTAGAACGGGTCGCTCGGATCATCATATGCGCAACGGATGAATATCTCGCGCAAGACGTCATCGGAGAGAAAACGCCAACCGGTATGCGGTCAGCGGCTCGAGTAGTTTGCGCCGGCGGATGTCAAGACGCTGCATTGTCTGCTCGAGCGGTGCTTCCGGGTCAGGATGAAGTTGGAGACGCCCCATCGAATATTCGATGTAAGCGAGCTTGAAGCGAGCCCCATTTCCGGGGCAAGAAGCCATATCCGCACAATGGCAGCTTCTGTATCAGGCAGTGGGTCGTTTTTCAGAGAAACCAACCTTGCGAGGCTCAGAGAAGGATTCGAGCTCAAATCGCCGTAAGTACACCGTCTAATCGATGGTTTCGTGAATGGACTCACCTGGGTAGTATTTCTATACCCGAAAGTAAAGACGCGACCGGGTCGCCCACTGAGTTTCATCTTTAGTGAGATACGCATCGTGGTGGCTGGAAGAAACTATTCACTGTCAGTGTGGCTGCCAGAGAAGAGGGGAGAAAGAAAAGAAGATACGACCATGATTGTTCGGATCAGGTTCGGATCCGTTTCCATCAGGTGCTTGTCTGACAGTCTGAGATCTCGGATATAAACAACACCCACTCGTGCCCTCAATTTTTCTCTGGAGTCTTGGTCCCGCTATCTTCGCTTTCCAGTCTTTGGCTGCAGCTAAAGCAAACAACATAGTGAAAAGTTACCAATCCGAGTCCGAGGTCTCTCTCGGTTACACTAAAAGCGCCCAACCAAATCAACTTCATTCACTCTAATGGCCAGGAAACAAGACCCCTGTTCAGGTTCGGTTTCTCATGAATTCGGGATATGTTTGCAATTCTCCTGCTTGGCTCAGGTTAAGTTGTTTACCGTTCGACTTCCACAATTTTGTGACCACCCCTCGAACTCTCGCCGAATCCTCGACAATTATAATCTCATTCACATCTTGCGTTGAAAACCACCAGACTGGCTGTTGGTACGCATCTGCCAACAGTGTGGACGCTGATATTGTATGCATCTATAATTGCAGCAACCCCGTTCGACTCGGATGGTGTCGTGTCCCGCGGGACGTGAAAACTCGTGTCTTTTTTTCTCGGAGTCGTGATTCTTTTTATGCTTCTTTCATTGCCCAAACTGACGACGAAGAATTCGTTATCGCACTCAACTCTGTTGATTATGGATTTGTCAAGGGAATTCAAGAACGGGTATCATGTCCATTGCAGAGGCAGAAACTCAGGTACCGCATGCGGATTGTCAGAGAAATAACGATGCCCAGACAACGTCAAAATGAAGCTACTGAGAAATCGAATGACGAATGAACATAAAGCAAGACTGTTGGCGAGAGATAATTTGAACGCACCGGCTCGATGAAGTTGCTCGCACTCATCTGCTAGACTCCCGAGCTGCAAGAGTGGCATAAGATACGCACTTTAACAGCGGCTAAAGGTGCTGGGACAAGAGCCAAAGTCAACAAAGGGAAAGAAAATTAATTCACCAGCACACAACTGCTTTCAGATGAAAAAAGATGAGTAAGAGGGTTCGTAACTGAGGAACCGGCTGCATGCAGTGCGATACACGCTTGGGAGAAGCGGGTTCTGAGAAATTAAGTACGTCAAATTAAAGAGATTCTTCGGCAATGAGGTACAAGGTACAAGGTACAAGTCATTACAAGGAAACACAAAAAACCTGAGATCGTCGCCCAGTCGCCCAGGCCGAGGATAGCCTGTGGGTGGCGGCGCCTCGCCGGGATAAGAATGACGAGTAGTCGCAGAACGTGCGTGAGGAAAGGAATACGCAGAACGAAAGTAATAGAAGGAATTCACAAACGAGACCGCGGCCATGCCTCCGAAACGCAGGAGTCCTTCGGCACCAAAGCAGAAACACCCAGGGAACGAACAGTCGGGGAGAGATAGGGAGACGAAGAGACGGAAGTTTGGAAGGACGGCACCCGCAGTTCCGAAACAGTCGACGTGGAATCGGGTCGAATGCTAGCATAGTTGCCCATCCGCGAACCCGAGTGGCGAGTTTCGTCTCCCGGGAGGTGAAGGGGAAAACCACGTGGTGTTTGGCGACAACCTCCGATTAGTGTTTTCCGGGTTGGGCCGGGCCTGAAAGCCCGGGGCCTGGGCCGGGCTTGGGTCGGGGAAAACCTCAGGCCCGACCCGAACATCGGGCTTGAGGCCGGGTCGGGTCGGGCTTGGGACCAGGCCCGCGGCTTAGCAGTAAATCTATTCTATAATACTAGTCGCTACCCGTGAATAAATTCACGGGCTGATATCACTCGTATGCTCAGACTTGGTGCATTCTCATTCTTTTCTCGAGAGCTCTTTTTTAATGAAGGCTGTTGGCCGGGAAAGGTGATTTCAAAGTAAACATTATATTTTCCTTGCCGGTCAAGCTTGTTTTCCCATTAAAGGTCATTTTCTCAGTAAAATGTTTTGCCCCGGTCACCCAGTGAGGGTGTTTCCCCCGCTCACAGTCATTTTTTGAACCCAGTCTAGACCTTTGGTCTAGTTGCAACCAAATTAAGTTGCATCGCACGGCAGCCTCGCGTTGGGGCAGTGGGGGTTGATTCAGCGCTTATTTGGTGCTCAGTGTACCCGTGAATAAATTCACAGACTTGTACATCATTCAGATTACCTTTCCCTTTGGCTGTAATCCAGTATGGCTTGTTTCCCCAGTAAAGGTTGTTTCACGGCAAATGCTGCTAACCAGCAAAGGTTGTGGGATGTCACAGTTGGTTGACAAAGGTTGTCTTACAGTAACTTGCTAAGTACAATAAACCTTACACATTGTCGCATGTCCGAGATGCCCGGGGCCGCGCGCTTAATGGGCGCTCGGTGCTGCCGGCGAGAACGGGAAAAACGGAACACATCGGAAATGACCGTGAGTATGGAAGATCAATGGAAACTTCTGTATGTCCGCCATTCTATTATATTATAGATAATAGAATGGCGGACATACAGAAGTTTCCATTGATCTTCCATACTCACGGTCATTTCCGATGTGTTCCGTTTTTCCCGTTCTCGCCGGCAGCACCGAGCGCCCATTAAGCGCGCGGCCCCGGGCATCTCGGACATGCGACAATGTGTAAGGTTTATTGTACTTAGCAAGTTACTGTAAGACAACCTTTGTCAACCAACTGTGACATCCCACAACCTTTGCTGGTTAGCAGCATTTGCCGTGAAACAACCTTTACTGGGGAAACAAGCCATACTGGATTACAGCCAAAGGGAAAGGTAATCTGAATGATGTACAAGTCTGTGAATTTATTCACGGGTACACTGAGCACCAAATAAGCGCTGAATCAACCCCCACTGCCCCAACGCGAGGCTGCCGTGCGATGCAACTTAATTTGGTTGCAACTAGACCAAAGGTCTAGACTGGGTTCAAAAAATGACTGTGAGCGGGGGAAACACCCTCACTGGGTGACCGGGGCAAAACATTTTACTGAGAAAATGACCTTTAATGGGAAAACAAGCTTGACCGGCAAGGAAAATATAATGTTTACTTTGAAATCACCTTTCCCGGCCAACAGCCTTCATTAAAAAAGAGCTCTCGAGAAAAGAATGAGAATGCACCAAGTCTGAGCATACGAGTGATATCAGCCCGTGAATTTATTCACGGGTAGCGACTAGTCTATCTATATAATAGAATGGGGTGGTATAACGAACATCAAAGAAGATTCGAAATCCCACGCCCACGGTCATGCTCATTGCCGAGCCATGGCCGAGAACGCGCCGAGCCGAGAAGAGACCCGGCAGTGGAAGCATGCCGTGGCTGGGCCGAGCCGGGCCCAAAGAAGCCGCAAATGTGGTGATGGGTATCAATGCTGATGCTTGAACTTGCCGAAAAGCAGTGGTGAGGAGTCACTGGGCATGCCTATAGCAATGGCAAGGGTCAGGACCAGAGGAAAGGTAATGCTGAAAAGAAGAGACCTCTGAGACAAAAATGTTGTTTGCAGCCTGAGAGCAGTCCTCTAATAACTTACTTAGTTCAACTTGACCATGCCCGTTAATTTATTCATGGGGATGGGACAGGCTCATGCCAGTGGCAAGAGCTCAAAGACAGGGAGGAGGAGTTGAGGAGGAAAAAAGGTCTAAGAGCATGAAATGACTGAAAACCAACTCGATAAATTTCTTTCAACTTACCAAAGCCCGTGAATTTATTCACGGGCTTGAGCTAGTCTATAATATAATAGAATGGCGGACATACAGAAGTTTCCATTGATCTTCCATACTCACGGTCATTTCCGACGTGTTCCGTTTTTCCCGTTCTCGCCGGCAGCACCGAGCGCCCATTGAGCGCCCAGGCCCAGGCCCGGGCATCTCGGACATGTGACAATACGCAAGGTTTATTGTAGCACAACTTTTACTGGGAGACAACCATTACTATGTAACAACCTTGGCTGGCAAACATGTTTACTGTGACATCCCACAACCTTTGCTGGGTAGGAGCATTTGCCGTGAAAAAGACAACCTTTACCAAGGGGCGGCTGAATCAAAATACCGGACCATGACTATCAAAAACCGCCTGGCCAGGACCCCGGATACCAGAATACCCACCAGTCGCCAATCAGTCGGTCCGCTGATCCATACACCTAACGCGGTAAAAGGTTGATGGCAGAATCGTCTGCTCAGCGGCGCTCACCCATCCTACTCACATTTATAGCCTTATACGCTATTCCCCATCGTGAAAACCTCTAAGTATGGTCATAAGAACACATATTGTGCTTCTTAAGGTCAAAAAAATTGCGAGGGCTTCGACACAGAGCTCCAGGGTGCGTCTACACGGGCCACCGCAATGCTGTGGATGAAATGAGCACTTAAAAAATGTCTCAGAAGCAAGTGTACTGATACATGCATGTTCTGGATGTGCCCAGAGCACTTGAATGCTGCAATTAAGCTTAACTTCAATTCGTGCATATTTCGGAGGCGTTGCTGCCTAATATTGACGTGCGGCTCACGTGTTCCGGCAGATTCCGGTGGGACACAAAACTCAGAAAAGCTCATAACAGCTTCGGCCATGGTATTTTTAAAAATGATATTCGGAATCTACAGGAGAAATTACACGATATCCGCCTTTTAAACCCGCCAAACCCAGTTGAAATGGACGAGATATGCAAAACCCAGTCGAAATGGGTGTGAAAACCGCTTTCGCAGGACCCCGGATACCTGATCAGCTACCACCAGTGGGTAGTCATGTTCCATCATTATGGTTTCCGCCGCCCCTTGACCTTTACTGTGTAACAACCTTGGCTGAGCAAACATGTTTACTGTGACATCCAACAACTTGTGTTTGATGGGTAGGAGCATTTACCGTGAAACAACCTTTACTGGGAACACAACTGTTACTGGACAGGGAGAAATAATGGGAATGTCTGTGGGACAAATGCAACTAACATACAACCAGTGAGTTTATTCATGGGCACCGAGCACCTCAGGCTATGTAATAAGCGCTGAATCAACCTCCCACTGCGGTCACGCGAGCTGCCGTGCAACAGACTTGGTTGAAACTAGACCAAGAGTCACGGTCTAGGCTTGGTAAAAAAATTCTCTGTGAGCTGAGGGAAACAACCTTCATTATGTTACTGAGCAAACAGCATTTTACTGAGAAACATCCTTGACTGGGAAACAACCTGCGCTGGGAAAACAAACTTGATCAGCAAGGAAAAGATAATGTTTACTATGAAATTGCCTTTGCTGCCTGGGAAACAGCCCTCATCAACAAAGCAGAGAGCTTCTGAGAAAAGAATGAGAATGCACTAAGTGTCTGGGCACACAACTGATATCAGCCCGTGAATTTATTCACGGGTAGCAACTAGTGATTAAATATATATATTACATAAATAGCGAACAAACTTGAAAAATCTTCCTCGATATCCTCATCGTCCTCGCCCTCGTCTGGCTCATCAATTAGGGGCGCATTCCAAACACCGAATCCCTCTTTGAGTGCGGCAGAGGGGAGAAAACCTTTCGATAACTTGATTTGCATTGCAAGATTGTACTTATGTGGGAGCGGACAAGCTTGGCGCTTTTGACAATGTGTCTGCATTAGTCGTTGTACGTCGAAATTACTGCGGCAATTGTCCATGGTAATAAATTTTATAGTGGGCTGCAGAACAATTAAATCAGACGGACAAGGACAAAAAAAAAACAATGTAAACATACGGCTGTATGCTGAGTTTGTGAGAGAGAAATCTGACCTCCTATGGTTATCGCGGACTTGTTGTGGTCAATGCCGGAAGTCAATTTGATGGGAAACAAAAGAATTCTCACCGCCAAGACTTGTTCAGTAGCCTGAATGATGTCTCCGCAGTGTTACAAAATTAAGGTTAATTTTTTGGTTAATTTGAAATCTCAGGCCCGACCCTAGGCCCAGTTGAAAACCGGGTCGGGCTTGGGTCGGGTCGGGCCTGAAAGCCCCGGGCTTGCCTACGCACAGAACAATAAGCGAATGTGGCATTCGCGTCTTGTTACTGGCGAGGAAGGAAAGTGTGGGAGTGCAATGAAGAAGTAGATTAAAATGCTTAATAAAGGCGCCGTTGAATAAATAATCCAACTAGTTGATTTGAGGGCCGGGTGGCTCCTGCACGTTCAGAGAGAAGACACACATTATTTGGAATGAGATTTAGGCTACTCTCCGCGTCCGGATTGTGTAAACATTGCACGAAAGTACATAACAGAAGCGGAACCACATCCTGCCGACCCCCTTCCTCATCAGAGACAGGATATCATAACAGCGACTCCTGCCAGAAAGGATAAGAAAACGTGCGGGCTCGCAATTCTTCCACCTGCCGCATTTTTATTAATGCCTCCAGAGCCGGTGGTCGAGGCGTTGGGTGCTGCTCCCGAGAACGCGGGCGTCCATGTCGTCGCGTTCCATTCGGCAAAGGTTGTGTTTGGTCTCAACAGGAGGGTGGGTGCGACGAACGGCGGGGTACCCGTCGCCATCTCGCCCTGCCAGCAGTGCCGCTCAAAGCAAAGCGTGCACTGGGCGGGGATCGGTTTGCCGAGCCGCTCGAGGCTGCGGAGGATGGAACCGCAGGCGCTGCGGGGCACGGTCATCATCAGTGGGAGGAATCAGCGGAGAGGGGTACGACGCGTACATGCACTGCACCCAAGTTGTGTTGCTTTGGGAAACGAGGTCGAGGGTGTTTTGCAGCAGGAGCTGGATCTGCGCCTCGCTTGGCCCGGTGCTGGTGGAACTGCGTGAGTATGGATGGATGGGAGCGGCGGTGCGTTGGGTGAGAACACGTACGTGGCTATGGAACCAGTCGAATTTGAGTAGGCGCTGTAGGGCGCATCGGCGACAAAGAGCACCAGCGGGACCTCCGGCTCGTTGCAGCCTGTCGAGTCGGGGGTTGTAAGACTCGCAGAATCGAACCAGTAGTCGTTGGTAGCTTACCGAAGAATACCGGGGCCAAGGTGTAGTTATTGATGAGGAAGGTGTTCACGTCGGGCAGCTTGGGGAATGGGACGTTGTTGGCTATTGCCATCGACGCAGTGTTGACTGGGGAGACAGAACTCAGCGCTATTAAATTGGCGAAGACAGATCTCCGCACTCAAATTCGTGCCGTTCATCCAACCCGACTTGAAAGAGGAAGAAGACCGATCAGCGAAGGACGACGGGGTGCGCGAAGAAAGGCCTACTGATAATTCAGAGCCGCAGCTGTCACTAACGAGCAAGAAGTCCATCTTTCGCGCGGGCTGGATGAGTCGCCAGATAGGAGATTCCTGGCCTAATGACGTCGGGTCAGTAATTTTGCCTCAGTTTGAGAAGGTGATCTCACCAGATTCACCAGCATCCACCAGTACCAGCGTCTCCTGTTGTTGGAGACCCGCCTCTGAATCGTTGTAGCCTAGGTGGTATTAGCACCGTGCTGGCCATGGCAGTCAACGAACAGAAAAATGATCGATTTACCGAGGAAGGGGTTCTAGATGAGCCCGTAGCCTACTTCCTGCGACACGCACATTCAGCCTGGCAGAGCAAAGTTCCGCACACAGGCGAGCAGAGTAGACTAGACCTACTTGCACGGTCTTGTTACCTAGCAGTTGGAGAATCGAAGGAAGAACCTCCGTCACGAATGCGCCTACTTCGTGCGCTTTCTCCTGGTCCTCGAGCTCCGTTTCGTTCGGCGGATACGCCAGCTCGCACTTGCGCCGTGAGAATTCCCCTACGGTGTTGTTCGTGTCCGCGAGGACCACCCAGTCCTAATACACCAAAAAGCAGGAATCGTTAGGTGGGGTTTTACTTAGGTGAGAGAGAAAGCGGAAAAGGAAAGAACGCACCCCCTGCGCAGCAATCGCCGCCCCCAGGACCCACGCGGCCGAGTCCCACCCCGTGACGCACTCGCTCTTGTTGACCGGCACACCCGCACTGAGGGCAGTACCAAGGAGCGCGGTGGGCGTGAACGCCTTGGCGCGGCCCTGCCAGCTGCCGAACTCGATCGGGGATATCTCGTAGATGGTTTGGTTTGTCGCGCTGTGAAAAAAGGAGGAGGTGAGGAACCACCTTCATCGGTGGGACAAAGCCACTGACTTGTTGACGGGGAACAAAATCCCGTCGTAGGAGTTACTTCCGGGGAGGCCTTCGGGAATTCCTTCCGCCATGATGAGGAACGGGAGCGGAACCGAGCCGCTGGTGTAGGCATCCGAGGAAATAAGCCCGCTGAACGTAGGGCCCAGGCCGCCTTTCGCGGGGTAGAAAATTTGGATCTACAATATCCAAGTCAATCGCCAGGAGAGAGAAGACCAGGAAATTTACTCACAGGGCCCATAACGTCGGCAATGGACAGGTTGAATCCCGCTTGCGCTTTGAGTTCCAGGATCTCAAAGGCACTGTCGGGCACAGGTGTGGAAACATTCATTCATCTAAGCCATCTTTCTCAAAGTGCATTACCTGAGTTATTAAATGCGCCTCCAGTGAGGAGCGTTTGAGCGTCGGCAAAGTCATTGATCGCGAGCGTCGTGACCGCTTCGCATCCTCCGCTGACTGGATCTGGAATCAGCCCACTTTCGCTGCATCATAGGAAAGAAGCTCACGCCCGGCGATGTAGGTAGTGGCCTGAGAAAGACCGCCTGTCTTGGCGGCGACAGATTTATTGTACCTTGAATCAAAGCTCTGGTAGAAGCCGATCCCGCCCATCTAATCGCAAAAAAAAATGAGTTCCGGAGTTGACAGAGGAGTAACGAAAGTTACATATGCACGGGCTGGTTCGGATTTTATCAACAAAAAAAGGAGGTGTAAAACGCGTGAAGCACTCACTGCCGCCGCCTGAATAGGCTTGTCCGATGACCGGAACAGCGCTGCTGTTCGCAGAGAGGGTGGAGATATAAGTGCGGACATCGAACCCAGGGATAGCTGCAAGATTCAGGTAAGACTCGAGTTCCGAAACAACTTGTGGTCGCCTCGCGGCGAGCCAAGTGGATTCCTCGGACGATAATCCTTCGGACGCAGGGCGAACGTAGACCCCATTGGAGGGGCAAGCACCATAGGCTGGTGGAGTTGGTGCGGAGGCCGCAGCAGAAAAAGCAACGCTGCCCAGAGCGATGGCGATTGAAGAAGAATAGGTAGTTCTCATTGTTTTGAAAAATCGTTGATCTTTCGTCCCGGGTTTATATTCTAGTCGGCCGGTCAAATTTTTATATCGTGACTTCCATGGCGACGAAATGTTTCTGACCCGTGATGTGAATGAGCGGATCTGGCGGAGTGGAGCCCGACACCCCGACGGAGATAAAACGGCACTGTCGGTCCAAGCCACACACCTTGCTCTCAGGCTGAATACACCCCTAGTAGTATCTATCCCTTGCTCTTCATGCTCTCCAAAGTAGGAAGTAAGTACGGACGAAAGAGTACCACGGCCCATTCCCGCTACCTTGAGGTAAGGGCTATTAGCCTATTATATAGCGCACTTCAAATTGGCCCCACCGGCCCAAGGAATGTGCCCTTGGCGTGAGAGCGGTGCAGTGATGCTTGAGTACAGACAGCTGCGCTTGGGCTTCAGACATGCCTTCGTGCACAGCATCGCGATGTTCGTGTTCTGGTGCTGCGTTTGATGCGTCGCATCGCGGTCGAGGGTGGCGTTGGAGGCGGTGGAGTGCCGGTCTTCCTGAAAGGAGCACGGCCGCGGCAGTCTTAGCATTGTGCATGCTGGTAAGGAGAGACCGATGAGACGGGGGCTCTCGAAGTACGGCGGGAAATATGTGCTATCAAGCCGCTAAATGCAAATGGACAAATGAACTATCCACTATACACCAACAACCAAATCACACTACAACCAATCACTCCTCTTGTATTGAGAGCTTTGAGTCGGGTAGTTCGGGGTTTGAATCAACGGTTTGTTGACCCTATAGCTAGTCTGTACTCGTAGGGGTACTTGCTAAG
>JARKIA010000364.1:0-139298 GCA_029289565.1 Mycena galericulata | reverse complement strand
GGCTACGCTGCCATCGCTGCCCTGACGAACATCCCTGCTACGATCCTTGCTTTCACCGTATACGAGCTTATGTTCGTCGACTCTGATAGGGGTACGCCGTCTCCTCCCAATCCCTTCTTCCTTCTTCCATATCTCATGCGCATTTTTCGCAGTCGTCTCCCAAGTGCATCGCGAGTTCCACGACGTGCACGCCCTTCACCGGCGGCACGGGCCTGCCGCGCTTGCCGCTGGCGACGGCAACTCCAGCTCATCCACCGGGCAAGAGAAAGAACGAGTAGGGACGCTTGAGCGCGTCTAGGCATATATACATGTATTAACATCATTTTAAAACGTAAATAATGCTTATGACCTTTCATTTGGGTGTACGGTAGGGAATTTGGTCCTTGGACTGTGTGCATCTCTTCGTGCTTCCTCAGCCGGATTTGCTTTTACCTACTCACCTGCATCTCGGCGACATCGACTCCGCGACATGTCGACAGCTACGATCTCGACGGAGAAGCAGGGTTTCATGCGGTGGATCCGTCGTAGATAAGGTGCCTCTAGGTCCCAACATTATCTGTACTACGTGATCTCCAGGTCTCCGTCAGTCTCCGTCGCTCTCCGACGAATTTCTCTACGAAACCCCCCCTGGCCGACTGCACGCACTCGCGCCGCCGGATCGACTCCGCGATGACTACCACACGGCTTTTTCTTGGACTGAAGAAAACGCCGATCCCAGAAGAAACGGTCAGAAACTCTAAATTGGCATTACCCGCACACCCAACAGGAATCTTCTGTGACAAGGAGAAGAAAAAATTCGATTATCCTAAACGCGATCACGTGATTTATCGTTATCTTTCTGAGTTTCCCCGTCTACTGGTTTTGGTATATTGTTGCGCGTCGTTGAAGGGTGGCGGACTTCGATTAAAATATACCTCGAGTGTCGTTTCACCTCCTTCTAGTCCCACTCATGAAGGGCTTATGGTCAGAATATTGGCAGTTCGTCGTTATCCTCAGCGCTGAGCGATTGAGACCATACCATATCGTTCTTTCAATCAGATGGAGTCAAGTTGGATCCCAGAGTACATAAATGCTGGCAGTTACCTGGGACGGAAACACAATTAAAACGTGAGCGCTTCGTGTCAGCCTCCCGCTCTCATCCGCCTTGTACTGCTTTACATCTCACGTCCCTTCCACGACCATGTCCAGCATACTTGCTCGTTTAGGCGCTCTCATTCTCGTCACTTTCGCTTCTCTTTGGTCTAAATCTCGGCTTCTTTTCGCTCCCAGATCTACAGCCAACGGTACACATGAGAGTGACATTGAGACTGGCATAACTATCAACCGTTTCGATGGTCGGTCGACTCAACTTGAACTTACCGCGTATCTCACAAAATCTTCCCAGATGCACCCTCCGAAGACAAAACCCAGGATACTGTCTCCCTTGCGGACGCATCCTCGCGACGTCGTTACTCTATGCATACCAGGACGGCAGTTTCGGTCCAGGTCTTTCGTCATCCAAGTCCCAGTCGGTCCCGTTCCGTGAAGCCTTCCTCGCTCTTCGGATGGCCAGGGTCTAAGAATCAGGAATGCATTGTAACACCAATTCGTATTCCCCTCACGACCATTACCAAGAAATATGGGACCCTCGGGCCAACGTCGATGTTCACCGTCGTCCGCGTTCTCAAACTTTGAAGCATGTCCAAGGGCTTTGTCCCGATTACGCGCCGCTCCCAGTCTCCCTCCCCCACCTCCGCTCTGGTTTCACTCGGATGGGAGTCCGACAAGTTTGAAGCTCCTTGATGAAGCTCGTGAATGGAATACGAGGGTCCCGTCGGAATTTGCGGCCCGTCGCCGTTCCCTCATCAGTTCCTGTAATTCTCTGCCCACTTCAGAAGCTCTTTCGAACGTTCGACGCACATCTGCACCGGCAAATCTGGGTGGACACCACTATCTGTAGAGGAACGTCTGCCTCACACAGTCTCAAATTTTCAGAATCATACTGCAGTCCCGGAGGAGTCACAGTCTAACAGTGGAGAACCCATCGAAGGAGATACCTGTGTCACGGGCTCCTCCATATCAGAGACCGGGGATATTAACGCTCTCAACTTCCCCCGTCACTCCGACTCCGAGCTTCCCTACCTCCACTCGGCATGTCCTTTCCCGTCATCTGGAAGCCTCGACGCGTGCGAGTCCGCCGGCACTCTCACGGAAATGATCGATGCTTTAGAGGCCATGTTCTCGACCTCAAAGTGGAGAAGTCTTGTAGATCTCGAAGGTGCGGCCGCGCGAGAGGAAGCACGTCGGAGGGAAATGGTTCGAATAATAGTTTGACTTGACATCTTACTTTGCAATGGACACCGTATCTTCGTGTCGTTCAAGAGTTTCATAACAAACAATTCCAGAACATCAAGAGAACGATAGGTATTGTGGAAGAAATAAATGTGGTCCGAATTTTCGTCTATCCTTGAAGACCGTCGCAGTCTAGACGCCGAGATTCAAGTCCTGTGATGTCAATAGCGTGGGTGAGGAAGGATCCGATCAAGGAAGTTCATCACTCACCGGGGCACACGTTCCACAGGCGCAGCCTCGACCATTCGTGAAATAGGTATCTCTCCATTCACCACCCCCCTCACAACGGTCTCCCATGCATTACGATCCCGGCTTTCTTGACCTGCGGGAATTTCCAGGATATCGTGGTGCTAAACCCGCCACAGGGTATATCCACCGGTGTTGAATATCACCACACCCTTTCCAATTCCTCCACCGTCTATAAGGCGGGAAGAGTTGCGCGGAGGACAGACATCAGACTCCGTGAGCTTGTTTATATTGTCAAAAGAGAGTATGCTTATAGACTCGACGAACGGGCTTGGCGCAATTCCTTTGACAAGCCGGTCCATCCTGGTGATCTGCACCCACAAACCATACTGCAGGATATTTGATGGCTCGGCCCTCAGCCTGAGAGCCTCGATGAGAGCCCATCTGAAGAGAGTCTCGTGCTTCTGGATGATATTCAGTACCCTTGCTTTCCGAGAGACATAGTAAAACGCACATCCATCCATTGGCCGATATCCATGATAGGTGGGATCTGGCAATACAGCTTGTGCTCTTTCCAGTCGGATCGTTGACATTCCTTGGACTCGAGAAATTCAATACGAACGACATCTAGAGGCATCGAATAGACCTACACAATACCGAACGACGTTGCACCTGGCGCACTTTTTCATCTTGCGATCCCCGTATCCTGTCCCGGCGTCAGGACAGTCAATCCATTGACAAACCTTTACAGGCTTTGGGTCCGCGATATAGATTCCGTAGCTGCAGTCGATTATTGGCATATTCCTACGAGACAAAAAAATTATCGTCGAGTTTGTCTATGATTGCCCAGTTTCCCACGCAAGTTAGTCCAACAGCCAACCCGAACCATTCCGATCTTATTCAAAACGCTTTTGCGGCCTGATTCTAAAGATGCAGTGGAAATTTTGAAACGTCAATTTATGCGTGCTGGGTGTCCAAGTCTCAAAAAAAAAAGGCGGATGGAGGGATGACATCGCAACAGTTACTGTGGTAAGTGCAACCATCATCCTGCAGAGGTCCACACGTCAATTGAGAGTACACTAATCAATCTGACCATAATTATTGGATAAAAATGTCTCCGTGCTTTAGAAGAGTCGGGCGCTCGGGCTGCCGCAGGGCAGACCCTGTCGGAGTCGTGCCGCCATTGAAAACTATGCCGAGATCCTTCGGCACAGGCTACCGAGATCGGCAGGACCCTTTTACTTGTGCCGCTGGGCCGTCAAGCGCAGTGGTTGTCTTGACAAGAGTAGAGGTGGAGACAGTAGCTGGAATCTAGTTTATATTCATCTCGAAATTCGCGGTGGAAGCAATTAAACGAGGCTTATTAGGACTAAACATAGAAGCCCACCCGTTTGAGGGTAATTCGACTTCCGGGATATGGCATTACATGCCGAGGGATACAAAGCTGAAGGAGCACCTCCCTCTAGACTAGACGTATACGCCGAACCCGGCATGTCGTAGTTAGGAATACCTAGAATCCTGCGTAGGGAAATTGATGCTGATCATGATTGCTTGTACTCTAGACTAGCACCGAGAGCTCCGGCACGAGGATCATCGTGAGCCGCTCTGGTGACAAGATAACTAGATAGTTGTGATACTGAGGCAGACGGACGAAGAAAGCACGGAACTACGAGGTCCGATGGCATTGACTAATAAACTATTTCACGGTCAGAATTTTGAATCTCCAGGCCCGGTGAGAATGGCCTGAAACGGTGATTCGACAGAACCTCAAAGTGCGATCCTGAAGTGCAACTGCCAGGCGACGTCCTCCAAGGCTAAATCCAGTATGTAATGCCACCTGAAGCAATATCACGTTGAAGAACCGAGAATTTATAGCACGCTGAGAACCTCTTGAGCCGCAAAGTCCGGGAACAGAGGGATCATTTGACCTTCCAGAAGGGGGCCGAAGCGTGAGTGGGAGTGAGTTCAATGTCGAGAACGCCACTTATCTATCTTACGTTCTCCGAGTCTCCGACGCTCGAGCACATCGTCCGAGACGCATATATAAGTCTCATTCGACCGTGCTGACGGTGGACATATTCAATTCCGTCAGAATGTAGACGTTTCCGCGGAGATCATGGCGCCAGACCAGACTGCTGCATTATTCCCGCCTGACATGAGTTTGGTCTCGCGAGCAGTCAAGTCGTGCTCGGCGGGTTGGTACTGGACCGGACAGGAGGCGTTCTATCTTTTAGGATTCCCATAGTCACCTGGATGTCGGAACTACCGTAATGCCCAGCGTCTTCCGACTTTTTCTTTGACCCACGCTGACCGAGAGAATTGTCCGAGTCTGTCCAAGAGTCTGTCTGAGTCTGTCAGAGTCCTCAGTGCTCACCGCGTGAAGGATCCAGCCTGAGAGTTGAAGCAAATCAAGGGGCTGATTTGCGGTTAATGCAGATAAGCAAGGTAGGGAATCTGAGGGATAAGACCGTGACGTGGCGAAACTCATGAAATTATGTAACGCCACGTGTCGAGATGCGCCGGCGATAACCCGTCGGCTGATTCGGCGTCTCCCGACTCTTGCTTTTTGCGTCTTATGTCTGCCAGTCATTGTCTGGTACGTTTCCTGCAACAGTCTCAAAACGCAGTTCTATACATATCATGACCTTCGTGATTCCGATGTTCGGCCTCATCTTGGCCTCAGGCAGCGGGTCAACATCGGGTCGTCAACTTCAATGCTTCTCCATACCGACTTTCTTTCTCTCTTTGGCTCCACAGGCGAATGTGCTCTATGGACCCTGCACCGTGGGCTTGATACTACTATCATTGGTATCGCTGAACAGCTTCCGAGAATAACGCCACGCTGGTTCAGGGTGGTTGCTCTCGAGTCCGAGGGCAGCAGGGCAGCTGCCTGTTGGCCGCACCTTGTGTGTCTTTTTATTCTTCCTCCTGAGTCTTTACCATGGTAAACATGCATTCCTTTGCACACTGTATGCATGTACGGCGGTCTTCCATTACTCAAGCTCCAAAATATAATGAAGCACAATCAATTTCGCCGCATCTCGTCTCATTCTCCCCACGCCGCCGGAAAATACGAACGGAGATCTTTAGGAGATTGTACCCATTTATGGTTTTACTGCAACGCTTTGCCAGCTATAAAAGATGCTTCATTGATTTTATGGGAGCCACTCTTCCCCAGCCTATCATACATGTGGTCCCTCCCTCTGTTATTGGCAAGTCTTCTCGTTCGCACTCTCGCAGCGCCTGCGCCGTCCGAAATCTCAACTGTGCAGCGCCGGACGACGTTAAGCGATGGATCGGCCTACAATCAGGGAACTATTGGAAGCATGATTTGGCAAGCTTCAGGTCTGATTTCTCCCCGCTGCAGAAAGTACGCATCACTGAGTTGATTTGTGGCCTTCAGGTGTCCTCGAAACGGGGTGTACGCTGTCAACGATCTCGGACTGCTACCACATGTATCTCACGAGCAACACCTCTGATGAGCTCGTGCCAAACTTCGCTACCTCGCCTCGTCAGCGCGACGAGTTCCACTTCCCCCAGCTTGCAGCTGGAACGGCGTACTCGTACACGTGGAAGCAGTACCTATATTCGTCTACTGGCACCGGGTCGACGTGGTTCCACATCATGCAAGCATTTGGCGTGGTGGAGGACGACCCGCTCGTGACTCTGGACGCGGTCAGCGACACTCTGCGCATCAAAGACTACGTTCGCGGTACGGGCGGGCCTTCCTGCGGCAGCGCTCCCTGTCCAATTACAAATTTAACAAACTATCATGGGACGACGACGACACATCAAATCTCGTAAATTTCTATTTTAATTTCTCCTTCATCGGCATATCTGACTCGGGTCATTCAGAGGTAGCTTCGGACCGTCGGGGACTCTGTTGTACAACGTCACGAACGAGTCTGGTGACGAAATCCTCAGCTATTCCGTCAACGGGAACATGGGGGCAGGCGGCGGATAGTACGTCGTATCACGGTTCTCCTACCCGGGTGCTGATTGGCTTGCAATCCAGCGTTAAATTTGGTTTGTATCGGTTGGTCTTTGACGAGATGACCACGGCGAAGTACGTCAAACTCTGCTTTTGTTGGATGTGTTTAATCAAGTGTTTGTGTAGTGCTGTTGTTGGCGACTGGGTCATCGGCTGAGGCCTTCGGTGGTCGAAAGTGGGGATTTGTTCCACACTTACGGTCTCTCTGTAACCAAGGAAGCCTTTGGAAGTAATGCATTGCTCACGATTTTTGTATGTACTATAGTTCCGTTGGGCTTTATGTTCTCTTATGTAAGTTACTGTCCCTGGCAGCGGGCATTCAGTTGATTTGGACCACCTGAGAGTTGTATCCAGAGTCGTATACAGAAATTTATTTTGAGTGTGGTCTGTTCGATTTGTACGAGAAGTATCAAAAGCGACCGGCATGATCGGCCCGCTCCAACTAGACTTTACGTTTCCACGGCCACCACACACTAACACTGATGCCATGATGCGCGCGGGACCGAATCTTCCTCCTTCCCTACGTTCTCCTCGGTTTGAGGCCAAACCCAAAACATAACGAAATGATGTCCAATGAGGAGTACACTCCCTCGGGCGGAGCAAAACCTAACTCAATTTCCAATCATACTTCCGTTATGTCCTGCATCTTCCGACCTCAGCGCAAATATTCTCCAGGATGGCACGATAATCGCCAAATGCTACTACCCGCCGCAATCAATGGCTCCCCGTCGGTGTCGTGAATTCATGCAAAGGAAACGCAAATCTAAGATGACGAAATGCAGGCTCAATCTGTTCGGAAAACTTTACCTTAACGGTTAACCTGTGTCAATTTCCTGTGTCTCGGTCTCCCTCGGCGTTCTGACATACACCCGCCCTTCGAATCTGGTCGAGTGGAGTTTATCTGGTTCCCGATCCTATTCTAAACCTCTGATGAACACCGGCTCCCTCCGTTTTTGACGCGTGTAGTCATGTTCATCTCCATGGTTGAACCAACCTAACCTGTTCTGTCCCGGGGTGCCTCGTGCCACTCTGCACGGAGATGCGATCAATTTCCCATCTCACCGGCATCCGACGGTCAAAGTTATAGGTATCGGCTTTTTTGTTCTGTCCAACGCCAATTTCTCGGGCTCGCCAGGAATCGAAATCTTCTAGAGGTAAGTGGTGCTACCGAATTGTCAGGGATTACCAGGACATTTACTGCGGTATGCGGCAGCCTACATATCTGCCGAGACAAATTCGGAATCCTCTGAGTAACCTGCGCTCAAGTTTGGGACACCGGCCGTCGACTCGAAATGTCAGGCCCATGTAGAGTTTATGAATTGCTCCACGAAGTCGACGATCGGGAAGAGGCGCTGCATCCCAAGAGCTTCTTCTGAGAGTTGTGTGTACTTCAATCGAACTTACAAGGAGTTTTACGCCCGCTGCGATTGATCAGTCGCATCCTCCGAGACAACGAAACGTCAGTGAGCCTTTCAGAGAATTCAGGGAGTGCGTTAAGCTAGACCGGGTCCGGCTTTCAGCCTGGTAGATATCTTGACTGTGGAGGACATGACGAAAAGGGAATGTAGCCTGTATAGGCTTGGCCCGAATGGCCGACGGCTATCGCACGAATCAAACGCGATCACGCGTGCCACTGCCAATCGTCAAGACCACTTTTGTTTGGTTTGCTTTGGCATCAAAACACTAGGGGCCACGAGGATCACTGATCAGATCAGACGCTGTGCGTTATCCCAAACCAGAGCCTCAGAGCCTTTTCCCGATGTGCTGATAGAGACGCAAGTAGACGCTCGGCCGGGCTCACCCCGTCCCAGTAAATGCTCCTACCGAAGTAGTTTCGTCAAACATAAGCGCCGCGACCGACGGTCGACGCATCAGTCAATGTCGGAACGCGGAGAGGCGACGCTAGCGCTAGCTTAGCAACACACAAGGTACACAAGGCTGTACATAGTCGGGTTGCCTTCGACTACTTATACTGATACGCGCGTTTTTTCATGGGAGACTCGCGTTCCTTCATTGTCACCTCGTAGGATCCGAATCCCAGACAGGCTGGGCCTTTCGTCGTTCACCCCCTGCTCATTAGGTGAACTTCAAGATCTGTCTCATGTTTTTTAACTTAATGCAATGGTCAGTCCGAGCAGTCTTGAAGTTGTCGTGTGCCATGCGTACTAAACCATCACAACAGTTTATTCTTTCTTTTCTTTTACACCCTTGGAGCGTCTGCGTTAACGTTTGAACCCGTTGTTGGGCCATATGCCCCAGGTGCACCGGTCCAGTTGGAGTGGACGCTCGATGGCTCTGAGCCGACGGATGGATGGCAGCTGTGGTTTACGACGGGAGCAGCAGGTGTTAGGCTGGCAAATATCGTGCCGCGGGCGCTTTCCATTGTTGTCCCCTTCCCCGGAAGGTGTGTCATAGACTTCTATTCTCTGTATTCGAGCTTAATCCACTTCTCAGCGGAAATGGCACCTTTCAAGCCTTGTCCGGCGTGACGTGAGTATTTGCGAGCCAGCCCAAAATCCTCATCTGAGAACTTTCGCAGCGTATTGGCGACGACCAATGAAGTCGACGAAGCGACACCCGCCGGTCTTCCTTCGGCAACGGCGACTTTTTCGCCCTCGGTCGTTTCAGGCCCCACGAACTCTGCCGTATCATCGACGTACGACTCCCAATCCCCCTGCCTCGATGAAAACCTCACATTTAGTCTCCTCAGAACATCGCCCGTTGCATCTCCGAGCGCATCCAAGATACCCGGAACCTCGACTGGTGCCCTCCTCGGCGTAATCGTGGGGACGCTGGCTGTAATTGCGATCATCGTCGTCGCCTCCATCTCCTTATTCGTCCAGCGGCGCCGCCGGGCAAGGGAAAATCGCTATCCCTTTGCGCCTGGCGATGTGGAGAAACAGCAGCAACAGCTGTCGCAGCGGATCACCCCGTTCAATGCCCAGCAACGTCCACCGATGCGCTCTACGTCCTTGTCCCCGCCCAGCGGCGATTCGCGCCGGCAAGCGTACCTGAACTCACAGCTCCAGCGGCTGGCGGTCGCGCAACCCGATGCAGGTAACGCCAACGCGGACTCCGTGTCAATCGTCTTCGGCCCGCTCTCCAGCGTTCCGTCGGAAACCCCGACACAACAGCAGCCCGGTCTAGACGCCGCGGGGGTACAATTGCCGCCCATCCCGGAGTCGGGCTCGCGCCGCGACGCATACCTCTCGCAACAATTACAGAGGCTGGCGATGGCGACTGACGTCGCGCGCCGGCGCCCCAGCGACGACGGGTCGGTCGTGTTCAGCCCACTGTCCAGCGTTCCGTCGACGGAGGGCACCGTGCGGCCATACGCACCCTCCATTTCTACCACTACCACTACCGACTCCCCCATTCAGTTTCGCCGCGAAGCACCGACAAGCCCGGTGGTGTTGCGTCCTGTGCGATTCTGATACCCCGTATTGCCATCCGCTGCGCGGGAGTGGGTAGTATTTGTTATTTATTCTTTTCTTTGACCCTTTTTCAATTACATTAGTCTTATGTATCATTTACCGTCCGTGCTGAGCTTTGATTACTGCGCTGCGATGATATTTATTTCTCGTTGTCTAGCATTCGCATTATCATTTTCCCTGCATTTTTGTATTTGTCCATCCAATATATGTATCATATTTGTAGCTTGTTCGTGAATTGCCCGATTGAATATTTCATGAACTGCCTAGAGAGCCCGCCACGGATACCTCGATTCGCTGCCCCCACGGCCCGCCATCGTCTTTAGGGAGTATGGCCTTGAACGCCTGCGCCAGGGCATAAACTAGAATGCCGCGAGTCAGGCAAGCGGAAAACAAACTGCCTTTAATACTGACACTCTTGGTTGTACGAATACGACCCGTCGATGTTGACTGTGACAATCGGGCGGCATCCAGAGGGGCAGCTGTTCGTCCCAGGGAGTTTGGGATTGCCATCCGCATCCAGCGCGATATTGAACATCAGGCCCTGGAGGGAGTTCCGGCGTGAGCATAAAATTAACGATGCTTCAGGGGCGCATCATACCGATTGTGCGTAGTGTTCGATTGAGCCAATCCAGAGGTTATCCATGTACCACTTGCAGACCCTCAATGAAGACCCAGGGATGCAAATGAGGGATAATCAGGCGTTACCTTAATGTCGGACCACCAGTCAGACCCAATCGTTCCGGAGCACTCAGTAAAGTATATGTTCTTCGAGGAAGTTAGGGCTCTGGTGTCATATGTGGAACAGAAAAAAAATTATTCAAAAATTATTCAAAAAGTCCTTACGCCGGTTGGAACGCATAGCAGAAGGAACCCAAATAAGTGTGTGTAGTCTAGTTGGTAAGCTCGTCGGCTTGATTTTGCTGGTCGCGTGATCTCTTTTCCTTCGCGTACGTTCGAACCCCCACACGACGCCTTTTCCTTTTTCATCATTACAATTTTGTTTCTTGCTCTCTCCCGTCTCAATGGACCTCACCATTCTGCATTTTTTTGGTTTGGCCTTTATATACATTTTTCTGCCTTCCCCGATTTAACACTGTATTCCACCCACCGTATCTGAACAGGTAAATTTTGTCTTGCACAATTCATGAGATTGGTATTTCTGCAGACACCTTTCCCATTCTTTATCTGAACCTAGACAAAGGATCCAGATTCATTCTCATAAATTCCCGGCTTTATGCATGTTGTAGATCTGATTTTGTTGTGCTCACAGTGTTCTGTAAGTCCTCCCGCAAATTTAGGTTCTGTTTCAATCAATTTGCCTCATTTTTCCGGCCTACGGCGTTCCCCGACACTTTCAAGGACCCAAATAAAATTTCCCATGCCCTTGTGAGCTAGAGTCAGTGCAAAACACACTTTTTTGATTATTGAATTTCCTGTGGTTCTGGGCCCAGTTTGGGCAATTTTTTCAGCCTGCGGCGCAAAGGTCCGTATATGATCTCAATTTGGACCCAAAAACATCCCCCCAGCACCGCCGAACAATGCAAAACTTGAGAAACAAGGTCGAATAGGGTCCTGGGAATGAGCCAGGCCTAATGCGGCCTGGCAGGCCAAATGCGGCCTGGCCAGGCCCGATTAGGCCTGGATCAGTTCCATATATGACACCAGAGCCGAAGTTAGCAGCCTGATGGCTGGATGTCCAAAGTTGAAAATTACCTTGGACGGATAGGCGGCGTGAAACAAATCCTGGTTGGACACTGAGCCCGAATAACCTGAAATGCGTATGTCAGTCAGCGGAAGCAAGTCGGAACCGCGGCATGGATTTGCAGTGGAACGCAACACCGTCAAACGCTGCACCGTCGTCCTGCATCTGGGGTGTTACAGTTTAGAATAATCCAGTACCAATTGAGGAGTCAAGTTCACCAGCTGGACAGGATAACTCCCAGCGTTGTTCCAATTATGGTCATATTGTTCCAATTATGGTCATACCCGATTATCTTGACACCGGATAGACCGTTGTTGTTCAAGAGCGTTCGCAACCCGGCTTCGATCTGACCATCAGTCGCGGGAGTGAGAGTGGAAGTGGGATAAGTCGGGTTGGAGTTCTGAGGCTCGTTCTAACTTTGTTGTGAGACGGGTTCTGGTCTGGTCTCCCACAAGCAAAGTTCGGACCTGAATTGAGATTGCGAACACTGGTATCCCGTTATTCTGAAATCCTTGCACCGCCTTCAAGAGGTATGTTGGATCTAGAGCAAGAATTTGGACCGTATGAGTGAGGTGAGTAGGAGATGAAGTGCTTACAGACGCTAACAAGATTAGAACTCAGGGAACCACCGTTCATGGACCCGCTTGTTTTCATCCACGCGGGCTGGATTTGACTTTCAACGAGAGGAAACGATGTATAAGAAAAACGAAAGCATACCGGACTCCATGGGACAATATGAACCTGGGTAGAAGGGATGAGCAGAATTCCTTGGATTTGATGGTGGATACTACCTTCAAACTGGGATTGACGGATAGTATATCGGCGATGACCGAGAATACCCATGACGGGGCGTTGTTGACGTTGAAGTTGCTGAAGGACGTATCGCCGTCGACATCGTCAAGACTGTATGCTTCACCCAGGGCAAATTAGCAAGGGGTGCGGTTTGGTGAATGGTCCTTACCGTTCGCGGAGAAGTCTGATGCCCCGATCGGCACGCGAAGATACGAGAGTCCCGCAGCATCAGCTCCGTCCTCAGAGTTGAACAGCTGCAGTACATTCCAGTAGTTCCCGGAGTTGGTGCTCTGAGACAGAAAATAATTCCTCAACAAATGATCGATGTTCAAAGGTAGATTTCCTCAGTACGTACCTTCAAATTATTCAGTGTAACAGCAGAAGAGTCAGCTATGACTATGCTATTAGCCCGCTTTTCAGCCTTCATACATCAGCGTAAGTACTCTTCGTCCCGCCGAAACCGATAATTGACTGGTATCCAGTGGAGTCGGAAACGACGATATCTGCCGAGGCTGGGGTTCCCGGATCAACAAAATTAATAGGGGATGCAGGAGCGAGGGAGGTGAACAGTTTCGAGCCGTCCCATGTGGTCTGCCACTATACGAAGGGCATTCAATATAAAAGATTTGGGAAGAACTAGTCAAACATACAATGTCATATATTTGTTGTGCGGCGGTGGTTTCGATCAGGAGTAGGAGTATGGTGGCAGAAGCATACATGGTCTGAGGGAGGTTCTTCGAGAAGAGCTTAATTTACGAACCGGAGACAGGCCTTTAAAAGTGAACGGTTGTCTGAGGCTGAGGCTGACAACCAAGAGCCGGCTCAGCCCTTCGAGAATGGGATCCAATGCACTTGGTTGAGCACTCTGACAACCATCGAGGTCATCGGGACACGTTGACTTGGCGAATGAACGAATGAACTCAGCTCGAACGCGGGTCTCTAGTTTCCTGTCCTTCTGGACTCGTCACAGTACTTGCGATAATTTCAAAAAATTCCAGGATAAGGGAATGAAAACTACCACATCTGCTCCATGCTAATTTCCGCACGATGCTGCTACGGTCATACGGCGCAGTGCCAAAGAGATCCTTGAGCCGGGCTTTGACGGGATTGCAATATTGTGTGCTCCCTGCGTTTGATTAACTCCATACGGTGACGGCATTGCCTCGGGGTAGGGCTGCAAACCTAGTTGGACAAGCCGAGGCCTACAGAACCTCTCCATCCAAGACGGAATTCCGGCAGGCAGAGACACGCGACGCTCGGACCTTGCAGGATTGTTGACCACGCGACGCATAGGGCGGAGTTCGAGGAGTAGAGAAATACAACCGAATCGGGCAACGACTCGGATTCGGGGTACGTGTTGAATACGGATAATCGATGGGAGGAGGGTGTTGCATATCGGGCAGGCGCCGTCCTTGACGGGGGTTCCCTTGCGTCAGCTGATCTACAAGCTCCAGCCGCGGCTGAAACTAGCTAACGCACGCCTTGTTTCATGCATAAGTTGAGATCAGAAGCAGATGATTTGAAGGCGCGCTTTCAACATTTGTTCAAGAAAGGGTTGAGTAAATGGTGTTGAAACTCAGGACGATTATTAGTAAAGCTCGCAAAGGCCTCACTGAGGTCTGGACCCGAGAAGTTGAATTCCAACCTAACGGATAATTAGTCGTAAGAACAGAAAGACAGCAATTAAAGTAAACAAAGGACTTCATCGCAGGATACCGGACAAATCTTGCGCCCCACCCACTGACCCCAAATAAAATCAAATAACAACGTGCCGCCAGCATAGTATCACCCCTGACGGTTTGTGAGCAGTTGAAGTCGGAGCACTTGCACAGTGGTGTAGAGAATACGGTGTAAGAGTTTGTCCTCAGTCGCACACCAATAGGGTTAAGACTCAATGTATTAACCTGTAGAGAATACGGTGTAAGAGTTTGTCTACAGGTAGTAAAGTAAGTGTCTGTGGTATTAGATATAGGTAGAGAACGCACCCTCAGTCGCACACCAATAGGGTTAAGACTGAGGGCCGTTGCTATGGAGCCGCAAGCTTTATAGCTCGATCGTAAGTGAAACGTCAAAATAAAATAAAATAGAAACGGATCCCAAAGAGGAACTGGACGCCAAATGCTAGGAAAGGGAACCTCTCCTCAACACTCCCCCTGGCGGACAATGTTCCTCCTCTTCCAGTCTAGCCCCAGCATCGAGACAAGCTTCTCGTGAGCGGGGCGAGCCAGGGCCTTTGTGAGGATATCGGCAATGTTGTCCTTCCCCGGAACCGAAGAAATAGCAATTTCTCCATCTTGGACGCGTTCTCGGATGAAGTGCCAACGTGTGTCGATGTGTTTTGATAGCCCGTGTCCCTTGGTCGTTTCCGTGAGACTGATGGAGCCTAGGTTATCGCCACGGAGACTGAACGGAAGTTCCTGGGGAAGAAAGACCCCAGCGAGCCAGTTTTTCATCCAACTCGACTGCTGAGCACCTCGCGCCAACGAGATGTACTCTGCTTCGGTCGAGGATAAGGCCACCACTGCCTGCCTTTTTGACGACCAGCAAACCGGCGCGCCACCCATAAAGAATACGTAACCCGAGGTCGAACGGCGCGTGTCAACGCAGCCAGCCCAATCCGAGTCCACAAAACCCTCGGGCTTCAAATCCATGCCGGCGACGTTCGCATTTGCGGATGGCGTGTATCGAATTCCGTAGTCCAAGGTCCCCTTGATGTATCGCAAGACCCCAATCAAGATTTCCCAGTGTTCGGGCCCGGGGTTTGACTGGACGTGACCAAGCGCGCAGCAAGCATAGGAGATGTCGGGGCGAGTCCCGCTGCTCCCCCAGACCAACGTCCCGAGAATCGGACGGAACGGCTTGTCGTGCATGAAGGCGGCGTCTTCAAGTGGGAGCGGGGTAGGCGAGGCTTTAATTTGATAGCCGGCGGGAAGCGGGGTTGACAGCGGAGACAAATCGGCGTACCCAAAATGGTCCAAAACCTTTTCGAAGTAAGGTAGGCGCAGTCCGCATCCATCGAGTCACGTGATGTAACAGCGTGACACCGACTCCCGCCCTTACTAGTCGGTAGCATCAGAGTTCGGACATAAAGTAGAACCATAGGAAGGTGTATTTTCAGTGTAGGAACAATCCTATGGTGCCAGAATTTTGATATCTGCCCTCAGAAAAATGTTTATGGCATTTTTCTTTGAAAGTGTCTCAAATGACTTATCCGACACCATGCCGCAGTTTCAGAAATCGGAGCTCGAAAATTCGCGCTTCCCAAAAAGGAAATATTGCAGTCACGTGATATAGCGTCATGCCCCGCGGAGTGCGCGTTGTGACCACCACACTTGCTTTCTACCACGAACTTGGCTTCTGTTTCGCTAAATTTGGCTCATTTGGCCAGCCTGCGGCGCTCCCAAACTCGTTCAAGGACCTAATTAAATTCACCCATGCCCTTATGAGCCAGAGTCAGTGCAAAATATTTGTTTATTTTTATTTAATTTCCTGTAGTTCCGGGGGCTATTTTGGCTATTTTTAGGGTCTGCGGCGCAATGGTTCAGATACAATCTCAAGTTTGACTACACAAAGTCTCCTGGTGTGGCAGACCAGTGCAAAACTTGAGAAACAAGGCGGAATAGGGGCCTGGGAATGAGCCAGGCCTAATTCTGCCTGAATCAGTTCCATATATGACACCAGAGCCTCAATTCTCAAGATAGGGAGTACAAGGACCACAAAAATATTTATTAGATAAGACAAGTAGTGTACTATATAGCCAGCATGAAATTGTATTTTTGTTTGACTTCACTGTGCAGGATGGTGTTGTAACTGTTGTTTCAACCTTTAGGCCTCAAAAACCACCCCCCCACTCCAATTACAGTAAGAGTAGCACTCGGAAAACTCTTTTCAGATTGAGATTTTTTTTCTGGCTGTCCAGAACTCGGAAAACAGACTTTTTTTTTTTTTTTCAAAATCGAAATTTCGCGCTTTCCCACGCTACTGTCACCCATCAGTCACGTGCACGTGACTCGATGGATGCGGACTGCGCCTACCTTACTGCGTTTGGGAAAGCGCAATTGATCCGTCGCTTAGCTTTTCGATGGTCAATCCCAGCAGCAATGCCACGTCAACCTCCTTCAAGTCCCACTTGGCTGCGAATTCGTCAACCACGCGGCGACTCTCTCCCTCCGAGGACGACACTCCAAGAACATCGTCCGTGTGAGTGGAGGTAAGTGTATAATCGTTGCCCCGTTGACGTGTTCTGATGCAAGGGTCTGCAGCATTTTCCTTGTACCCCAGGTCGCGGTATCCTTCGGCCAGCAGTTTATACCAGATGTGGCCCGCCTGAACCAGCCCATACAGCGGTCGCAGAAGCAGACATACTTTGTCCTCCTCCCCCTGCTTCGCGAATCCTGTGGGCTGCTTCATGTAGACCGGACGATCCATCGTGCCATTCAGGTAAGCCCCCGAGAAATCCCATTGTCGCACCACCAAACGCTTCACAGCCGCCACCGCAAACACCATCCGCACCGATTCCATCCGCGCCACCATTGCCCACTTGACCTCAAAATCTTTCCCCTCGACCATCTCATCACCGCGCGCAACATATCGCCCTTTTCGCTTCACCACCTTCCCATCGCCATCGACTTTCAAATCGTACACCCACATGCCGTCAATTGCGCGCTCCCCTTCAGGTAAGTCAACAAGTTTCCATACACCACGACTTTCGAGCTGATCAAATTCGGCTTGCATGGCAGGACCCCATTTATCGGCCTCGCGCATCGCTTCTCGATACGAACGCGGTATCATGCCTTTCACGGCGCTCGCGAACGCCCATGGAGAACTTAGCAGTACATCGTCGAAGCCCGACCAGTCAACGTCCACTGCGTTGGCTGTCGGCCGCTTGCCATCGTGCGCCCAGTCCTCGCCGGCGAGCTTCGCCTGTTCCTCCTCACGCTGGAACAATTCCATTTCGAGGATGGCGCGTGTCGGCTTCGGGACGCGCCCGGATCGACGAGGAGGATCGGGAATAGGAGGGATTTCAGGAGCAGGAGGGGGTGGTGCTGCTGTCGGCGAAATAGACTCGTTGGCAGATGATCTAGGTAAGTTATCTTCGAAAATGCTCAGGTCGTGGGGCAGTGGGTCATCGTCCTCGATGTCCTCTGTGCGCGTCCGGTGCGGTTCGCCTTCTTCAAAGATGACATTCCGCACCTGGAAGATGCGCATGCGTCTTGGGTCGTAAACACGATACCCACGACGCCCCATGTAGCCAACCATTCTCCCTTCCCATCCTTGCTTTCCTAACTTCCCTTCGACATGATCCAGGTCCTTCACCCAACACTGACTCCCCCAGACGCGCAAGTGCGACACATTTAGCTTGACGAGGTTGCCAGCGTCATCCTTCTTGCGGAACCACGCGACCCACGGGATGACATCGGGATGGCGAGACGAGGGGATGAATCCGCGCACGTAGCAGTGGGCCGCCGCTGCTTCTGCCCAGAATCGATGGTCCATGTCCGCATCAATGAGCTGCGTACGTGTCCCCTCAACTACTGTCCTATTCCCTCGTTCGGCATGACCGTTTGCTGACGATGAGTCTTTAGGGATGGGTTCCAAGCGAATACCCCGCTTCGCGCACAGAGCCCGAAAGACTTCGTTGTCAAACTCGCCGCCCTGATCGAAGCGCACGCACTTCAATTGCTTCCCTGTTTGTACCTCTGCCTCGATGAGCCACGCCTCGAAGGCCTCCGCCGTCGTCTCCTTTCGTTTGTTGGTCAGAAACAACGGAAATTTGAGGGACGTTCCCCCATCGGAGACGAGCATCATGTATACGGCCCCTGACCAGCTCGGTGTCCTCGACTGTCCCCATAAATCGACATGCACCCGCTCCAACGGCTCCGTTTCGTGAACGACGACGTCGTCGAAAGGCGCTTTATCCTGCTTCCCCAGGATGCAATCTTGGCACATCCCCCTCAACAACTTCCGTGTTATCACCAGCCCCTCGACAAGCCCCTTCGCCGCCATTTGTTCAATACGGCGGACGTCGGCGTGCACAAGGCGTCTATGCCAACCCTCCAAATCAGTCGGCTGGTTTCGGTCGCGCCCAGCAATAGCAGCGACAGGTGCGCATCGACCATCCATGTCATCGACGACGTTCACCTCATATAGCTTCCGGCTTCCAACAGTCTTGGCCAGTCGCCCATCTACCACAAGAACTCCACTCTGGCTCACAACCGACATCCGGCCGTTACCCCATTCACCCCGAAACCCTCGTGTATCAAGTGCGGGGAGGGATATCAGGTTCATCGCAAATCCCGGGGTGTGTAGCGCATTCGGAACAAGTATCTTGTGCACTGATCCATCATCCGTTTGTACAGTGAACTCGGCAACGCCGCGGCCCACGACTTGAAAACCTCCGCCGGATTTGACTGCTGTGTTCCCTGACATTTCGATTTGTTCGTATGTGGTAAACCGTGCCCGATTCGGAACACAAGGGTCTGACGCGCCGCTATCCAGGAAAGTAGGAATGCGTGATGATGGCTCGTGTGGGGCATCGACAGCATGTATTGACGGGGACTCTACTACATCAGGTATGGTACGAGTAACCTCTTCCTTTAGAATGGGAGTAGCTGATTTTCCACATCCAAATCTAGGAAGAGAGTTATCGTCCGCACCCGATGAGCAAGTTTGGGACACACCCTCGTCGTACACTGAGGTTCCGAGGGCGTACACGGCCATGGGTGATGTGAAAGCTGCTGTCGGGGCAGGCGGCAGCATTGGAGCAACGGGAGGCGCAACCGGAGCAGCAACCTGCGCAGCTGCCGCGGTGGCCGCCGCATTCTTTGCATTCCACTTGGCCGACCTCGCAGCCTTTGCAGCATCAATAAACTGTTGACGCGGCTCCATCCCGGTCGGGGCAACCCACCAGCGTGGGGCCTGACCCTCGCGTCCGCCGCCACGGGCCCAGCAAACCTCCTTGGTGTGGCCGACAACAAGACAATTTCCGCATTTCGCCCCTCCGACAATGTTTGCGGCAAGTGCATTGGCGACACCACTTGCTGCCGCTTCGACCTCCTTCTTGTGCACAAGATCCCAGTAGGTGCGCAGTTCGTTTGTGAGCTCGAAGGTGATGGAGAAGCGTTGCAGGTTGAGGATGGAACCTGCAAACTCGACAGTCGGGAGGGATTGCAGGATGATAGAGTTCATTTCCGGATCGGTAATGTGGCTGCCGACACGAGTGACTTCGGCGCGGAGCCTCGCGAGTTCGTCCAGATGAGCGGGCATGTTACGGCCGCTTGCCAGCTTAGCCGAGCGCAGCTTCTCAAACGCAAGCCCCTTCAGGACTTCGGTCGAGCGGTTGAATTTCGCGTTGAGTGCGACCCACATCTGGTAAGTTGTGTCCGTAGCGGACAGACCGTGTGCCTTTGGGTCTTTGACATTCTGGTACAGTGTCGCACCCATGTGTCCGTCGCGGAGGTCCCACTCCTCTGTCGAGGGCATGGTCGAGTTGGCAGGGGTCGGATGCCCATTGAATGTAGGGGCAGCCGGACGTTTAATGGCACCGGTAACGTAACCCTCGTAGCCACGACCGCGGGCGATACTGATTAAGGCGTCTCTGAAGAACGGCCAATTCTGGTCTTCGAGTTGCTTCTCAGGGGGCAGGATGGTAATGCCGGACGAAGTGTGAGACATAACGATAAAGGGAGTTGTGGTGAGTCTTCTCGGTGTGTTGCACGTTTGCACACTGATTCAGGGACCGGCGCCGTATGTCGCTTCTGACTGCGAATCTGTAGAGAATACGGTGTAAGAGTTTGTCCTCAGTCGCACACCAATAGGGTTAAGACTCAATGTATTAACCTGTAGAGAATACGGTGTAAGAGTTTGTCTACAGGTAGTAAAGTAAGTGTCTGTGGTATTAGATATAGGTAGAGAACGCACCCTCAGTCGCACACCAATAGGGTTAAGACTGAGGGCCGTTGCTATGGAGCCGCAAGCTTTATAGCTCGATCGTAAGTGAAACGTCAAAATAAAATAAAATAGAAACGGATCCCAAAGAGGAACTGGACGCCAAATGCTAGGAAAGGGAACCTCTCCTCAACAAGTGGATCAGTATATTGACCACTACAGCCGTTTGCATGTATTCGTGAAAAACACGAAAAGTTTTGCGCGGGCACGTGACCGATGCCGAGCGGCGCCGAGTGGTCGAACTTGGTGCCAGGGAACGGTAAATTGACCGGCCGTTCTAATTGCCTCTTATCAAGCTATCAGGTGTGTTCTCTGACATAACTGAGATGCATTCTTGATGCTGAAAGGCTGCGGATAGAACCGGCCCGATTCGGCGGCACTCGGCAGAGATCACGTGCCGGCGCAAAACTTTTCATGTTTTTCACGAATACATGCAAACGGCTGTAAGACAAGTTAGTTATCTCCTGTCCGCCTGCGCTGCCTCACTATCGCGAGTCCCCTGCCTCACCTAGGCGAAATCTTCTTCTCCCTAATAAAGCTCGCAGAAACCAACGCGCACACAGCCATGGTTGTGGAGAATACCATCGTGACGAGCACGGCGCTCTCGTAAGCCGAACGGACGATGCTCGCGGTCGTGGGGTCCAGCTCGTCGATGTATCTGAGACTCGCTCGCACGTTGCGGACGATCTGTTATTTATTGGGGGTAAGCTGTACGGTTGAGTAGGAGTAGCAGAGTGTATATAGAGGGTAGGAGAAACCTGGGAATGCAAGATAAAAGCGCACCTCATCGACGTCAACCCCAGCGCCTGCAAGCTTCTCCCGGAGGGAGGAGCGCAGGGAGACCTGTAGGAGTGTGCTCCCGACGGACAGACCTACGACAGAGCCGAGCGAGCGGAAAAGATAGGAGACTGGGATATCGTCGTTTAGTAAATGTACTTCTATGGAATAGAGTGATGATGCAGCAGACCTGCGGTGGCCATGGCCTGGTCGGCGGGCCCGGCATTCGAGATAAGGGCAATTAGACTTGTGGTGATACCCATGCCTGTATTTCAGACATCATCATCAAATCGGGACGCTCGCAAATAGACGAGGAAGGAATAAGAGAAGCACATACCGTTTCCAATGGCGGAAAGACAAGCCCCTGTATAAAAGGACGCATATCATCAGCTTTCTACTGCGGACAGCGTTTGCACTCGACACACCGGAAGCGACGCCAATAGCAGACTTGGCGAGCACACCGGCCTCGAGCGTGGTCCCAAGCATTCCGAACAGCATCGCGACATACGCAGCGACTGTAATCCAGTAGTACCTCCCGGTCGCCTGTATAATGAGGCCGCCAGCCAGACTCCCGAACACGCCAGTAAAGACGCTTGGGATGAGCCAGAAGCCGACCTCCGACGGCGCCTTGCCGAGCACGGCCTGGTAGAAGAGCGCGACATGGAACGTCATGCTGAGCGCCGCAGTGAGGCCAAAGAGGTTGACCATGTACGCGCCGAGCAGCGAGCGGTTCGCGATGATGCGCCGGGGCGCGAAGGGCTCGGTGGCCCACTCGAGCTCAACAAACGCAAAGAGCAAGAAGAGTACGAGGAAGCCCAGGAGCGCCCCGATCGTGTAGCGATCGGCCCAAGCGATGTTACCACCACGGTCGAGCCCGAAGAGGAGGAAGAAGACACAAAGGACGAGGGAGATGGCGCCGGAGAAATCGACACGCTTGAGTTTGGTTTTCAGGTCGGAAGTGTCCCGTTGGGGGAGGTGTAGCGCGAGGGACACAGAAATGATGGCGAGGATGATGGCGGGGACTTGGATGAGGAAACCCCTGAAGATGTATGGTGAGTATCTTGAACCAGAAGGGGCAATTCGCTCACCATCGCCAGCCGATGCTATCCGAGAGAAATCCGCCCAGAGGCGCACCGATTGCGGAGCCGGACGCGTATATGATGTTTAGGATACCTTGCCACGTCCCGCGGGAACGGAGGGGCACGATATCAGACATTATGATGCTCACGACACTGGGATTTCGATGATTGAAACTCCCGTATGATCAAGAGACAGAAACAACTCACGTACTCATCCCGCCGCCGCCTATTCCAGCCAGGCCACGGGCGAAAATTAATTGGGGCAATGTCTCGGCGAGACCGCAGAAAAGGCAACCCAGCGTGAATACAACGTACGCAAAGATCAGACAAGGCTTGCGTCCGAAAATGTCGCTGAGATCCTGTCAGCGCGCCGCATCGAATTCCAAGACAGCTTGCCTCATTTTTCCATAGAGTGGCCTGCAACAAGTTAGCGGTTATCATAATACCATTCAAGAACCAACTGGAAACTCGTCAAGGTTAGCATGTATGCGGTGGCAATCCAGCTCGTGTTCTGCAGCTGATTGAGCTCGCTCCCGATGGCGGCGTAGGCTACAAGATGTCAGCTCACCCCCCATCTGATAGCCACAGACTTTACAAGATACAACGATGGTCTGGTCCATCGCGCAAAGAAAGATACCAATCGCCATAGGAAGCAACTGCACAAAGGTTGTCAATACCGTCTGAAGCAAGGGACACAGGCAGCGCACAATCGTGGGGAGGGAAACTTGGGGTTTTCGTGAGTCGGCCTCCGCCTCGGCGTCGCGGGGGGTTACATTCGTGTAGTTTGCGGAGTCGTTTTGCTCTGCGAGCAGGCCTGAAGTCTCGTCAGGCATTACCCCAGATAACGGGGGAAAGATCAAGAGAGAAAGCGGGAACCAGTCGGGCCGGTGGTGATGGAGTTAGACTACGCCGGGCCGCTCAACCCGCGGAACTCCGACTTCCCTTAGACTTGCATGCTATGAGCGAGCCCGACACCTGCTCAGCCTGTATCCAGCAGGCCGGATCTGTAAAAATGCCCCTTCAAGACTGCACTACTCCAAGCCAGTGTCGATCCCACTACTTATACCTCAGCCTTATTTGTTCGCTCATAGGTGCACCACGTCTTAGTTCGCGTACTTGTTGCGGTATAGAAATGCAGATGCAAAGAGAAATTAGACCGTATGATTCATTTTATGCTATCTACAATGATTAAATTACTAGTGCGGACCCCGGTTGTTCCTCAACGGGACCGCGCCAGAATATACCTACCTACCTCCGCGTCGTCAAGTTTATTTTCCGTCTCACAAGTACTCGAAATGGAACAACCCGGTGAGACCGCTCCAGACTCGCAATTCCGGTTGTTCTCATTTTCAAGTCCGTCTTGAGTCCGTCATTAGGAACTCGTGGTTCTTTCAGTCCGGAGCTATGTACAGCCTGAGGTCTACAGCAAGCCCGCTGTCAGATCTCCTCTGCCCTACTATTACTAAGACGGGGAAAATTTGGGTGATGAGTGCGGTCTCTTTGATAGCTCTCGGTCTAGTAGTCTATTGGCAACAGTTGAGTTACTCGTCCCTCGCATGTTGCACTCTAGATCTTCGTTTGCGCGTTGCGAGCGCATGAGGAAGATATATTGCCGTCCGCCGTCTGGAAATTCTGTACCCTGGACAGAGGAGGGCACTAGCTGCGTTATGTTATCATTTTCTGGAGCTTACTCTCGCACTAACCTAAGTATGCCATGCACTGCGAATCTAGCTTAGAATTTGGGGCGCCAAACGCCGTTCAAGTAAAGTCAACGGGCGGTGCCAAACGCCAAGGAAAACCACGGGGTTTTACACCGTAGTCTCCGAGATATGTGGCCGCGGAAGCGGGGATCTAGCGGGTTGCATCTTCGTGCGCGGGTTTCTAGGGAATTTGGTTGAGAGGTGAGTCTCAGGGAATGAGTTAAATAGTGGCTTTCTTACAGCAGACGGGATACACCCAGCCCCGCCCTTCTCTTCTGTGAGCAGCGCAAGAAACAAACACACGCTGCGGGAATACCAGAAATGGATATGCACATCGTTCGCGCACGATCGGGACACACTTTGTCGCCGCGGGACAACCCCGTTCTGAACAATCGTGAGTCTTTCCAGTCTTACTCTTCAGGGATTCACCCTCTGATAAAAAATCTGCTTGTCCTAGAATGTTGGTCAGACGACCCAAGCGCCACAGCTACATGCTGTACACAATTCAGCGGGAAGCTCGTCAATGTCTCGGGGAGCTCGATCCAGGCATGCACATTCGACAACTCCAACCAATGGACCAGCTGCATCACAAAGCAGACGTCGGATGTGCAGGTGATGTGCAACGCGAGTTCAAACTCGGGTCTGAGGAGAGTCAGCACCGGCGGAAGCCTCTTAGTTTTCGGCCTTTTGACTGGACAGATTATCGTTTCGGTCGTATTTTCCTTGGTCTAAGACGGGTCCTAAGAGACTTGTTACGCGTCGTTTATATAGACCATACGTACTACTCTCCGGCTTTTATTTATACAGTTCCAATGTCTGACGCTGAAACAAAACCCTGTTGACTTGCCTTGATGTTTGCATTGTTCACCGACGCGTTCGATCACATGCCTAACGCTTAACACACGCGTCGTCAGTTCATTGTGAACTTGAACCGGTGCTCAAAGCGCTCATTCGAGACCGCCATGCCTTTCAGCAACCTCTGGCTGAATGTCCTCTTCGAGACCTCAGCATTACATAATATCTAGACCTCCCGGATTCCTTGATACCGTACTGGATTTTAAGTCACCGAGAGGTTCCAGCGTCTCATATGCGTAAGTAAAGCGATCTTTGGAATGAATGGGGAAACCGAACCTCCGCAGCTTGTATCATACTATCGTAACACTCCAACTGAGCATATCACAGATTCTCGTTGAACCCCGGCTCTCGGTAGCTTATCCCAATGGACCTGAAAAGTAGTTTACTCCAATAGTATCTTCAAACTTAATTTCAAGTCGATGATTCTGCGATCGGGCTTGCGTTTATCGCGCAGAGCCAAATTTGTGTCTCGCTGATGTTTGCGTTTGCTGTGCCATCCTTACCGACGCGTTGGATCACATGCGTGATTGCTGCGTAATTACGATGACACTGACACTCGGTGTAGAAAACTCCCGAGAAACACTTCAAGCTCTGGCGACGATCCCAAGCATCCGGCGCTGAAACTTTCTAAATTATGTTGACCTCTTTCATCAACCCCCCTTCGTTTATTTCTGTCGGCATTTCTCTGGGTCAGCAACCCGCACGATCCCACAGCATCCGATCCATTGCGATTCCAATTGCGACACGAATATGCAGTGGCCAACCGTGACGAATCCAAGAGCGTATTCTCTGATGTATCCACTTCATTTATAGGGGAGTACTATGAAGTATCGACCAAGACCGTCGAGACTCATCGGCCTCCCTCTGCGTTGACGTATGAAGCCAGCCTTGTGTCTTTGCGACATGCGCAAAGCCCGCTCACCTGGGATAGTGCCCGGGTCCTTGGTCCGAATTTCAGCAAGCGTGATAATCTCCTACAACTCGCGAAGATGACGTCCAACTCGTACTACGGCGAGCCAGGCCACAAGTCGTGGTACGCATTAAACGGGTGGAATGCGGTGCGCCCGCGTACGATATTCATAATAAAACACACTCACATACTTCGCGTACTAGAGTATACCTCTCGGATGGGAGCCCGACGCGGACAGCTTACGCGGCTATATCTTCGTGAGCGACGACAACAGCACCGTAATTATCTCTGTCAAGGGTGGCTCCCCGCCTTTCATCGGCGAGGGCCCGACTGGAGTGAAGGATAAGCTGAATGATAACCTTCTATTCTCGTGCTGCTGCGCGCGGGTGGGGGCCATGTGGTCCACCGTCTGCGACTGTTTCGCGGGTAATAACAGCTGCGACCGCAACTGCGTTGAACGGTCGCTGATGGACGATGACTTGTATTATTCCGTGGGCAAGGTGAAGCACCTCGTGTTGAATTGAAGGTGAAGAAATTAATTGTAGGATTAATAGAACCTGTACAACGACGTCGTGTACATGTATCCGAACGCCAGTATCTGGCTCATTGGTGGGTAGACTGTGTACTTGTAAAATGACTCGACTGACATTTCTTGGCAGGCCACAGTCTCGGCGGCGCGGGAGCTTCTCTACTCGGCGTGACATTCGGCGTCCCAGCCGTGGCATTCGAGAGTCCTGGAGACAAGATGGCGGCAACCCGCTTACACCTTCCGCTGCCTGTACGTATATGCTGCGGCACTCTGCGTATAAGTAGACATAACTTCCACAGCTCTCGACACAGCACATCACGCACGTCTACCACACAGCAGACGTGCGTTGTTCTCTCCATCTTCTCTTCATCTCACCTCTCTCTATTTCTGTTTGAAATTCCCAGCCAATGGCGATGGGGACCTGCACAGGAGTAATGTCTCTCTGCTCCATCGCCGGGTTTGCCTTGGAGTCCATGTATGCAGCCCTTGTCGTCCACACTTGTCTCCCTGCTACAACCCCTCGCGTCCAGATGCCACATCGGTCAGCGCATTCTCTACGACACCGTCTCCAAGCGGGGCTGGAGCGTCGACCCGCGAAAACATGGGATCCAGTTCATCATCGACAACCTTCTGAACGAGGACTGGGACCCAGAGAACGGGTAGGAGGTCCCGGCACCGGACGAAGAGACGGATTGTGTCGTGCGTTGCCTCCTGCTTGAGCTACCTAGATGGCTTATCTCCTGCCTCGCAGGACTGCGTTAACTGGCAGTACAAATAGCGAGCTTCCGCAGCTGTAAAGTTCTCCCCAGAGTTCGCACCAAGTTGGTCTGCTTCATGTATTACTTGAATTTCCATTGCATTTCTTTCCACGCGGAGTCTTGATTTTCTCTCCAACACTAAACATCCGCGATAAAGCTCAGGACCGTCAGGTGGTATCTGTGGTCCACCAAGCAGAAGATACCCAGCCTGTCGTCCAACGCCATATCGAAGGTGTCGTCCGGCGTGATCTGGACGGGGGTGTCCAGGACCTGAAATTCGATGTATGGCATATGCCATGGTACAAGAGCGAAGGAGCCTGGTCGAATTTGAATGATGTGAGGATCTCGGTTGAACACGAGCTGGTGATCAAGCGCGCTTCGTATCTTCGTGACGCTACGATAATACGCACACTTACATCAGACTGAAAACACATTTGACATTCTCATTCTGTTAGCCCCCCTGCGATACGTTCCCGTTTTTTTTTCAAACAGGCAATTTCATACCTGTACTTACCGACTCTGATCAGTTCCATAATTTTTAGGACCCAGAAAAGTGGCCGTCGTGCAGAGAAAAGTGGGCTACGAGCTGGTGGCGTTAGGAGCACGCCGGGCAAGTCGGCCCATTTCCCGTCTGAATGCAAGCTCAAATGCTCAAAGCGCATTCGATTCGTCCCCAGTTCATTCTTTGACAGTGGTTCATTTTTCCCCTACTTGGGCTTTTTCTCGCCAGTATACGAGATGAAAAAGACACCAGATGAAAGAGCCGTATTGGTATGAGTACGAAAATCCGGTGGCAATCGTATGGTTGCGAAAACGATAAACCCGAAGCAGAAATCAAGCCCAATGAAGAGTCTTTGGCAGACAAGTTCGATAGATTGACTGAACGATTTTCATCGACCCAATCAATTTCTCCTCCGTACACTATAGCAGCTTGAATAGATAAAATGAATAAGCCACCCTACGGCTACGCATATGAAATGACAGATAGCTGGTAGCCACCAGCCTCTCTTGAGGGACCCACTACATACAAAATCCCCAGCGCATCGTCCGAAGCAATGTTCGAGCCACGCTTAACCTTAAAATCAGGAATTTCAAGGGGCCTGAAGTCGACATGCGGGGAAGGTTGCGTCACATATCGAACAAGTCCGAGAGAATTCTCGACATCCATAATGATAGCGGAAGTAGCGGAATTCCCGACGGAAATCCATTGGATGTAGCGGGAGTGCTCGTAGAGGCTGAGCGAACCGACGGTGAGGTTGGAGCTATCGTATTCGGCAGGCCAGAAATAAAGAGTGTGAAACTGAGTGTCCTCGTCGTCCTGAAGGCACCAGATGCGTGAAGTAATGTTCAGCACTCCATATTGGGGGTGGCAAGTGTTGCATCCGCTACGAGCATATGCTCTTGTCGGTTCGGTAGTGAAATGCGGAATTGCCGGGGTGAAGTATTCGGCGAAGGCGAGAGCAGACTGTGTGGACGGGTTGCGAATGTGGATGACCTCCACAACGGAGTCCAAGTGCTGAACAGTGATAATAAACCCATGGTCGATGATGATGCATCCAGGCTGCAACGTGGAGCCAGTCGGAGCTGTAACCTGCACGCGGTGGACTACACCTTCCTGGCATCGTGCGAAGAACACAGAAGAGGAGTTGTTCGGAGTTTCGATTATTGCTGCGACGGCATCTTCATTCAAGATGACACCCGAAACTTGCACACCGTCAGGTGCGGCGCCACTGGCCGAAAAAACTTTTGAGATGTTCACAGCCGAGGGGTTTTGGTAATCGATGCGGATGATGGCCAAGTCAATGCCCCGGGGAGAACTAGGGTATGTCATCATCGGTTGAAGGCCCAATTTTGAACAGAGATCACCTCAGTGAGGCCATTCCAACAGAGCAGGACCCGGGGAGTGAAAGCGGTGAAAAACCATACCATACCGGTGCTATGCTTGAAAGCGGCAACACGTTTATGAGAAATGGTATCCCAACATGCCAGATATTGATCTGAGAATATGATGATCATGCGTGTGCCCTGGACAGGCAGTACATAGAGAGGTTCGTCTTGTATGTGGAACGAATCAATATAAACAGGCCGTGGGGATTCTGAAGACCAGTTCTTCCTTAGTTTATAGGCGTGGATGGCCATTTCTCGAAGCGTCGTGAGGGGCAAAGAAAGGATGTCGGTGCCAGGAGAGCACGGGAGGGGTAGCCTATGGACACGCTCTATTCGCCTCAGGGAAGCGATCCAGAAAGAAGCCGAAAGCAGCACAGGTGTGCATGAAGTGGCATGTCTATCATGATGAATCCTTTCAGTATTCGGGAGACACTGCTGGTTAGAGTGCCTACGGCAGCGAGGTGGAGGGAGTCCGGTAAGTCGAGGTCGTGGGTGATCTCAAGAAGCACATCGAGCGACAGGCATTCGAGATTCAAAGAGTCTCTCGAACCGGTAAGTTGTCGTCAAGCTGACCCAACGTGGCTGTGCTTGCATATGATCAAACGCGTCGCCGCGCCTTGACATGACACATGCAAACATCGGTTGCTAGTTGGTTGCTATTTTTTTTTTCTTGCTCACAGAAAAGAAAGGCGTGGAGGGGAAGAGTACGATTTTGCGTGATTTAATGATTTAATATTGAGGAGAATGTTCCTCGCCTGCTCATATGCCAGTTTTTTTTTCCCCACCAAAATAAAATAAAATAATTGTCTGACTAGGGAGACTATCGCCTTCTAGCCTGCAGTATAAATAAATGAAAGCAGCCTTAGCAGTGAGGCTCAAGCAATCGAATTTTGTTGCGCCAGGCGTCACTAGCAATTGCAAAGGGTCGGCAGATGTTTCCAGCGAATTATGTAAAACCCAGGCCCAGATACAGTCCACAACTAGGAAAGTTCGGATCGGTGCTCGAAGGCGACGAACTAAAGGTACCAGGTGCTGGGAGGCGCTTATGGTAGAGCAGAGCCTCTGACAGACCAGCTGCTCGTCTGAACACGCACTGCCCATGGCAGACCCCGTGCGATCCAGGAAGATGTCGTGAAAGAGATCGATGGCGTTAGGCTGAAGATGCAAAGCTACAGGAAACCAAAGCACAGGACGGTAGAGCTGAGTTATGTACAAAGTCAATCGCAGAGATTGGGAGGTGGTCGCACTCATGGTCATGGTCTAGAGCTGATCGCCGTGCACGTACACCGAATGGGGAAATAAGTCACAGCCACCATTTCTTTTTTCTTCTCGCCATCGACGAGGTGGCTTGAAACATGTCCTCCAATAAAAACAAAGCAGATGAACTCAGAGAAAAAGGGAATGCTGCGTTCAAAAATGGGAAAATGCTCGAGTGCGTTGAATTATTCTGGCCGTGGCCTTAACTGAAATGTCGCAGAGCGTCGAAGTTCTATGCCAAGGTCGATATCAAGATATTTTCGAGAGCCCACAAACTAATCCAGTACAGGCGGAAGAGGCAGCACCACAAGAGCATGTGTATCCCGCAAATCTCAGCGCCGCGTTGTACGAGATGGGCGACTATGCAGGCAGCATCGAAGCGATCGCGCGCTCTTGGAGGCTAGGTACCCCAAATCCAAGCCTCGCGCTGCGGCTCTCGATACGCGCCGCGAAGGCGCTAGCGCATGGCGTGCGTGGGGATGCAATCGGACCAGACGTGCTCGCGAAGCACGCGCAGGTGATCGAGCAGTTGCAAAATGTCGCACTACAGCAGGAGCGCGCCGCGGGGGTGGACAACGAAACCGAAAGTGTCCGTGTCTGGCGCGATTGGCGCGCGATTGCGCAAGAAGGAGGGGACCGGTCTTCCGCCGCACACGAGGCACGCGTTAGATTAGCAGGCATCCCGATCGTTCGCCCTGGCGTGTGCGTCGTTTCATTCTCTGAAATAAGCCCGAAAACTCACCCTGATGGGATACAGGAACCCGATGCTGCAGTATTACACGATCGGGCAAGATGAGATGCTCTCACTCTTCGACGACTGGGGCCCGAGGGATCCGTTTCCATTGAGGGTCAACACTCTTAGCAAGGCACGGCTCTCGGAGCTGTCGTTCTTGTTCGGCGGCATTGGAGATGGTAAGTAGCAATCGTGATTGCACCTTCAGATAAGTCGCTGAGTCTGTTTAGCTCGGAACGCGTACGCAACGCTCATCGGCGGGCATCGCATATACAAGGCGCTCCCGAAAGACAAGCGGTCCGCGATGCGCATGCACCTCACCCTGCTAGACATCCACCCCAGTGCGCTTGCCCGCGACCTTGTCGTTTTGATGCTGCTGAATGATCTTATGGAACCCAACGTCGCCCCCGACGCACTCGCCGAAATCAAGGCAACCCTCATGTACACCTACGCGGGCGCGCTCATGCCGCCGTATGCTTACGCACGGTCTGTTATATACTTCTATCCAAACTCAAGCCACCAGTTTAACGCTCCCGATTAGACAGCAGAAAACAATCAAATCTCTTTTGGAGCGACTGGCAGCGGTACCCCCGCGCCTCCCGCCGTGGCTGCACGTCAGCCGCGATGGGATCTCTGCTATCAGCGCCTCGCTTGCGTACTGGGCGGACAACACCAGCAAGACCATGGCTGGGATGCTCGCGGTGTCCGGCGGGGACACAGAGCCCACCGTGTTGCAGACGCTGAAGTTCCCGGGGCTCACACCCAGCTACCGCGCCATGCTCCAGGCCCGCATCGACAAACCGCTGCGTCAGATTAACAGCTTTGTCGACTCGTGGGGGCCCGACCAGGCGCGCTCCATGATGGGCATCCACGATCTGGAGTGGTCCGATGAGCGGGTGATGCGAGAGCTGAAGGCGCAGCGACAGAAGCTAGTGGACACCATGCTCGAGGAGCATTTGAGCGGAAACATGCCGCCGAAGCTAAGTGGCGAGGCTGTGTGGTTTCAGACGACGCGCACGCTTGTCCCGCCGAAGGAGATGTGGGCGAAGCATCCTGAAATGGAGTATTGGAATAAAAACAGGAATGGCCTTGTTCCGTATCCTGAAGGGCTGAAGACACAGGTGCGTCCTTCTTTCTGAATTTATGCGTTAGGACTAACTTGATGGCCTGCAGTTGAAAGCAACGGTGGAAAAGTCCTGGAAACTCAACATGACGCTCTTCGTGCGTGTTCCGCCTTCTTCTCTCTTAACTAACCAACTCAGAGCAGGACCGCGAGTACTCTGAGCTCTCCAACAAAAGCCTACCGAACTGCAAGGGCTACCCCGATTTGCCGCAGGACGGGATGAAGTTGCCGCGCCTATTCGACGCGTTCAATCGTAGATTTAGCATCGATAAGGGTGGCGAGCTGCGGGCGGATCCCGAGTGCCCGGCCTTCACGCACACGATGCGATTCTTCCAAGGCGTCATGGACGCTCTGAAGGCACTCGCGGGATCCGTAAAGCTGGAGATTATATGCGGCGGGCTGATGGAGGAAATGGGAAAGCTTAGGCTGGGGACGGATACGACGCGTCCCGCCAAATTTCCGAGGACGTTTACAAGAGCGTACCTTAGCAATGTTCCGTGAGTCATTTCGCTTCATTTTTTTCGTGTCCCGGGTCTGAACGGGATTTAGGGATTATACCCATGGCGTGAGTATACATTTGACTCCGGATTCGTAGCCGTTCATGAACAAGCTGTAGGTGCTCAACACGGCGGTATTCATAGTTCCGTGCCTCCAGCGCCTTCCCGACTCGGCCGTTGGCTCCAATTGCTTGATGAATGCTGGGATGTGGCAAGATGATGACGAATTTTGCCATAAGCGCGTATTCAGTTCCCGCTCCTTTCAATAACTGAACAGTTATTCCAGTTACTCGCTTCTCCATCCCAGGGACGTCCCGCGCTTCCTTGGCTGCGAAACCATCCGCATGGATGGTGTCATGGGCATCGTCTCCCTCGGCAAGAAAACGTTACCGCTCCCCCTCGCAGAGCTCGCAACACGCCCCGAGCTAACCCGATGGCTCACCAGAGTCGTTCTCTACACGTGCGTTCCCGGGACGCCTGGAATGCAGATGGCGCGCGTGCGCATGCCCAACAACCTCGTGGCCTTCATCCACCTCCTCATCCACCTGCACGCCGTCGGCTACCCCGCGCACTGGCTCTCCGAGTTCCTCCAGACGCTCCTGTCCGACACCCTGGTCACCGACGTCGCGCCGTATCTCGGCAAGTTCCCCATCCCGCTTTCGGATTTGACGCGCAGCGTGCCGCCGCGGCGGGTGCGCCTCGAGCCATGGGTGGCGGAGTTCGAGAGCATCCTCGCGACGGCGCGAGTGGGGATGCCTTTTGCCGTGCCAGTACCGCCAGGGTTTGCAAGGAGCCATAGCGAGATCGGGGTATACGAGGCCGTCGTGCAACTCAACGGGCCCGACATGGGGCCTCGATTCGTCACGGCACCTGTGCAGGACAACGTCGTCGGAATACTACTGTTTCAGCCCTCCAAGGCATTCACCGCCGCCGCCCTTGTGAGGGGTATACCCACCATTCTGGAGGGGCGCAATAACGAGCCGCGCCGCGGCGCTGTTTGCATTTTGTCGTCGCCAGAGATGGTGGATATCCCTGGGCGGAAAGTTGCCTGGCGGTTGAGTCGGGAGCGCGTAAGGAAGATGCGTGCGGAGGGGTGGGTTATGGTCGTGTATCGTACCGACAATCATGAAGCAGGTACGCTTGTTTTGCTTCAACCGTGCTCGTGGGAAACTGATTATTTCTTTCCAGTAACAATTCCCTTGCCGGCTTCGAAATGGATGGAGGTTGTGGATGAGCCTGATCTTGACTGATTTACGTACCGAAAGTACTCATCTACTGATTTAGTTCTTGGATTAAATGCAATGATTCATGCACTGTCTTGAACCCAACTCGGCGGTGCAGACCTACAAAGTGTCATCAAGCCTTTTCCTGCTCCCCACCTACGATCCGTGGAGTGCACCTGGGATGCCAAGCAGCAGGACAAACCCGTTCGAATCGGGCCAGGCCTTAGGACCTGCTCTAGAGTAGTTTTATTTCCATGTGCGTCCAAAGCGGATGTGCGAGAAAAGGAACGAGTTGAGAAGAAAGCGGAAGGGCCTGGAACCCCGTTTGCTTCAGCCGGTGCGGTGCGGCGCTGAATCTACGCTGGACACGTTCGATTCAGCACTACTATGACCGGAACATAATAAATTTCTCGGCCAATTTGGGAAGCGCAACAGCGGAGAAAGATAAGAAAAAGATGTAAGAGACCCCGTTTGATTCGGCGATAAGCCTTTAATTGGGAGTGTTCTCTTCTCTTCTTTTTGCTCTGATTATTCAAAGAATCGAATCAATCTTGGTACAGAGAGTAAGAACGAGACCTTTTGGCGTGTGGTACGCACCTGTGAGGCAGATTGTAGTTTCTTCGATTCGATTCGGGATCAGGTCTTAGTGGCTTTAAATTCCATCAACCCGCTGTTTTTAGGACAAGAAATTCTTATTGAAGGAAACTAACATCCAAGAGTTTTGAATGTAATGAGGGCGAGGATGAGGTGGGATATGACCTGATGGTGCTTGGCACCTGGGTAGTTTGTGAGAGATTCAGTGGAAGGCCCGTTCGATTCGGGGTCAGGTCTTCAATCAATCGTAAGGCTGCAATTTTTGAGTCTAAGTTCTATTGAAGTAAATAATGCTCAGAACTCTTGGATGCAATAAGGGTGAGGATGAGGCGGGGTATGACCTGATAGTGCTGGGCACCGGGCACATCCATCTTCATTTGTAGGTTGTGAGAGATTCAGTGGAAGGCCCATTCGATTCGGGGTCGGGTCATCCATCTTTCTTAGAACACTTTTTCCTGGTGTATATTTGATTTGATCTGCAGGAACAAACACAAGTAGAGAGGAAGACCTGATAGCACTGGGTGCATCCACATTTATTGAGTGATTTCATGAGATAAAATATGAGCGTGAGGTCATCCATTTGTATGAGAAGACTTTTTCCTGGTTTTGATTCAAAGTGCAAGAGTAAAAGAAAGAATAAGTATTGAGAGGGGGTAGGTAAGAGGCAGGAAGACCTGATAGCACTGGGTACATCCACATCCATTACGTGAAGTCCGGATAAGAATAATAGTGGAAAGCCCTTTCGACTCGGGTCAGGTTCATAGAATGTTCTCTTCTGTTTTTCTTATTGTTGGTCTGATTGTTCAAAGATTTCGATAAATTTAGGTACATATGAGGGGGAAAGAGACCTGTTAGCACATGGAGTGCACCTATGAAGCATGGTGGGAAAAACTTGGTTTGGTAGGAGGAGCCCGTTCGATTCGGGGACAGGTCATCCGTCTGCTCAAGAAGACTTTTTCCTGGTCCAAATTTGACTTAAAGCACAAGAGCAAAATAAAGCACCAGTAATGGGAGGGTTTAGGTAAGAAGCAGGAAGACCTGATAGCACTGGATGCATCGGCATTCATTGGGTGAATGAATCCATGAGAAAAATAAGAGTGGGTGGACGGCCAGTTCAATTCGGGGTTAGGTTCTTACAATTTATCTCTTCTATTTTTCTTATACTCGCTCTGATTATTCAAAGCCTCGGATAAATCTAGGTGCATATAAGGGGGCAAGAGACCTGTTAGCACATGGAGTGCACCTATGAAGCATGGTGGGAAAAACCTGGTTTGGTAGAAGGAGCCCGTTCGATTCGGGGACAGGTCATCCGTCTGCTCAAGAAGACTTTTTCCTGGTCCAAATTTGACTTAAAGCACAAGAGAAAAGTAAAGCACCAGTAATGGGAGGGTTTGGGTAAGAAGCAGGAAGACCTGATAGCACTGGGTGCATCGGCATTCCTTTTTCCTGGTCCAAATTTGACTTAAAGTGCAAGAGCAAAATAAAGCACCAGTAATGGGAGGGTGTAGGTACAAGGCAGGAAGACCTGATAGCACTGGGTGCATCCATATCCATTATGTGAAGTTCTGCTAGAAATAACAATGGAAGGCCCGTTCGATTCGGGGTCAGGTCTTCAGTGATATGTTTCGCTTTTTGAGTTCTTATTGAAGTAAATAGCATCCAAAACTCTTGAATGCAATAAGGGTGAGAATGAGGTGGGGTATGACGTGATAGCACTGGGTGCATCCACATCCATTGGATGATTGAAAATATAAAAAGAATAACAGTGGAAAGCCCATTCGATTCGGGGTCAGGTCATGATCCATTTTCTGAAGGATTTTTTCTCCTGGTGTGAATTTAATTTGTAGCACAAGAGCAACAGAAAGTACAGGTAATAGGAAGGTGTAGGTAAGAGGCAGGAAGACCTGGCGGCACTGGGTGCATCCACATCCATTGCGGGTCCGTGCAAACAATAAGAGTGGAAGGCCCGTTCGATTCGGGTTAAGGTCATTGGTCGGCCCGATTGAAACCTTTTTTTCCTGTTACACATTTGAAGCACAAGAGCAAAAGAAAGTACAAGTAATGGGAGGATGTAGGTAGAGGCTGAAGACCTAATAGCACTGGGTGCATCCACATTCATTACGCGAAGTTCCGATGGGAATAACAGTGGAAATTGTTCGATTCGGGGTCAGGTCATTGATCAGTGCGAATTTGAATACTTTTTTTCCTGGTGTGAATTTGATTTAAAGTGCAAGAACAAAAGAAAGAATAAAGCATCAGTATTGAGCGGGGGTAGGTTAGCGGCAGAAAGACCTGGTGGCACTGGGTGTATCTATATCCATTATGTAAAGACCAGTCAAGAATAACAATGGAAAGCCCATTCAATTCGAGGTCAGGTCATCCTTCTGCTCAAGAAGACTTTTTTCTTGGTGTAAATTTGATCTGAAGTGCAAGGGCAAAAGAAAGTACCAGTAATGGGTAAGAGGCAGGAAGACCTGATAGCACTGGGTGCATCCACATTCATTAGGGTGTTTCATAATTAGATTTGGGCGCCTCAACTCGTGCCCCAACTTCGACCCCAACTTGCCATCAAGTTGAGAAAAAAGAGTTGGGGCAGAGTTGGATGTCAAGTCGTGCATAGACCCATGACTCGCCCTCGATATCATCAAAGGCACCCCGCGGCTCACCAGCGTTGACATCTTCACGGACTGTCAGCCTGCCATCGCTGCCCTCGCCGCTCCTAGACCTCAACCGGGCCAGTACCTCCTCTCCCTCTTCCACACCCTCCTCCGTCGCCTCCTCCGTGCTCGCCCCTCCCTCAGGATCCGCTTTCACTGGGTCCCCGCGCATGTCGGAATCGCCGGGAATGAAGCTGTTGATGCACGCGCGAAAGAGGCTGCCCTCGGCTCCTCCTCCGCCCTCTCGTCCCGCATCATTGCGTTTGAGTCCCCCCTCCCGGCGAGCAAGGCAGCAACACTGGCTGCTGGCGCGAAGGAATTCCGGCGACGCTGGCTCGAGGAGTGGACCTTCTCCCCTCGCTTCCGCCGTCTCTCGCTCTTCGACAGCGCCAAACCGTCCAATGCCGTCTCCCGCATGTACGACGACCTGAACCGCCCGCAATGCAGCGTCCTCACGCAGCTGCGTACGACTCATATCGCCCTCAATGCGTACCTTTACCGCTTCCATCTAGCCCCCTCCCCGGACTGCGAGTTCTGCCTCGTTCCCGAGACAGTCCCTCATTTCCTCCTCGCATGCCCCCGCTTCCGCCGCCAGCGCCTCGCCCTCATCCAGCGTCTGGGCACTGCCCGCCTCTCCCTCCGCCGCCTGCTTGCCGCGAAGTCCGACCCAAAGCCGGTCCTTGCCTTTGTCCATGCCACGGAACGCTTCCCGCGCTACGCGCTCTAGCGCGCCCCTCTTCCTGCCTCCTTTCCTTCTTTCTCTTTTCTCTCTACATACTCTCATCATCATCACATCAAACATATCGCATTTTATTTTGACACCTCGCATCGCATAAACTCAAATACTTTACCTCGTAGCTCATCTCTCTGGCTCTCTCACTTCTCCCGCTGCCCTCCATCCCCCTCAACCCTCTAGGCCAGCTAGCTTACCTTCCTCGTACTTAGTATTCCCGGTAACGTAAGTTACTGGGTTTTATTAGCTGAACCTTTAGGTTTAGCTGCCCTGGGGAAGATCGATTTTGTTCCATTTTCTGCTACAAGTACAAACAACATTTTGTCAACAACAATTGGTCATTACAAAATAAATCCCCAGAAAATGGGTGAAGACCGAGGAAAAATCAAAATGCAAGGATATATTTCAACAACCTTGGTAACAGCTTGAATTCTCCTGCACAATCTCATTCAATTCCCTGGAACCAAAGATATTCTCCATGTTCAATTTTAGTGGACCAGTCATTTCTGCTTTGTGTTCGGGACAGTATCCGGTGGTTAGTCATTCAAGCTTACCGCTCATAACATCGTGTAATCCTTGCTTCGGCTTTGTCCTAGAGACCACTTAAGCGTACACAAGTTTAGTCACATCCCTTTTTATTTTTGCCTTTTGCTGGTAATGTGTGCACCAAGCCTTCTCGGGTAAAGATTGAACTTGTGGTTGAAATGATACCTCACATGTTGTATTGCTTCCTCTTGCATGTTGTCTGACCACATTCTGTGATGTGCTACCATTGTGTTTTTGATTGATTCTGAGCTCCGTAAATAACCACCTAGAGGACAACTTGGTGCACGTTTCTCACTCAGATCAACATGCCTTATGAAATTCTAACTTTCACTAGGTCCAGCCCAACGGCCCTGAGCTCTAGAGAACAGATTGTTGCAATACATTTGATAGTCATAGTGCACAGAGAATGCTTTACAGTGGCTTGTCATGCATGAATTTCCACAACTTACTGCTATTTTTCAATCAATTCTGAACCGATTTGCTTGAATCCAAACGTTTCTGGGAGCGTAAGTAGTGGCAATTATTGGTGATGCATCAGATGCTGTCCCAGATACTCTGAGAGCCCGCAGGAAGACATTCACCCATGTAGATCGAAATCACACCTTGGTTCGGCAGGACATTCACTGTCTGGTTGAAACCCATGAGGGTGAGTTTTGACATACCTCAATTCCCCACCCTAGCCAGTAAATGGGATACCGTATAAGCGCCCTCTCTAAACCCTTTACAACGCACTCAAAAAATAAACCCAATCGGACAGGAATTAAGGGAGAAACAGGCGTGGAAAGTTGGTGCATCAAAGTTGCTCTGTCTTAAGAAAATAGGGGTGGTGTTGTTACTTTTGCAAACAGCGGTAAGTGTATGTTACCCCCTAAAGGTTCAGCACCCGCCTCGAAGAGGCCCAATCCAAGTCATAGGGCGCCCTAACTTCAGCCACTTGCAGTAGATCACATTTTCATTACAAGGACAAACAAGGATCTGTCATAAGAGATGAGTCATGATTCGAGAACCCAGCAATAGACAACTTTTGGACCAATTTTTCCTGCCTGCTATGATTGGAAAAATCTTCTGCTTCATGGATGCTTTTCTTCGATTTTTTGACTTGCGCTACAGATTGCTGGACTCCAAATGAGATTCACTTGATGTGTCATTTGTGCTACGTGGCTCACTACCGCCGGACGCGGCCATCATTTTCCATCTGAACGGGATATTCCTCGGCCGATAGCACTTCGAAGTTCGGCCGATCAGTAGTTCCCATCAGATTTCATCGCGGCTGTTGGTTCCGCCACCGCGGTCGGCATTTGCCGCTCACCGCAGGTGGATTAATCGTGACCGTGGCATGGGCCCTAGCCTATCCTGTACTATTTCGACCAAATGTTCAGGTGACGGGTGACGGAGGGTCGTGAAATGAACAATTTTGGGATAGGTAACGGTGACAAACTGGATTTGCCGCCCAAATAGGCCTCAAAAACGCCAAAATCTTTGATCCGGCAACTGCCGGACGTCCATATATAGGAATTTGGCGTGATTGCCGAGAAATGAACACCTAGAAAAATGAACATCTTCGGTGACGGGTGACATGGCATGATCATTTGGTCGAAATAGTACAGTATTTGAGGTCCCAAATCACTGAATAAAATGTCTTGGGCTACTATTACTATATTTTACCTCAGCTATAGTGCTCTCCAAGTGCTCTCCAGTCCCAGAATGCTCCCTAAGACTACCAATATTGGCATGAAATGGGCACACATGGATGTATTTGGGCTCATAGAACCTCAGAAATACTACCCAACTCATTGAAGACTCAGAATAACCTTTGAAACTATAAATTGAGGCTTGGAAAGATCATACAGAGGGATTAGACAGGATGCGCAAAAGTGGCATGCGGGTTTCAGAGCCGCACATGGCAATATATATTTTTTAGCTCTCAGGCATGACTAGGAGTGCTGTAGACGCCATCTGACCACCAGATCCTCCTCCAAAGAAAGCCACATGCAGTGAGCTTGCGCACCAAAAAAGCTGCATGCGGCTTTGCGCATCCTGTCTATTTACTGCTCGAGGTAAGTACTATCTGGTTTGAAATTGGTCTGACTATTACTTGATTCTGACTATTACTTGGTAGAACATGCAGTTGGCAGGCCAGTGGACCTTAGATTGGTGCCAAACCACATTTCAAACACCTCTGAGCTCTATTGGTCCTCATATACCATGCTAACTAAGGCCTATATTTTTTGTTCCGCGGCCGGAGGCCCTCCCGTCCCAAAAGATAAGGAAATTCCTTATCTTGGAAGTCCCTTGTGACTTCCCAACTACTGGTTGCACGGAGCTTTGACAGTGGTACATTCAATATCTGAATCAGAAATAATAATAATAATCTGATTTCAACTTTTTTCCCGTTACCGGGCCCTGCCGCTCGTCGGCCTTACCCGCTTTATAGTGCTACATGGGCCCCCAGGGGCCCGCGCGCACTCTAATTGAATTTGAATTGAATTGAATTGACCCATGACTCGACATCCAACTCTGCCCCAACTTGTGCCCCAACTTGATGCCCCAACTCCGAAGAACTCCGGGGCTTGGGCGTGGATGGCATCAATATGATACGCGGCTGTCAACTCTGCCCCGACTTCAGAGTTGGGGCAGAATTTATCGACTTGGGTGTTTCACAAACAAAGCCTCAACTCATGCCTCAACTTGCCCCAAGTTGGGGTCAAGTTGGGGTTGAAGTTGGACCCAAAATCCTAATTATGAAACACCCTATTGATGCAGGTTTGAAAAAAAAATAAGAGTGCAAGCTCGTTCAATTCGGGGTCAGGTCTTAGTGGCTTCCATCAACCTGCTCTTTTTGGGACAAGAAATTCTTATTGAAGTTAATAACATCCAGAGCTCTTAATGCAATAAAAGTAAGGGTGAGAATGAGGTGGGATATGACCTGATAGCACGGGGTGCATCCACATCCATTAGGCATAGCTCAGGCAAGAATAACAGTGGAAGGCCCGTTCGATTCAGGGTCAGGTCATCGATTTGTACGAGAAAATGTTTTGCTGGGCAAATTTGATTTGAAGTGCAAGAGCAACAGAAAGTACAGGTAATGGGATGGTGTAGGTAGAGGCAGAAGACTCGATAGCACTGGGTGCATCCACATTTATTGAGTGAACTTTGGTTGAATAAAATATGAGTGGAAAGCTTGTTCGATTCGGGGTCAGGTCTTCCTTCAGTGATATGTTTCGCTTTTTGAGTTCTTATTGAAGTAAATAACATCCAAAACTCTTGAATGCAATAAGGGTAAGGGTGAGAATGAGGTGGGATATGACCTGATAGCACTGGGTGCATCTACATCCATTACGTATGTCCAAATTAAAATAGCAGTGGACAGCCCGTTCGATTCGGGGTCAGGTCATTCGGCTACCAGGAAATACTTTTTGTTTCCTGTTACGAATTTGATGTGCAAGAGCAACAGAAAGTACAGGTAATGGGATGGTGTAGGTATGTACGAGGAAGACCTGATAGGACTGGGTGCATCCACATCCATTATGTAGAGACCAGTCAATAATAGTGGAAAGCCCGTTCGATTCGGGGTCAGGTTCTTCAACGATGTGCTGCTTTTTGTAACTTCTTATTGAAGTAAATAACATCCAGAGCTCTTGAATGCAATGAGGGCGAGGATGAGGTGGGATATGGCCTGATAGCACTGGGTGCATCCACATCCATTAGGAATAGCTCAGGCAAGAATAACAGTGGAAAGCCCGTTCGATCCGGGGTCAGGTCATTCGGCTACCAGGAAATACTTTTTGTTTCCTGTTACGAATTTGATGTGCAAGAGCAACAGAAAGTACAGGTAATGGGATGTGTAGGTAAGAGGCAGAAGACCTGATAGGACTGGGTGCATCCATATCCATTATGTAGAGACCAGTCAATAATAGTGGAAAGCCCGTTCGATTCGGGGTCAGGTTCTTCAACGATGTCCTGCTTTTTGTAACTTCTTATTGAAGTAAATAACATCCAGAACTCTTGAATGCACTAAGGGTAAGAATGAGGTGGGATATGACCTGATAGCACTGGGTGCATCCACATCCATTAGGAATAGCTCAGCTAAGAATAACAGTGGAAAGCCCGTTCGATTCGGGGTCAGGTCATCATTCTTTCGCGAATTTGGATACTTTTTTTTCTTGGTGTGAATTTGATTTGATGCGCAAGAACAAAAGAAAATACTAGTAATGGGAGGGTGTAGGTAGAGGCTGAAGCTAGCGCTGAAGACCTGATAGCACTGGGTGCATTCACATTTATTGAGTGAATTCGAATGTTAGAAAAAATAAGAGTGGAAGTCCCGTTCGATTCGGGGTCAGGTCTTTAACGATTCGTCGATATGCCGTATTTTTTGCGTCCTTATTGAAGTAAATAACATCCAGAACTCTTGAATGAAATAAGGGTGAGAATGAGGTGGGATATGACCTGATAGCACTGGGTGCATCCACATTCATTGAGGCAGTTTTGAAAAGATAAGAGTGGAGGGCCCGTTCGATTCGGGGTCAGGCTTTACTACAACTGCGAGGAGATGTTTTTGGTGTTCAATTTTGTTTTGGTTTCTTGATGCGTGTTCGTGGTGTTGATATGTACGAGACCAGGGATGCGGGAGTGGGCCGAGCGCAATGACACTCCGGAGCTGACTGGCGGACCTGGACTCGGAGAATAAATAACTGCGCGCGCTGGCACGCGAGGCGCTGACAGATGAGGGCACTAAAATTGAACTGCATTGTGTAAACTCGACGCAGCGTAAGCCACTCTGTGGACGCAAGCACAAGCTTTGGAGCCCACTTGACCTTCCGATGGTGACTCCGCCGACTAGATAAGGATCTTACTACATGCCGCCGCAAAATCAAAAGGGGTACAATTGAATGCCGTCCACGGGCGGGTATATGCCAGCACCGAAGATACGTTCGATAACGAGAGCTGCGCTGGGATTGGTACGGGTTTATGAATCGCATGGATAAGGGATCTAATCAGGGTCTACGCGGTGTTGGTGGAAATTTTCTGCCAGAACTGCGTGAAGTTGAACATTCAACACGCTCGGGCCGAGAATGAGCCGAGCCGATGTGATGGTTTGTTGTGGACGGACCGTATGGCCGCTACCTTTCCTGGCCTGCTGCTTCGACGCACCCACCCCACGTTCCCTCCCACGACGCATCTCTCCGTCATCCCACTCCATCCTTCCTCGACAATCCAATCCAATCTCCCAAGGAATATCTGTTGCACACGACGCCTAGACGATGGACGAAGACACGCTGGAGCGGGTGGACTCGCTGTGGTTCTCGGACGGGAACATCGTCATCCGGGCGCACAACGTCCTCTTCCGCGTCTTTCGCGGCATCCTCGCCGCCCACTCCCCCGTCTTCCGCGACATGCTCGCCTTCCCCCAGCCCGAAGACGCAGACACAATCGAGGGCTGCCCCGTCCTCCACCTCGACGACTCCGCCGCGGATACCATGTACTTCCTGAAGGCCTTGTTTGACTACGAGTCCGTCTATTCTTCCTCAATCTTACTGGCTGTCGAGGCTAACCAGGAGCGAAAAGATTCTTCGCCCCATACCCCGCGAAAACGGACTTTGACGCCATCCACGGCGTCCTGCGGCTGGGCACAAAATACCGCGTCGAGCCCCTCCGCCGGCGCGCCCTCGAGCACCTCTCCTCCGCCCACCCCACCTCCCTCGCCGCCTGGGACGCCCTCTGCGCCTCCTCTGCGCCCTCCTCCGCCTCCTCTCTCCCAAACCCCTCAACGTCACCATTCGGCGGCCCGTCCTTCGACTTTGAGCACCTCGAGCTCCCGATCATCACCCTCGCCCGCTTCGCGCGCGCAGACTGGGTCCTCCCCGCCGCGTTCTTCCGCGCCATCGCGGCCCTCTCGAGCGCGGAGATCCTCGACGGGATAGACTACACCGGCGTGCACGTCGAGCTCGAGCGCGGGGATAAGGTGTGTGCTGCCCTTCCCCTTCCCCATGTGTACTCGCATTCTGATATTACGATCCAGCTCCTGTGCCTCGACGCGGAGAAAGTCTTATTGGGCGACGCGACGAGCGAGATGCTCGGCTTCCTGTGGAGCCCCGGGGTGATCCCTGGGTGCGAGCGCGCCTCCTCTTCCACCACATCCACCTCCCCCTCTGCGTCCGTTTCCGCATCCGCCTCCGCCTCCACCGCGTCCCTTACCTCTCCCGCCCCCTCCACCTCCGCCTCCACCGCCACCCCAACTTCCTCCTCCTCAACAGCGGGCGGCGCCACAAGCACAAGCACGGGCAGTGGAAGCAGCAGCAGAACCGACGCCTTCGCCCCCGGCACGCACATCAACGCGTGCACGGCCGCGCGGCTCGCGATGCGCGTCACGGCGGAGCGCTGGCGCGGGGATAGGCTGTGGCCGATTGCGGTGCCGCTGGGGGCGGGGGCTTCTGGGGGTGCGGGTGGTGTTCATCATGAGCACGAGAATGATATGGGTGTCGCTGGGAGTGCGTGTGTTGGGGTTGGGGCCAGTGGTGCGGGTACGGCGGGAGGGACGGCGGGCAGCACAGGCACAGGCACGGGGGGGACGGACATGGGCGAGGACGAAGAGGGGGGCGGGGGCGGGAGCGGGGGGGAGGAGGGCGAGGGCGAGGAGTCGGATGGGGGAAGGGCGATTTGGGGGGAGGAGGTGCGTTGTGCTTTTCTTTTCGATCTTTTTCCTTTCCTCTTTTCTTCGATCTTTTTGCTCTCTCGCTATTCGCGTTTTGTTTTGTGGTCGTGGTTCTGTTTTCCGTTTTGGGGTTTTGCGTTTCTTCTCCTTCTCCTTCCTCGTGTGTCCTTGTTTTTGGTTCTTCTTGCCCCTGGTTCGAGTCTCCGGCGTTCGAGTTGGCGTTTGTGTTCGATCTTCTCTCGCTTACACCCACACCTACCCTTCTTCGCGTCCCCTTACATATTCGTTATCATTCTTCGACGGGTTGTTCGTTATCGTTCTGGATACGGATATGGTTGTAGTTTTCCAATTCTTTCTGCACCCGCACGGAGCGCACCTTGTCATTAACATTCTCGTTTTCGTTTTCGTTCTTGTTTTCGTTCTCGTTCCCTCTCTCCCTCCATCCTCCCTCTCCTCTCCCTCAACCCCTAATCCCAATCCCTTCCTCAACCCTTCCTCAACCCCTAATCCTACTCCCAAACCACTCACATCCCAATCACCCTAACGTTGTTCTTCCTCTCGCTCACAGTTATACCCTTCTTCGCTTCCCCTTACATACCCATCCACCATCATCCTTTGATGGGTCACAGTATTCGTTATCGTATCGTCTTCTTCGATATGGGCGAGTCGTTCAGTTCTTTCCTTTACGCACCGTGTTCCTTCTTCCTTGTCATTATGGTTTTCGTTCCCTCCTATTCCTCCTATCCTATCCCTCTCAACCCCTAACCCCACACAATCACGCTAACGCCAACACAGGACTTCGCCCGCCTCGCCCCGCTCGTCTGCGCCCCCTGCCTGCGGCACATGAAGGCCGACTGGGCCGCGCGGCGGGTGCGCTTCTGGGAAAGGCTGCCGGGGGTGTTTGGGCTGGGGGGATGGGGGGAGGTAAGGGGGGGTGGGTAGGGATGCGTAATACGTAGTCTGGTGCGGTGGGATTTTTTGGGGGTGGGAGGGATGGAGAGAAAGGGGAGGAGGGAGGGAGGAGGGGACAGGCATATATATTACATACATACTGCGAATAAAAATCAGAGATACTTTCTTACCTACCTACCAAGGACGAAGACGAAGGAAGGAGGAGGAGATAGCGATGTAAGTGAGTAAAGAGGATCAGAGTGGGACGAAAAAGATATGGTTGATGTGCTAGTGATCTGGCCCGGGTCGAACGGGCGGCGTTCTCATCCCTCAATGTTGGCGGGTGGGAGGGGAAGGTTATCAGGTCTGGATTTGTGTGTCAATGGGCGGTTTTTGTTAGTAAGTTTGAAGTTCAGGATGTTCGCTACCCGCAGTCGATGTTCGAGTTTGGTTCAACCTTCGGTCGCGCGCGCGGTTGAGCGTGTACATGGGATGGGACTGGATGGAATGGGGTTCAAGGAGATCGAAATACAGGTGAATTGAAAAATTCGGAAATTGGATGCTCGATGGCTTAGGCTACACGCAGGCGAGACAAAAATGGTCAAATTTCAGGAAGAAGGCCTGAGCCCGAGTCGAACGGGCGCTTCGCAACGAGTTGAGAGACTGCCAGAGACAGAGGGTCTTTTTGTGTGGGTGCATTTCACCGTTCGCTTCGTGTTCGACCTTTCGGCGTCCGTGTTCACATGGGTTCGAAATCTGTGAACTGTTTCGCAAAAGAAAAGAAAAAAAGCTTGGAGTATCGTAATAATGTACCTGACGCCGAATCGAACGGCGGACGCTCTTCTCATCCCTGATTTTTGAATGGATAGAGGCCTGGACCTGGACTGGCCATCAGGCTGTTCCTGTGTTGGTTGGTTTCCTCGGTGTATCATGCCATACAGTATTCTGCAACTCGGTGCGATAGTTCAAGATGGATCCTCGGCGCAGCAATTCAGCCTGCCAACGTTCAACGTTCAAATATCCTCAGTTCCGCTGCGGTCGGATCGTATTTCAAAAGAAAATAAAATAAAAAGTTCGAAGGATTTTGGAGCATGACCTAAGCCTGAGTCGAACAGGTGCTCTCGAATGAGAGTAGCTGGTAGGGCCATCAGGTCTGATTCGTGTGGGTGGGTTCCGCTTTTTGTTCACTCCGCTCCGAGGAGACTGGCGCTCTGTGAAGATTTGGACGCTCTCGCGGCAGCAGGATCGAACTATAGTAGAACGAAGGTCTCAGTTGTGCGTAGGCAAAACTCTATAATATGTACCTATAGTAGAACGAAGCTAAACTACAGTGAGTATTAGTAGAAAGGTATAATGAAGGTACTCACGTCTCAGTTGTGCGTAGGCAAAACTGAGACATGTTTGTTTACTACGGTTGGTATTAGTAGGTCCAATGATAAACAAGAACAACGGTAAAAGATAGTAGTGAACCGCTGATAGCGTGTATCTCAACACTCCCCCTCACGCCAAAGCGGGGAACTCCTCTATACCCAGAAGATAGCGGAAATTAGCGAATTTTGGGCGTGCGAGCGACTTCGTGAAGATGTCGGCAATCATGTCGTTTGTCGGGCAATAGATGATAGTCGCGTCGCCGTTACTGACAGTCTGGCGGATGAAATGGAAGCGATTGTCGATGTGCTTGGTGCGCGCGTGGAACGCGCCGTCCTTGGTCAACACAATAGCTGATTGGTTGTCGCAGAATAGAGTTGTTGGCTTGGAGAGAGGCACGGAAAGTTCGGTTAAGAGCTTCCGAAGCCAAAGCAGATTCTTGGAAGCATGAGTAAGTGCCACATACTCGGATTCTGTGCTAGAAAGTGTGACCAGGGGCTGTTTCTTTGAGCTCCAATCGACAAGGCTATTTCCGAGGTAGAACGCGTAACCAGAAATCGAGCGACGGTCAAGATGGGAAGACCAGTCAGCATCAGAGTATCCGGTGAGCGTTAGATGGGATCCGCCTAACACCAATCGGTGATGACGCGTACCCGAGAGATACTTGAAAACACGTCGAAGAGCTTTCAGATGCGTCGAGCGGGGTTCATGCATGAATTGGGAAAGATTCGATACGTGGTAAGTGATCTCTGGATGAGTGATTGTCGCGTACATCAGGAAACCGACACCCTTGCAATAATCAGCCGTCTCTGGATGTGTGAGAACCTGTGACGAGACTCCGGGTGAATCAACGCTAAGGTCGACGCCGGACTCCATCGGGGTCAGGTTCGGAGCTGCCTCGGACAAACCCATTTGAGCTAAGATCTGCTCGACATAGGCAGTCTGGCTCAGGGAGATTGTTTTGTTCTTCCGGTCCCGTTGGATGTGGATACCGAGAAGCCAATTGATATCCCCGAGATCGACAAGCTCGAAGTGGTTGTTAAGTTGCTTTTTGATAAGGCTGACGTGCGCGGGGGTCTTTCCGACAATGGTGAAGTCGTCGGTAGCTGCCGCAACAATGGTGAGCTTGTCCCGACTGATGAATACGGCTTGATCAGCTTGCATAACCGCGTAACCTAGCGAGATAAAAGTCTCGCGTAGTTTGAGGTACCACGATCTGCCGCCTTGCTTGGTGCCGTACAAGCTCTTGTTGAGCTTACAGACGAGACGACGCCCGGGGGCAACGGAAGGGAGAGGTTTGGAGGAGAACTTTTCGTAGTCTTGTGGGATATCCATGTAGATGATTTCATCGATAGGTGCGTTCAAATAGGCATTTTTGACATCGGCCTGATGAATTTCCCAGTCGTTGACGGCACCGAAAGTGAGCAGGACACGTAGGGTAGCATGGCGTACAACGGGGGCGTAGGTATCGGTGTAATGGATGCCGTGTACCTGAGTCCGCCCGTTGGCGACAAGTCTGACCTTGTATTTGTTGATCTGGTTAAATGCGTCCCGCTTGATGGTGAGTACACAGTGATTGCGAATGATGTTTGCGCCGATTGGAGCCTCGACAATATCCCAGGTATTAAGACGCTCGAGCTGTGTGAACTCGGCTTGGGCAGCGGGCTTCCAATGTTCGGCGTCCGGGCCGTTGATTGCTTGGCGCAAGCTCATTGGCACACTCTCGGTAACCATCGCAAACTCGACAACGAACGTATAGTCCTCGACGTTCTCAGCTTCAAGATCAAGGTCCGAGTCGTCATCCTCCTCATCCTCCAGCACTTCGAACATGGCGGCCACATCCTCCGAGCAAGACCCCGCATCATCAGCCATAGAGTTCAGGCTGTGATAGAAACCTGGCGGATGTCTCGCACGATGACCACGTCCCGTATTCGGCTCAGGCTGGTCTAGGCCGTTGTCTCGCCGTTTACGGGCATGGGGCGGAGGTGGTGGTGGTGCCGTGTCGGCCGGAGTCTCAGGCGGTGGAACTTCGGTTGGCGCGGGGTTAGGTTCTGGTGGAGGCGACGCGCGGAGGTTTTCGGGGACAGGAGGAGTCACGGAGTCGGTAAGCCCTCTGTTCTGTTCGTTCCCTGTTGCGTCGTCGCTCTTCGGGGGTGTTTTCGGCGCTGACGAGAGCTCGGGACTTTCGAGAATGTCATCATCGTCCCACTCCCCCTCGATCGAGGCAGTCCCTTGATTTTTCGCGTCTCGCTCGCTGAAATACACGTCCCGCTCCACTATGACCTTTCGCGTACCCGGCCAGAGCCTCATTCCTTTCGCCTGCAGATCATATCCGACAAAATGTGCTTTTGCGGCTCGAATATCCAATGCACCTGCATCTTTTAACTTGTACCAGACCGGCGTTCCCCATCCAAGTAACTTCGAGAGGTTCGGCTTCTTTTTGGTTGCTACCTCCATCGGAGTCTTATAGTCGGGTAGCGCGGCGGTCGGCGAGCGATTGCGGATCCATACGGAGTGGGTCCACGCTTCGGTCCATAGGTATTTCGGCAAACCCGTCTGGATCAGCATTGCACGAACCATCTCGATGTGCGTACGCTGTCCACGTTCGGATATGCCGTTGCTGCTGGGCGTATCATGCACCGTGAGGTGACGATCAGTCCCCATCCTCTCGAGGTATTTGCAAAATTCCTCGGAGGTGAATTCTCCCCCTCGGTCCGATCCAAGGATCTTTACAGTCGCGTTACGCTGATTCTTGACCCAGGCCTCGTATACTCTGTAGCACTCTAGAGCTGCGGACTTCTTCTTGAAGAAGTAAGGCCGTTCTTCATGAGTTGACAGGTCAGTGAAATTCATCGCGTATTTCGATCCCTTTATTGATTCTGGTGTAATCGGACCCTTTAGATCTGTGACGACCTTATCCCCGTATCCGGTTGGCCGCTCGCTCGTTGCCACCTTTGGTATGGGCTTCCGCGCCGCTTTCGCTTGCACACATACTTCGCAAAACTCAGGCTTGGACGACATGTCGAGGTTGACCCCGGTGATCGTGCCCGCCTTCACCGCGCGAAACAAGTCATCGTGATTGACGTGACACATTCGGCGATGGAGTTCCGAGATGGTGACCATTCTGGACGACAGGTAGGCGGCTTCTTCGTGTGCGATAGCAGTAGTTTGGGCTGAATTGGAGGCACGGTACAGGCCGCGGACTACGGGAAAGATGGCGATGGTTTTGCGCGCCGGTTTGGGAGTCTGGATCACGCATTTTCCGTCCTCCATGAGTACCGCGTAGCCGGCGTGGTCGAGTGCGCTGACGGAGATTAGGGTGTACGCCATATGGGGTGAGTAATAGGTATTGCGTAGCGTCGCACTGGTTGGTGGCTGATTTGCTCCCATGGGTAAATCGGTGCAGTAATCACCCTTCCCGGTGGCGCTAAACGTTCGGCCGTCTGCGGCGCGAATTGGGACAGGAGGGATCTCCTTGAAGTTGATGAACTTGGCACGATTCGGCGAGAAGTTACGCGACGCGCCGCTGTCAATGATCATGTCGCAGCCGGTGGATTGGGAGATGGCGTGGGCTTCGGTGTCCTCGCGGAAGTCGGACGTAACCAAGAACGCGACGGGTTCGAAGATATCATCCTCGTCCACATCGTCGATGCCGATTGATAATGCGACATTGTCAGGTTCGCTCGCTGCCGCGGCCGTCTTCCCCTTGTTCTTCTTGGCCGCTTCCTGCTGTTTGACATACCAGTCAGGTCTGTCGTGCTCTCGTCCTCCTCCGTCCCCATAGCATTCCTGCTTAGTATGACCCTTCTTGTTACAGTTCGTGCACCTCGGCTTCTTCTCGCCGCTTTTCCCGCCTTTGCCTCCACTTGATTTCTTGGCGGCTGACATCGCCGCATTGTCGCTGTCAATCTTTTTGTCCACGGAACGGCTCAAGTACTCGTTTGTGAGTTCGGAGATCAAGAGCGCACTGGTAATTGGACGTGGTGGAACTGATAGACGCGCCGTGGTGGAAATGGTGGTGAGAAGGGAGCGGTAATGTTCGGGGATAGAAGCGCGAATGTAAGCTGCGAATTGCATGTCGGAAAGGGGATTTCCCATCTTTGCAAGGATGTCTTTGAGTTGTGACATTTCCGCGAGGTGTTTCTGCAAGTCATCGTCATCGCCGCATCGCATCTGCTGGAGACGAGTCAGGGTGTTCAGTTGAACCATGTCACCCCGGTTCTCGTTGAGCTCAACCAGCTTTGCCCAGACTCGATGAGCCAGGGTTTCATCCTTGATTTGGGAGAAGCGTGTCGTGCTGACGGTTTGATAGATTATATCGCGGAGCTTGGACTCTTTCATCTCGTAGTCGTCCTGCTTTTTCTCGTGTGCCTCAACCTCGTCTTCGGTCAAAGCAATGTTGGTGCCATCGATGTACCAGTCACCGACAACATCCTGTACGAGATCCGCGGGTTTGCGTGCAGTACCGTTGAGATGACGATGCAGCCCTTTCGACTTCGCATGTGTCGAGATTATCTCCTGGTAATGTACCCAGTTAGATGAGTCATCCTGGAGTATAGGGAGGGTCCGCTTTTTCTCGTATTCGTCGTTGGTTGCTGGGCCCATAACCTGTGAAGATTTGGACGCTCTCGCGGCAGCAGGATCGAACTATAGTAGAACGAAGGTCTCAGTTGTGCGTAGGCAAAACTCTATAATATGTACCTATAGTAGAACGAAGCTAAACTACAGTGAGTATTAGTAGAAAGGTATAATGAAGGTACTCACGTCTCAGTTGTGCGTAGGCAAAACTGAGACATGTTTGTTTACTACGGTTGGTATTAGTAGGTCCAATGATAAACAAGAACAACGGTAAAAGATAGTAGTGAACCGCTGATAGCGTGTATCTCAACACGCTCATGTTCAATTTAGGTTCGGATGTTGTCAGGTCTTGATTTTATTGGAGGATGTCGAGCTATGTTCACTGAGGCTACACTCGACCACCGGGACTCCGGCATGTGCGAGCTTGATTCGGTGGGTCGGATTCTGAGTGTTAGAAATCGAATTCTCAAGTCAGCCGCGCACCTAGAGTTGAATAGTTTCATCCGACATGTTTGCTGCATTCGACCGGGGCCAGGGCTCATGTTCCTTGTTTATCCGGACTCTGGAGTGGGTTTAACTTTCAAATCAAATCCTCAAGCTCAATGCTGTTGTCGGGGTGTGAGTGGAAAGGAAAGGGAAAAGAAAAGAAAAGAAAATGCACGATGCCCTTACGTATGCCCCGATCCCGAGTCGAACGGGCGATCTCATCCGTTCTTGCCCAACGAGACTGGCAGGGCCATACGATGAGGAGATGGCACGGCCATCAGATCTTTCCTGCACTTGTTGGTTTCGTCAATTTATCTAATATGTTCGCTGAACTCGACCGGTGCTCATGTTCGATGTTGATTCGGAGTGAGTTGAACTCGACTCTAATTCTGAAGTCCAATTTTGTTGTCGGAGTGTCGGCGGAAAGAAAAATAAACGAAGGAGGGATGAGGAACACTTCTTGAGCCCGAGTCGAACGGGCACCCACCCTCAACCCTGCGACGATTCGCGAGATCGGGATGAGGCTACGGATATCAGGTCTGGCACTGCACTCGGTCATAGTTGATTTTCGGCGCTCTATCCAACGTAAGTACTCGGGTTTAAATTTTAACGTTCAACTTGATTCTGAGGTCTAGTTGCGCTGCTCTCGCAGTGTCAGCAGAAAAGAAAAGAGCAAAAACATTTTTAAGTTGACCCTGCAATGACCTGAGCCCGAGTCGAACAGGCACTCTTACAGTATAGTGAGGCATCGGAAATGATGAAGACATGGTACGGCCGTTAGGTATTTCTTGCGTTTGTTATCCCTCAGTTTATTGTTATGTTTGCTGCACTGGATCGGGGCTCATGTTCGATTTTGATTTGGAGTGGATTCAAAGCGATTTGAACTACAAAATGAATTGAACATCAGTACTTCAGTCGTGCTGTTGTCGGGTCGCGTTCGAAAATCTAGGGCCCAAACTTGGATTAGATCTGCTGCCTGAAAAAAATCCAACAGAGAGAATTTTATGGACAGAGTGGCAAGGATAGCCGCCCGCATAGCGGTCTTGAACCTGACTCCAAGTCGAACAGTAGCGCCTCCAGCCTGTGTCGTGCGATTTGGGATGAAGAAACGGCCTTCCTGTTCCGACGGAGCACTTCATCTTACTCAAGACCGGTTTTTTGCTGGGGATGTTCTGTGCAGATTATGGCCAAAGACGAAAGTTCAGATAGAAGTCGAATGTGGCTGTGCCCATCATGACAGTTGTTTGGTCGTTGTCTTCTTCGTTTTTCACTTCCACCATTGCCAGCCAACCTACCATGGTTCTCACTCGTCGGCAATCCAAGTCCATTTTGCGCCGCTTTCCCAACGAGATCATTGCAGAAATAATTCAGTCTGCGCCACAGGCCGATGTCGTTAATCTCTGCCGCGTCTCGAAGCTCTTCCATGGCCTCGGTGCCCCGGTTTTGTACCGTGATGTGGACTTGGAGTCCTTCAACACCGTAACCTTTTGTCGTGCCATTCTCTCGAACCCCTTCCTGACCGGGCTAGTCCGGTCGCTCAGTAGCCGAAGCTATGACTATGAGTAAGTCGCGAAATGAATTGTATCCAAATTCGGGCACGGTTTCTAAAGTCCTGGCCACCAGCTGTCCCATCCGAGTTTTTTGGAACGCACTCAGATCATTGATCCACCTCGAGAATCTGTCGCTCAGGCTGCCTATCCTAAAAGAAGATGACTACGACGCATTTTTGCAAATGTCATTTCCTCGTCTAGTTAGCTGCCACTTGAACCAGGACACGATCGTGCTCACGGGAAATCGACTCGGCGTATCGGTTTTTTTGATGCGCCATCCCAGACTTGAATCATTCTCGACTTCAATGCCATTGAAGGCTGAACCGGCGTCCCAAATTCCCTTGTCGAATCTCCGGCGCTTCTGGGGCCCAGTTGAACTTATTCCTTTCATCATTTCCCGGGAGTTGAGAGTAGCTGATTTGTTCTGGGGCTCAACATCCGACCACGACGTTGAAGCGAAGATCGTTGCACTCGCCTCCATGACTCTCCCCCACAGTCCCTTCATATCTTGCAACCATGTTAATGATATCTCCCCGACCATTATTGATTCATTATCGCGAAACATCCCGCACACAACGACGCTACACATAGCGATGGTACGGATGGACGGTCCAATAGTTCCTGGTGATGTGGGTTCCTCCGTTCATGTTATTTAGTCGCTGGGCTCATTTACCCGCAGACCACGTGCGCTCAGGTCGCAAATTATCTCCCATCCTTTACATGCTTGAGATATCTGTCGATTCAAAATCGGTTCATCAACTTCAGGTCGACCGAGGCTGTCGCTCATATCATTTCTCGGGCCTTTTGGGATGTGTGTCCGACATTGAATGGTTGTCGTTTCGGTGTGTTCTTCTAAATCAGCAGACCTGTCTGCGCTAACAGTCTCAAGATGGTTATGCTTGGCGGAAAGTCGATGCGTCGTGGGAGAAGTGTTCCTCGCAGGACTTCGACGGCCTGGCCGGAATCACTCTCCCTTGGTGATTTCTTTGCTTTTATAATGTTGCGTATCCCAAAGCCAGAGAAAACCACGTTGATTGTCTAATTCCCCCGAATTTCCAGATCTTGAGTTATGTTCGATATCCTGACTTCGTCCTCGTCCTCGCAGGCACGTCCTCCAAATATGCCTACCCTTGTCTCAACCAAAACGTTTCCTCCAATCGACCCCAATGAGAATCGCTACCGTTGCTGCCAGCCGCATTCATGGAGTTCAACACGACGGTACAGACGGGAAAACTAGTGGTTGTTTTCTGTAGACGGATGTCTGTCTCTTTCTACCCCAGCTTATCCGGAGGGATACCGTATATACAATGTAGCATGCTTCCCCCGAATCCTATCCATCGTTCGATCTGGAGCTTAGGTGATCATGAAGATGTGGATTTGTCTCGAGTCCGTGACCTCGACTCTCATATGCGCACAAAAGTTTTCGCACCGAGCATCCAGAATCAAAGTATGTGCCCATGCATTTTTTTTAGTTGAACGAGTTGTACAAGAAATTTGAGAAATCTCCACCGAAATTTGTTTACATTTGTCGTGGCAGGCGCAGCGCAACGCGTGGATCACGTGTATTGTACAGCCGAGAATCATCTTCGTCGCGCGTCTTTGCATTGAACTCTCTCGAGTTGTGGGAACAGCTCGATTCATCCTCATCCTCCTTAGCTTACGTCCGCCATGCCGGCCGTGGATCTGCCGTTGGATATCCTCCTGGAGATCACTCAAGATCTCGACCTTCCGGACTCCCTCCACCTTGCTGCTGTATGGATATCTGAGAGATTCAGAGCCGCTGACCGACCAATTCCTAGACATGTAATGCATACATGACGACGTTGCTTTCCCCCACCTTTTGGATCGCTTCTCTCAAGCGAATTGAACAGATCCACAGACGACCGCTACCGTGCTCTCCTGGCACCGACCTCCTCTCTCTCCCACTTGAAGCTCTCCGCGATCTGGCCATCCATGCGTACAAACTGAGGAAGAATTGGTCATCGAAGTCCCCGTACCCTGTCTCAATGCGCTCTTTTGCGATAAAAGCTCGACTCTTGAATATTTTGTCCGTTGAGGGAACTCGCATGATCATCACAGTCTCATTCGAACGCCTGGCATGCTGGGACACCATCTCCGGTAAATGCATCGGCACCTTCGATCGTGGCATCATCGGGCCACAATGGGTCGCAAGCCGCTCGCCGCTTCTCCTTCCCGGGATTTGTTCTGTCGGAATGGCCGTGCCCACGTAATTTGTTCTTTCTACATGGTTCTCGACCCACAGTTAATATACCTAGTAGATTTGAACGCGACGTGGAGCTTGCTATCATCTGCTTCGATTATCGGGATCTGTTGGCGGTCAAAGTTACCAAAGTCTTTTCGAGGAATTGGCAAATTCCTGCTGGACCCTTCCAATTTGCCGATGTCATCATGAATGAAGGCATTATTGGAGCGATACTCATGGTATCCCGTCTGCCCTGTCGGTTACTATTCGCCCGACTCGAGGACGAAGACGTTCATTGTGTTCCGCTGGAACCTATTTCCAACTTGCAAGTCTCCAGCGGCATTGTCGTCGACGGCGATTTTTATATCACTTCCCAGTCGTTCGATCCGATCGTGGACATCATCCATGTTAACACTTCGGCCTCCCCCAACGACGGAAAGTTTCGGATACGCGCCGAGACGAGGGACGTACCCATTGCCGACACGGAGCGAGACACTTTCTCTATCGAGGAATGCAGCATCCGATATCCCAAATACGGGGTGCTCAATGTGACCTCACGCTCTTCACTGCTGGGGCCGGAGGGCAACACTGGCGAGATACATCATGTTCATTTTTGGCCAGCGGAACATGATGGCTCGACCCTAACCATTGGTTCGCTTTGCTCCTACGAGCACCCCTTTCGAGTGTGGTGGCTCATAGTTGGATCGACCGCTACCTGCGCCATCATAGGGTCCAACGGTGAGCTCGGACTTGTCCAGTACGTCGCGCAGCCCGTGCCCCATGTCGAATTCCGGCCCCTTCATCTTTCCAGCGATATCCAAACACAACGAAATTTCGTTGGACGATAGGCTGGGCGTACTGTACATGGCGGAGGGAGACCGATTAACGGTGCTTTCATATGCGTAGTTATCCAATTCACCGCACGATATACGAAGCACTGGCAAGTCTTCTCTCCCTTTTCAATAACTCTGATTTTATGCGCGCTATATCGGATCATGTTGGTGTTTACGACCTCGCCCTTTCATCTTTAGCACACACTGGGGGCAGAGACCCACGCATGTCGAAACGACATGCGTGGTTCGCATGTCGCTCGCATGAGGTAACACCTATTTGATAAGACAAAGGGAAGCTTTGTCGGCTCGTGGGAAAGCCCCCCTTTCTCTAAGGAAAGGCCCTTTGCCAGTCCTTGTCCTGCATGCGGAGCGACATGCGAACCACGCATGTCGTTTCGACATGCGTGGGTCTCTGCCCCCAGTGACATCCGAAACATGTATGACCATTACTGTATGTTTTCCGTTTGAATAGAAGCTCAAGTAAAAAGGAAAAAAAGGTTAGGTTGGAAATGGGAAGGGACGGGCACTAGTCTCCCGTAGTCAGACTCCAACAAAAAGTTTTATGATAGTCGATAAAACTATTGTATGGCGGGTGTGCACTAAACACTACTGAGTCGTACTTTCTTTGTGTGCCATTGTCAGAATGACACTTTCGTCGCCAATATTTTTAGCGTCACGCAGGAAATGTGGCAGAAGATCCTGGCAAACCGCAGGAGATTCGTTCTGACAGCACTATAGATTAAATACAAGAGGACGAGTAGTATACGAGGCGTTGGCAAGAGGATCAGATCCGTAAATGAAATCGTTCGAGTCGGGAACATAGAGTATCGGTGAGAGTGCTGGCGGATAGCGGCAGAAATGCAGGCGCAATTCTGCGTAAAGAAGAACCAAGTTCGCGAAGTTCCGAGTGGGAAGCGAGAGGGGTTCAGTCAAAGTGAATTGGTGGTCGGAGTCAAGCCTCGCGGCGCGAGTACGTGCAGTTGTATCATTCGACAGACATTATCTTGCAATTGAACCCTTGTCGTCGGTTCTAACGACTCATCAGGAAAACCGTAGCCGAGATGTACCTATGAGCACTATGAAGCCCTATGCAGCACTGCATAATCTTGCATAGTGTATCATAGGTACATTACAGACACAGGTTGCTACATAGTATTGTATAGTACTGCATAGTACTGCACAGGCATTTTGGTTTTCCTGATGATATTGGGAAGGTGTGATTTTGAATTCGTTTAAAACATCTCGCTTTAAAGGCTGACATGCGCTGACAACTAATGGCTTGACCACGAATCGAACGGGATCGTAATCAGCTCCTCCGGAGTCCGAGTTATCATCTCGCTTGCTCAGTGTTCGGAGCGGACCGCGGAGCGGGAACGAAATGAAATCCTACCATCAAGTTAGCCCAATTCCTGATATTGCCCAATGACTACGCAATATTCGGTCTGGCGCCTTTGCTGGGAGCTCCAAAAATGCGCCATCGCCAAGGAGGCGCGCGTCATCGCTGCGTCATAGCGGCGCGTCTCATCACATGATCGTGTTCTGTCCTCCAGGCTAGTACTGTCCAGACTCCTCCCTCTCCTCCTTCAAAATCTACGGTCACCGGCTGCTCTACTTCATCGCTTTCACCCCTCATCCTTTGACGAATCGACCCCGAGACACGCCCGTGAGGATGGCCATTTCCCTGCCCCTTGGACACGCGTCCAACGTCGTCCGCACTTCGCCTTCGACAAAACGCCGAGTTCATTCACGTCTCTTCTCCCCGAAAAAGTCTCCCCCCACGTGCACTGTCTCACTCACCTCTGCGCACGCCGATAAATGGAGGTCCAATGTGCCGCCGCCTTTGTTCGAATTGCACGCGGCATATGCCCAATTTCCGAGCTCGACATACCAGGCGGACGAGGGAGAAAATTACCACAGATCCCCTTTCCCCGCGTGTGCTCCCATTTCGCACATAGGCCCCCCGAAACCCAAACGCCCTAGACTCAACGACGATTCTCCACACCGGGTTCCAAATCCCCGCGGCCACATCTCTTCTTCGGACACGCGTTTTGCCGCTGTAATTGAGCGCAGCATATCTCAGCGCCTCGCTGTGCACTCCCAGTCACTCCCGGAGCCCAGCGATCTAGACGTCCAGGACGCCCTTCTTGCTGCCCGTCTCCGCGCCTCCCGGCTCGCGCGCCAGCGTTCTCCCTCGCCCCCGCGCGTGCTCCCAACCTTACCCCACGCACTCTCAATCCCCCCAGCTCCAGCTCCGACTGTGGCGTTGTCGCTTCTGTTTTCGGGGAGCTCCGCCTTCGATACCAGATCCGGCGATCCACCGAGCGGGACTCCACCCACCGTCACAACTCCTGTGCAGAAACCTGTACGCGTCAACGTCAGTGTACTCCCCCGCCCGCGGTCCGCCAGCGATGCGGATTCCAACTCCAACACACCACCGAGCATGCCTGCTCTTGTAGCGCGTCTGATGCTTCGGCGGCGTACGGGCGCCCCTAGCAGCCCCAATGCAATCCGCGCTGCCCACGCGAGGAATCTCCTCCCACAAACGCACCCACACGCCGCTGAAATGGCGTTGCCAAATTCATGCTTCACTCCCCGTATCTCCTCTCCCCTCGCGCGGCGGTAGCGGTAGCCCTGGCATGTTCGATTTCGACGTGGTGATAACGGGGTTCGGCGTTCGCACCCGATATTTCGCGCATCCTTGCGCATACTGCATAATATCTCTCGTGCCGTGTCAAGCGAGACGAAGCACATATTTCTCACAGCCAACGCAACCGCATAGTATCCTGCTCCACGTGTATTATAGCTTCAAAATGTAAAAATTTCAATAACAATGTACGATGCAGATCCTCCGTCGCTTTTCTCCGGCCTCATTCAATTCACATGGGACTTGAGATTAGATCCGATGAATGCCTTGGGGGCGCAAAATCATGCAGCGAGACCTGTTAGTGCTTGGAGCACACCCGAGCATCATAATGAGTTCTTGAAGATTTTCCTAGTCGGGGAGGGGGCCCGTTCGATTCGGGGCAGGTTGTAGCTGATGCATGTCCAATTTTTCTTGTTTTTCCTGACCGGGCTCGGGCGAAAAGATGATTTGAACGATGGAGAGGTCGGGATATATTTATTATACGATCACAACTGTGCACTGAACCCCGTTCACTTCCATCGTAAATGGGTTAATGTAGCGCTCGATTCAAGTTGGAATTGACGACAGCCGGGTGCATATTCAGGGACGCACCACTGTGTAGGAAAACCTGTTAGTGTTTGGAGAACACCCTCACAGTATGATAGTGAGGTGATACTCCAAGGTGGGGAGGCAGCCCGTTCGATTCGGGGGGCAGGTCTGATTCGCATACTCGGCAGCTTTTTTCTCCGTGCTACGATTATCTTATTGCCAGACGGATTTCCAATCCATGGGAAGTCAGTCGACCAGAATAAAATCGGATACCGCGCTTTTGAAGTGAAGGCAACCATATCCGGGCACGGTAGACACCTGTGGTGAAACTGTGGAACCCGGACTGTATGTCATTGGTTTTGAATGAATATTGAAAGGCACGGAATTTCGGTTGACTCGGGGCCAGTTTGCCGCAATTTCTTTTGACCGGGCTGAAGAACCATGCCAACTCGAAGAATCGGCAAGATGGGTAAATTAGTTGTAAACACGAATGGTGGTGAATTTTGTATTTAGTAACGTCGCGTTCGTCCATCATCAGATAAAAATTTCAACTTAGCTTTGGTCAAGGCTTTGGTTGAATTCAGGCACGCTCACGTGGATGCGATCGAATTGTGGCTGTGCCTAGATCATGATTGTTGTTTGGCCGGTTTCTGTCCTTTTCACCACCACGATGCCCAAGGCGAAGACATCGACGCGCGCCGGGACCCAGGGCCATGTCATTTTCACAGATGGAAAGAAACGTGTTGTGATCCCGCGACCGCAGACGTACGGCGTGAGTGCCCCCAACTTGTTCGAGATAAATCCACATTGACTAACTGTCAGACCGCCATCGACGCCGTTCGAAGGCATTTCCCAGCAATTTCCCGAGACCGTCTCGTCTTTCAAACCGATCAGCTAGACATATGCGACGGATCACTGGCCGATATCGCCCCTGAGTCGTGGGAGTCCGTCGTGGAGTTGGTATCCTCGATATTCGTCGGCGAGAGTCGCGAGACCCATCAATGCGCAGTTAAAGGTCGACTGCTTGACTGCTCCTCCGGAGGTGCGTCTATAATATTTTACCTCTTCCTGATTCACGGAATATCGCAGTGGACAGCAGCGAGACCATCACCCTGGAATTTCTGGCAGGAGAAAAACACATTTATGTCCGCATGAAGATGCACGCCAAAATATGGAAGATTTTCCGACGGTATATTGCGAATCGTCTAGGCTGTGACCCGGACGAGAGCAAAATAATATGGGATGGCCAGAGAGTACAGGAGGATGACACTCCAGCCAGCATTGAAGCCGATGAAAGCGAACCGTTTCTCGTCTCGCGCGAACTAATAGGTGGCAAACCGGTTATATACCTCTACTCTCCTACGGAGATGGATGTGTCCGTTGCTCTCACCTTGACCCGGGACTGGCGCTTCTCTGCTGTCTACCCCGTCGTCGAATCTAGACTGCAGTCGACGGGCGGCGAGAAAATTCACTGGAACGTCCGCACGCATGTCGATGGAAATCTCACCGAGACCGACACAGGTCTGGACGTTGCATATCTCTTCTGGGAAGCTCAGTGCGTCGTCCTAATTGTCACTTACTTTCCTTCTTGACACGCCCGGCAGCACGAACCTCGGAGTTCCAATGTCTCCTCCGGCTTCACCTGTGCTAGCGCCAGCCGATGCGTGCCAATCCTTTTCTCCGCTGATAAGCGATCTCTCCCCCACAAACTCGGTCCTCCTTGCAGTCAGCGACATCACCCCATACCTCGACAAAGCGCTCGTCAGCCTGGGGCTCCACACCGAGGCGCGCACCTCCTTTATAACGTGCGTTTCCTCTCCTCACCCCTGTAACATTTGCGTATTTTTGAGAAAAACTCGTGTAGATATTGGCTCCCCTCTTTCCTGAAACATACGCATGTCGCGCTTCGCTTTGTTCCGCAGGCCGCGTACGAGACGTCCGCGACATTGGACATACACCCGCGCCCCGATATCGTGACGCGCGTGTTCATGCTGTTCAAGGGCGTACCCGCTGAGAAGGTGAGCGACTGGGACGTCTTAAACTCAAATATCGAAGATGCGGCGGCGCGATGGAGTGGCATAGTCGGTGTTGATCTCCATCGGGCGTTGGATACCAGTCTATTCCGGGTGCTAGAGTGGGGCGGGATGGAGGTTTTGGGGCGGTGAGATGGTCGCATACTCATTCCATAATCTCAGCTGGTCTGGCAAGTCTGCAATATCCTATTTTGCATCGAATTACGCCATCCTTTCAGTTGGAATCGTTCCCGACTTCAATGCCATTGGAGGCTGCACCGGCGTCTGAGATTCTCTTGTCGAATCTCTGCTGTTTCTGCGGTCCAGCTAGTCTCATTCCTTTTATAACGATCCCAGAGCTGAGAGCAGTGCGCCAGATGTCGTCGGCCCAGGCCCAACAGAAGGTCTGATGGAACATTAGATGCTGTGCCGCGATCTTTTTGATGGATGAACTCTCGCGCCGAATTTAAAGCACCGCGTCTACCTTCCTCTCACCCACTTTCCTCCCTCCGGAAAATGGAAGAATGGAAGATAGCGATGATAGGCGATGTTGGGGTCGGCAAAATCAGCTTCGCCCTTCAGGTACATGTTCAGAGCCACGACTGGAGAGGCTGACTGATACCCATCAGGCTGTCAACGGCTGCTTCTGTGGTGAGTCTTTATTTTTTAGACGCTGCATCCGCTGCGCCTGTATGTGCATTCGCTCATGCCAATTCACAAAGATGTACTGTTTCCTTGCTGTTTCCCTTTAAATTTTGTACAGATCTTATTCGAGTCTCCCAGGAGATCGATCCGACCCTAGACGAGATTTACCGCAGTCAAATCGTCGTGGATGATCGTAGGTGTACTGTGGAGCTCCTTCTTCCGTATCCCCCTGGTACGCCCCCGTCTCGCTCACAGAGAACTCACCGTGAGCCTTATCAGAATTAGATGCAGGTTGGGTAAATCGCTTCACTTACACAACGCAAGCCTGGGCGCTCGTCTACTCGATCACCTCACGGGCTAGTTTTGACCACCTCATTGCGCTCTCCGCGCAAGTAGTGGCCCAGGCGAAATTAGAAGGGGGCCCCGTTCTCGTGGTCCTTGGAAACAAGTGCGATCTGCACGAAGCACGGCGGGAGGTACCAAAGAAGGAGGGGGAAGAGCTTGCGAAATGGTTTGGTTGCCAGTTCTGTGAAACGTCGGCCAAGACGGGACAGAATGTCGGGCGCGTGATCGCGGACCTTGTGCGCAGGTTGCGGCAACCGAGACTTGCGATATCTGGTGTGGATACGGGTCCACAGAAACGGGAAGAGAGAAGGAAGAAGACATGTGTTATCTTGTGAGAAGTATTATTTGTGCACCTCGCGTGACCGAGCCTTTCTGATGAATCTGGTACGCTTCCCAAGTTCAAGCGTTCGTGTGAAGGCTCGTCTGAACCACAGAGGGCTCGCTTTATTCTAGTCGGTGACTTTGCGGAGCAGGCCATTCTCTGATCTCTCGGCTGTTTTTTCCCTCTCATTTCTTAATCTCTTTGGTCCGCCTGTCGCCGTCTTCGACTTCAGCCTCATTCTGACCGTTGCCCCCGCCAACTTCCGCGGAAATAGTATGGTAATACCGGCCAATGAAATCTTCACTCCAACTGATTAAACCACAGTGTATAAGGCTTGTAGCATAATGCTTCCGTCACCAATTTAGTCCGTAACTAGGTTAGACGGCGGAGCACCCGTTCAATTCGGGGGCGGGCCTTGCTCTGTGAATGCGTTGCCTTTTTCTCTCTTTTCTCTTTGGCTCGCCTCTGTCTGACTTCAGCCTCAGTTCTGACCATCGCCCCCGCCGTCAACGGCATTCGGTGTGTTCAAAATCAAACAATACGGGCCAACAAAATCTTCACTCCAATTGAAGTGGGTATTTAACCAGTGTATAAGGCCTGTTAGCATACAGAATGCATCCGCCAAGAGTATTGCGCTTTTCAACCTCGTGGCCTGCGGAAAAACTCCGTTCGACTCGGGAGCGGGCCATTCGGAAATCTGTCTGCTTTTTATTTTCTCTTCGCTGTCTTTGACTTCAGTTGAAGACTCCAAAATCGGCCCTGGATTCATCGCTCAACATGTGGTTCAACCGTTCGGCGTAGGCTATTGCGGAACAGCGAACACAGCAGTTGAAATGAAATAGTATGTTCACTTCAAATGGGGATTTGACCACAGTCTGCAAGGCTCGTTAGCATACGGAATGCATCCGCCACCAATTTATAATCCGCCTGCATCGTTTAGACAGCGGATCAACCCCGTTCGACTCGGGGGGCGGGCCATGATTCCAAGCGCAACTTTTTTTTCTTTTCTCTCTGGTTCGCCTGTCTTTGACTTCACTTGAAAGCTCCCTCCAAAATCGACAGTGGATCCATCGCACGACATGTCATTCAACCATCCGGCGTCTACTGCGCAACAGCGCTGAGCGAACACAGCAATTGAATAAACTTATCACTCCAAGAGGTATTTGAATCACATTTAAAGAGAGCCAGTAAGGCCCGCTAGCATATGGTATGCATCCACTAGGAGTCCTCTGGTTCTCAACTGTGACTTTGTGGAACAACCCTGTTTGACTCGGGGCGGGCCATTTATCTCTCCCATTCTTGTTCTTTTTTCTTCTCTCTTTGGTTCGCAAGCTCTCAAGTTTGCCTTGACTCGAACGCTCCCTCCAAATTCGGGGCTGGATTCATCGCTCGACATGTGGTTCAATCGTCCAAACACCATCAGGCTGAGTGAATACAGCAGTTGAAATGAAATGACATGTTCACTCCGAGTTGGCTCCAAGAGGTATTTGAACCACATTCAAAGACCTTAAGCAAGGCCTGCTAGCATATGGTATGCATCCACCAAGAGTTATAACTCGGTTGATCTTGTGACTTGTGGAGTAACCTCGTTCGACTCGGGGGTGGACCATCTTGAATTTGTCCAGTATACGATCTTTTTCTTCTTCTCTTTGCTGTCTTTGACTTCACTTGAAGACTTCAAAATCGGCCCTGGATCCATCGTGCGACATGTCGTTCAACCGTCCAGTATCTATTGCAGAACAGTGCTGAGCAAACACAGTAATTAAGACAAAATGTTCACTCCAAGAGGTATTTAAACCACATTTAAAGAAAGTCTGCAAGGCCTGCTAGCATACAGAATGCATCCGCCAAGAGTGTCATTCTCTTCGCTCTGGTGACTTTGGGGAGTAACCCCGTTCGACTCGAAAAAAGAAAAAGGATGGGGGAGATGAATGTTCATCTCCCCCATCCTTTTTCTTTTTTCATCTCTCTTTGGTTTATTGCAAGCTCTCAAGTTTGACTTCACTTGAACGCTCCCTCCAAAATCGGCCCTGGATCAATCGCTCGACATGTGGTTCAATCCTCCAAATAACATCCAGCATCTATCGCTGAGCAAACACATCAGGTGAAATAAAATTGTTCACTTCAAATGGGCGATTCAACCACAGTGTACAACGCCCATTAGCATATGGCATGCACCCCTTCTCGCACTCCACATCATTCCTGCGGAGTAACCCCGTTCGACTCGGGGGCGGGCCATCCGAATGACAGCTCTATGCAATTTTTCCCCCTTTTCTCTTTCGTTCACATGCTCTCTTTGACTCAAAGTTGAATACAAAATCGGCACTGGATTCATCGCTCGAAATGTGGTTCAATCCTCTAAATACCGGCGTCCGGAGCCTATTTCGCAACAGCGAACACAGCAGTTGAAATAAAATGTTCACTCCAATAGGTATTTGAATCAGATTTAAAGAGATTCAGCCACTCCTGTCGTGTTTCACATACTACAGTAAACAGCGGAGTGACTCCGGGGCAGGCCATTCATTTCAGCCCCTGTTCCTTTTTATTTCTTTTCTCTTTGGTTTGCAAGCTCTCTTTGACTTGACTTGAACACTCCAAAATCGGCATCGCTTGACATGTCGTCCAACCGTACAAATAAGTACTGACAGCGAACACACTAATTGAAATAAAATATTCACTCCAACAGGTATTTCAACCACATTTAAAGAGAGTACACAAGGCCTGCTGGCATATGGTATGCATCCACTAGGAGTCCTCTGGTTCTCAACCTGTGACTTTGTGGAACAACCCTGTTCGACTCGGGGGTGGGCCATTTGAGCTCCGTGTAACTTTCTTCTTCTTCTCTCTTTAGTTCACAAGTTCTCTTGACTTCACTTGAAAACTCCCTCCAAAATCGGCACTCGACATGTCGTTCAACGTTCAACCGTTCAACCATCCGGCATCTATTGCGGAACAGCGCTGAGCGAACACATCAGCTGAAATGAAATGAAATGTTCACTCCAAAAGGTAAGTATTTCTATTAGTCGGAAAGGCCCGCTAGCATACGGTATGCATCCGCTAGGAGTGCATTCACTGCAAGCTTTCACTTTCGCGGAGTAACCCGTTCGACTCGGGGCGGGCCACTCGAAAATCTGTTCTGTATCACATCTTTTTTTTCTTCTCTTTGCTATCTTTGACTTCCCCTGAAAGCTCCCTCCAAAATCGGCCCTGGATCCATTGCGTGACATGTCGTTCAACTTTCCAGCATCTATTGCAGAACATCACACAGCAAACACAGCAGTTGAAATGCAAGAAAATGTTCAATTCAATGGGGGATTCAACCACAGTCTGCAAGGCCCGCTAGCATGCGGAATGCATTTGCCAAGAGTGTTGCACTATAATATCAACCTCGTGAATTGTGGAACAACCCCGTTCGACTCGGGGGTGGGCCATTCTTGGTCGCTGAATACTTTTTTCTTTTTCTTCTCTCTTTGGTTCGCAGGCTCTCTTTGACTCAAACTTGAATGTTGCAAAACCGGCACTGCCAGTGGATTCATCCTTCGAAATGTGGTTCAACCCTCCATCGTCCAAGACTATTGCACAACAGCGAACACAGCAATTGAAATAAAATGTTCACTCCCAAAGGTAAGTATTTCTACTGGTCTGAAAGGCCCGCTAGCATGCGGAATGCATCCACCACTCATTCCCGCGATCCACTGAACAGCGGATCAACCCCGTTCGACTCGGGGGTGGGCCATTCTTGGTTGCTGAATACTTTTTTTTTTCTTCTCTCTTTGGTTCGCAAGCTCTCTTTTCGCTTCACTTGAAGACTCCAAAATCGACACTGGATTCATCGCTCGAAATATTGTTCAACCCGTCCGGCGTCTATCGCGGAACAGCGCTGAGCGAACACAGTAGTTGAAATAAAATGTTCACTTCAAATAGGGGATTAAACCGCAGTGTACAAGGCTCGCTAGCATACGGTATGCATCCGCCACCATTAGCATTCTGGTTTATTGGGTTTAGACAGCGGAGCACCCTGTTCGACTCGGGGGTGGCCATTCATGAACATCCCATGCAATTTTTTCTTCTTCTATCTTTGGTTTACTGCAAGCTCTCAATTCTGACTTCACTTGAAAATTCCCTCCAAAATCGGCCCCGGATCCATCGCTCAACATGTCGTTCAACGTCCGGCGTCTAGATCTATTGCGGAACAGAACTGAGCAAACGCAGCAGATGAAATAAAATAAAATGTCAACCCCGTTCGATTCGGGGGCGGGCCACTGCTCCATCCATGCCGCTTCTTTTTTCTTCTCTCTCTGGACCGCAACCTCTCATAGACTTCGACTTCACTTGAAGACTCCTTCCAAATTGGCACCCGACATGTCGTTCAACCCATCCGATGTCTATGGCAGAACAGCGTTGAACACAATACTTAGTTGAAATGAGAATACTCAAGGGGTATTTAAGCCACATTTAAAGAAAGTTTGCAAGGTCTGCTAGCATATGGAATGCATCCGCCAAAAGTTCAAAATCCTTGCTTGACTTGCGGAACAACCTCGTTCGACTCGGGGGCGGGCCACTGCTCCATCCATGCAACTTCTTTTTTCTTGTCTCTTTGGTTTGCCTGTCTTTGACTTCACTTGAAGACTCCAAAATCGACACTGGATTCATCGCTCAACATGTTGTTCAATCGTTTAAACACCATCAGGCTGAGTGAACACAGCAATTGAAATAAAATAAAATGTTCACTCCAAGAAGAGATATTTGAACCACAATTAAAGAGGTTTAGCAAGGCCCACTAGCATATGGTATGCATCCCGCACCAATTCGCATTCCGCGCATATGGTAAACAGCGGAGCACCCCGTTTGACTCGGGGGCAGGCCATAAATCTGTCCCCATGTGGTATTTTTTCTCTTCTCTCTTTGGTTTACTGCAAGCTCTCTTTCACTTCTCTTGAAGACTCCAAATCAGCACTTGACATGTCGTTCAATGTTCAACTGTCCGAATACCGTCCGGCGTCTATTGCGCAACAACGTTGAACACAGCAGTTGAAATGAAATAAATTGTTCACTCCAAGAGGTATTTGAACCACATTCAAAGAGACTCAGCAAGGCCCGCTAGCATATGGTATGCATCTGCTCAGAGTAATCATGAATCCTATGACCTCGTGGTTTGCGGAACAACCCCGTTAGACTCGAGGGCGAGCCATTGCTCATGTAACCAGTACTCTTTTTCTCTCTTTGATCTTTGGCTTGCCTGTCCACGTCTTTGACTTCAGCCTTAGTTCCAACCGTTGCCCCCGCCAACTTCCAATGGGGGTATTCAAAATCAAATAATACGGGCCAACGAAATCTTGACTCCGACTAAATGGAGTATTCAACCGCAGGGCCTGTTAGCATACGGTATGCATCCGCTAGGAGTTTGATGAATCTCTACTTGGTGACTTTGCGGAGCAACCTCGTTCGACTCGGGGGCGGGCCATTCCGAATCATGTGTCTAGTATAACATCTTTTTTTCTTCTCTTTGCTGTCTTTGAATTCCCTCCAAAATCAGCACTCGACATGTGCAACCGTCCAGCGTCTATTGCGGAACAGTGTTGAGCGGACACAGCAGTTGAAATAAATTGTTCACTCCAAGAGGTATCTAGACCATTTAAAGACATTATGCCAGGCCCGCTAGCATACGGTATGCATCCGCCAAGAGTGTGGCACCATTAATGTCGTGACTTGCGGAACAACCCCGTTCGATTCGGGGGCGGGCCATTCTTCTTCAACCCATTCTTTTTCTCTCTTTTCTCTTTGGTCCGCAGGCTCTCTTTGACTTCACTTGGAGACTCCCTCCAAAATCGGCACTGGAGTCGCTTGACATGTCGTTCAACGTCCGGCGTCTATTGCGGAACAGCACTGAGCGAACGCAGCAGTTGAAATGAAATAAATTGTTCACTCCAAGAGGTATTTAAACCACATTCAAAGATGTTATGCAAGGCCCGCTAGCATATGGCATGCATCCACCACTACTAACCTATGTTGTACGGCTTAGCAGCGGAGTAACCCCGTTCGACTCGGGGGCGGGCCATTCTTTTTTTCTTTTTTCTTTTTTTCTTGCTTCACTCAAAGACTCCTTCCAAAATCAGCCCTGGATCCGTCGTCCGGCGTCTATTGCGGAATAGCGCTAAACAAACACAGTACTTGAAATAAATTGTTCACTCCAAGAAGAGGTATTTAAACCGCATTCAAAGACATTATGCAAGGCCCGTTAGCATACGGTATGCATCCACTAGGAGTGCACTTATTGCAGGCTTTCACTTTCGCGGAGTAACCCCGTTCGACTCGGGGGCGGCCCATTCGTAGAATTCCTTTCTTTTTTACTTTTTTAATTTCTTCTTCATGGTTTTCTAGATTTCGCCGCCGTTGAGTGTATTTTAGATTGAGGGATGTGATACAGCAAAAGAATGGAAAGCTCAAACAGTACCCTCTGGGATATACAGTATCTACGTACACGAACCCCATCCCGAGCGCCCAGATAATATACACGCAACACTCATCACACACCCACCACCGCTACCGTAGATAAAGTCTACATCCAGATACATTAGTTAGCATACCCACGAACCCGCATTTAGTTTTAGTCTACTTAGTAAGTAAGTAAAAGCTAACGAATCTGAATCACAACGGCCCCCACGCCTCCTCCCCATCCGCATCCGCATCCGCATCGTCATACTCAGCGCGTCGCCGCCCCTCCCGCTCCCGCTCCCTCTCCCGCTCCCGTTCCCGTTCCCGTTCACGCGCATCATGGTGGAATTCACCCCCACCCCCACCCCTAACCCGAACCAACCCCTCCCTCTCCCCGCGCTCAGCACCAACCCACCCCGCGCCGGCGAGCGTCCGGCGGAGGACTTTGGGCAGGTGCAGCGGCGCCCTCTCCCTCTCCCTCTCCCCATCCCTTTCCGCATCCCGGTCCCTTTCCCGAGCCTGATCCCAATCCCGATCCCTTTCCATACCCCGGTTGCGTTCTGCCGCGGAAAACGACGAACCCGAACCCGAATTGACGGACGAAGCCGACGCGACCCGTCTCTCCCGTTCCCCGTGCGCCGGTTGGGCGCCGCCATACGCCGCCTCGAACGACGTCGCGCGGCGGTGGGGGTGGATCGGGGGGCCTTCTGCTCCTGCTCCTGCTCCTGCTCCTACTACTCCACCCCCGTCGCCGCCGTTCCCATACCCATACGCACCAGATCCATACCCAAACGCCTGCTCCCCAAACCCGGGAGACGTCGGCGTGGCGGGCTGCACCGCGAGCGCGACGAAGCTGCGTGCCGTGGGCGGTGCGGTGCGCGGGTAGGTTGGCGTGTTCGTGTTCGTGCTCGTGTTGGCGTTGTGAGTGTTGGTGTTGAACGGGGAGCTCGACGTCGACGCCGACGCTGACGCGGAAGACGCGGAGGACGACGAGCTCGCGAACGGCGAGTTCCACGCGACGGTCGCGTACTGCGCGTCGGGCGACAGGGGCGGCATCGAGGCTAACGCGGAGCCCGAGGTTGACGTCGACGTGGATGTGGACGCGGATGCGGACGCGGACGCAGGGGTTGTGGGAGCGGAGATGGACGAGGCGCGCCGCGGCGGTGGGGGCGGGGCGCGGAAGGGGTTGAGCGTGGCCGGTTGCGTCTGCGTCTGTGTCTGCGTTTGTGCCTGCGTCCGCGGAGCCGCCCCGCTCGAAATCGTGCGCGGCCTGGGCGCGGGCACCGGCGCGCCCGCGCCCGCTCGCGTGCCAAAGGTGAGGTTCGCCGCGGACGCCGAGACCGACACCGAGGCGGAGGACGCGCGCGCGGCCTGCGTCGCGGCGCGCCGGAGGGGGTGCGTCGGCGGCTCGGCGAGGGGCAGCGGGCGCGCGGAGAGCGAGGAGGAGTACGCGTGGCCGGCGCGCGAGAAGGACGACGATGATGCGGATGCGGATGAGGCAGACGTCGATGCGGAGGACGCGGAGGCGGAGGAGGATGTGGCGCTCGGGGCGCTTGTTTTGCTCGTGCTCGTGTTCGTGCGCGTGAGGACGGGGGAGGTGGGCTTGCGCGGGGGGAGCGGGGGGCGTGCGCGCGCCTCGGGGGAGGGCGCCGGCGTTGGGAGGAAGGGGTTCGTGCTGCTCGTCGGTGCCACGGAGGTGAGAACGGGTGCTAGGATAGCCATCGCGATAAGCACGCGCGGTCCGTCGGTTCAAGTGCGGGGAGGACGTAGAACGGACCTTGTACGAATGCCAGGCTGCGCTCTACCGCCCGGCCTGCCTGCGCATGCAGCACGAGCCTCAGCGCCGCGAAGAATTCGCCCCCGGAAAGCTGGGGCGCCGGCGCGAACAGGCGGAGGATCTGGGGTTCAACATCGATGCTGTGAATAAGATACGAGTCGGATGGGAGAGCTCGAGGCGAACCTCCTCGACTGGCCCCGATCCAAGAGCACTGTACCGCCCACGAATCCAGGCACGCGCTTCCCGCACACTGACGCTCGCGTGCGCCCAATCACCGTGAGATCCATCGTCGATGAGCTCGGCGAGGCTGGCGGTGAACAGAGCGTGTTCAGCGTCGCTCAGCGCGGATGGGTGCAGCGGAAGGCTGCGCGAGGAGGACGAGCGGCGTGAGGACATGGGAGGACGGAGGTAAGGAGTGAGGCAGCGAGGTGTGGGGTATCCAAAAACATACCGTCAGCATCTTCACGATGACGCCCCGAACGGATCCGATCCCGCGTGCCGAACACGTGCCGTGTTCAACTAGCTTCCGTATTTAGATTTAGCGTTTAGCTGTTAGCTGATAAAGTCGGAAAATAGCATGACCCTCTTGGATACAAGCTCTCACAGAGCAAATTTATTCTGGTGAAATTCAGGCACAACCGGGTCAGCCCGATGCTTCCTGGTTGAATAAATAGCAGGGGGGTCTCAGAGGCTCCAACGCTATCTTGCACGGTGTGAATTGAACAGGTGAATGCATGCATTTATGTATATGCAAGAAAAAAATAGGCATCTTCAGCCTCTGTCAACATTGAGGCACCAAAAAAAAGCATACTTGAAACTGAAAGCCTGACCCCGAGTCGAACAGGGATCATCTGCCAAACATATTCATCTGCCAAACTCAGATTGTGGCTCCGAAATGACTGCAGATGCATTCCAAATGCTACCAGGCCCAGTTTCTGAATGCAAATCCTCTTTTATGGGCTCCAATTTTTCATTGATCAGTCCTGACTGGTGTGAATTGAACAGGGAAATGTTTTTCTGTAGCTTGAACACAAGTCTTCAAACTTCAAGTACAGAAGAAAAAGTCATCAGAACGCTACGAGCCTGAGCCTCTAATATAGCCAAATGACCCTGTGCAAAAATACAGCGACACCTGACCTGATCAAGGCCTGACCCCGAGTCGAACGGGGTTGTCTGCTAACCCTGACTTCATGATTATTGATTGCAGATGCATTCCGCATGCTACCAGGCCTCATTTCTAAAGCTTAAACCTCAAAAAGAGCGAAGTCTTTGTGTAAGTGATGCACAATGCAATATATGAGTCTCCGGGAAAACTAGAGAGGAGACTTGCATTGCCATTCAGACAGTTGTCAGATCCACGAAAGTCCTACATACGTCCTAGATCTCCATCAAATAAAAAGACAAAAACTACGGTTTGTGGCAATGGCCTGGCCCCGAGTCGAACGGGGTTGTCTGCTAACCCTGACTTCATGGTTATTGATTGCAGATGCATTCCACATGCTACCAGGCCTTTTATCTAGAGCCACATTCTCTGTTATGGACTCCAATTTCCTATTGGTACACAATTGGTCCTGACTGGTGTGAATTAAACAGGGAAATGTTTATTTGCGTACAAAAGTCTTCAAGTTTCAAGTACTGGAAAAAAGTCAGAAGAACACTATGAGCCTCCAATATAACCACAGTGTATGAGATTTTTTTTCGTTGCTTATTAATGCTCCAATGGCCAGGTCCCAAGAATCTGGCTACATCCTAGTCATTAGTCCCAGGTTTTGGCGGAATCCCAACTTACAGATCCAAGTCCGTACAAGTCATATTGATGATCAATTTGATCGTGAGTATCGGCATCACGGCTATCGAATGATTCCCACGCATACCTTTTCCGTTGAAATATCTTTTTGCTTTCTACAACTGAGGCCATGAGCATCATTTACTGCCGGAAAAATTCCTCGATTTGTATAGTCCGCATGAGTAGTCAATTCCAACTGTATACATGTGCAATCATCAATGGGCTGGAATCCTCAATATCTTTTGAATTTCTTCAACACATTGGATCCCCAGGATGACTCTGAAAAATAACCTTGTACATGAATCTGAAGAGGTACATGTCTACTACAGCCTCCTTTCCATATTCTACCTCTATTTCAATACCCTGATTGACAGGACACAGTTTATGCTCCTCCATGAAGCAGTGTACCAAATGGGTCCCAGATGGACACAACAAGTGTATTCTGTTGGACTCCGGTGAATCAATATCCAATTTTGATGTGCTCAGAAAATTCTGGTCTGCTTCTGCGATTCGAAAGTCACAGAAATCTGGAAATACATCAATATGCAAATGGTTCAATTATTAGTCCCTGATGCAGTATTTCGGAGGGATTGACGCTGAAACGACAATTTTGAGGTCCATGGCTAGGTTTCATTCATATTACCTGTCACAAATCCCTGTAAAGATTTACATCGAGATTCTGTTGGAGATAGGGGGCAAACTTCCCGTTTCGGCATGTCTCGGCCCGAGATCAAACCGTGACCAGGACTTGAGACTTGGAGCGAAAACCTGCATCAAAACTAGGGACTACGAATCCAGAACTCAACAACAAAAAGTGGGAATAAAAAACGATAAATAATGCCATACAGCCGTTTGCATGTATTCGTGAAAACACGAAAAAGTTTTGGGCGGGCACGTGATCTCTGGCGAGTGATGCCGAGTCGGGCCGGTTCCACCAGCAGCCTTTCAGCATCAAGAATGCATCTCAGTTATGTCGGAAAACACACCCAATAGCTTGATAAGAGGTAATTAGAACGGCCGGTTAATCTTTCGTTCCCTGGCACCAAGTTCGACGACTCGGCGCCGCTCGGCATCGGACACGTGCCCGCGCAAAACTTTTTGTGTTTTTCACGAATACATGCAAACGGCTGTAACAGTGACCCTGTGCAAAAATACAGTGACCAGGAACTAAGGCTTGACCCCGAGTCGAACGGGTGGTCTGCTAACCATTCACTTTATAACAATGAATCGCAGATGCATTCACATGCCACCAGGCCACATTTCTGAAGGCAAATCCTCTTTTATGGGCTCCGGCACTGAAATCGGCGCGGCGCATAGCTGGGGATCCCTTGATCTGTATCTGTATTGGGAGTGTTGTGTCGTGCACCGAACCTCGCGGAATGCAAGCTTCGGGACTTTTCGCCGGCATACCATTATTATTACCAGAGCACACCGGCGAAGAAACTTGTCCTTCCCGCCTTGCGCCGGCTGCGGTTTGGCTATGGGACAGTGATTTTCATGGCAACCTTGAAGTTTATCACGGGCTTGCGGATGCTTCTCCTTCAATCATACCGCGTGTCATGCTCATACTGTATCTGATTATTTTCTTGCGACGTTCGGCACCCGCTTGAGACCCTGAGCATGGTGCATATCAAGATCAGCATGTTCGAGTATCTCCAGCTGGACGAATGCCACCGACCGTCACGCACGTGAAACTTTACTGACCACCCTCTTTTTATCCGAGGGAGAAGCGTGGGCAGAACCAGCTCTCTGGGGTTCAGGCAACAGGTTCCGGGTCGGAAGGATATTGGACAACCAAGCGAAATTTTATCTCCCTATGATTCATTGGATGCACTGCACTTCTGTACCAACGCCAAACAACCCGTCCACTCGGCGCCTTAGCTACGTTTGTACCACGGAATGCTTGGCCCCCATTGCCCAGGGCAGAACGATAATTTCCCAGTCCGTTCTGGCTGTTCTCTCTTCGATCATTAAGGATCCCCTCGCCCGTCTTTTGTTGGTTCAGGTGACAATTTCACATGAATATATAGTTATGTTTGAAGAAAGAAGTGCCTGCGGCGCGAGTGAGCAACTAGATACTAGGCGATATATAATGTAGGCTACCAGTCCGTCGCGGTCAAACTACCCGGTCTACAAGCTGTTCCAACCTCACCAATCGCGCGTCCATATCCTGAATAACTGCCAACAATTCCCTGCGATTCGTCTCAATCGCAGCCGAAAGCTCCCTTCCATTCGCCTCAATCGCCGCCAGCAAGTCGTTGTTATGCACCGTTTTCCCCTCAGCGATTGCCACCGCCACGAAGAAGAAAACGAGTACAAGTATCCAGAAAACCACGATCAAATTTTCCCGGCGTGGTACGTAGGCCTTCCACCAGCCGAGCGGCTGTTTCAAGGGGATGGGATCCGTTGTCGAGTCCGAGTCCGACTCGTGGTCTCTGTCTTGAGCGGCGTGGCTGTCCGCCTCACTCGGTACCTCCGTCAAGGTGTGCACCAACTCCCAGCCAGGAAGCGGGTCGGGGGCAGGGTCGGTGGGATAGTCTGAACCGTGGTCTAGGAGAGGCAGACGGGGGCGGGAGCCTTGCGACATCGACATGGGGGTTGTTGTCAGGTCGCAAGTACTCCTAAATGTCAGTAGTGGTGTCTCACTCTGATCGCCCCTTAAGGCCTTGGGCTTATTATGTTTCCTCTGGTGTGCAAATGCAGAGTGTACGTTGTCGTGCAGTGGATCGCAGCAAGGTCGGAGGAACAACAAATTTCTCCCAAGATTCCTGGGAGGATGTCCAAACCCTTCAGAGGGTGTTGAAAGGCTTGCGCCCAGAGCCCCGCAACGGGATCGAGAGGTACATTGTGGGATGCATGTGGGTGCCAGACTAAATAAATATTGATCCAGTCGTCGCTGGAACTCCTGGGGACGACGAATTTTGTATCGGAAGTTGGGATGATGATGTTTATTCAAGTTGGAACTCGGAAGAATTCGACGTTGACGAAAATACGGTAAGAGAGCGAGAGCGCGAGATAGCGCAAGTACTAGCACGAGCTGAAGGTGTCCATGTGGCACTCAGGGTCTTTGTTACCAATCTGGGGCTTGATTCAACAGCGCGAAATTGCTGTAATTCCGTGGAATCCCAATTCAATGAAATCTACAGCTTCAGTACGATGACGCAGCTGGATGGAGATGAATTCGAAATCGGCCAAAGCTGTATGGACTGCGCAACATAGAAAAGCCCAAAAGTCACGATATGCAACGATTCAACGAATTATGAGTTTGTTGACCAATTGTTGATTATTCAACCTGAAGGCGGTGGCGGAACAGCTGATCCGCCGGTAAACCCGGAGACACGCCCAATGGGGATGAGGCCAAACTATAACAACCATGTCGAATTTCGACCCCAGACAACGATAACATTCCTGCCACTTCGAATCCATACCACAATGACCGACAAAACCAACGATTCCCCTGTCTTCTTGATCACCGGCTGCTCCTCGGGGCTGGGTCGGGCACTGGCTCTTGGTGAGCGCCGACGTTACATTTGCCTTCGTCCCAGTGATTCTGAGGTTGAACCACACAGCGGCACTGGAGAGCGGATTCCGCGTAATCGCGACCGCGCGGCGCCCGGAGACGCTGTCTGAGCTCGAAACTGGTGGTGCCAAGGTACTGGCTCTGGACATCACGTCGTCTCCTCAGGAGCTCGCGGACATTGCCGCAAAGGCGATCGCGATTCAGTAAGTTCAGTTTGGGTTGTTGATCCTAACAGACGCTGAAGTGACCCGCACAGCGGTCAAGTGGACTACCTTATTAACAACGCCGGGTACGCGCGGAGCGGCCCCATTGAGGCGCTCCCGCCCGCAGATGTGTTGACGCAGTTCAACACGAACTTCTTTGGCTTGGTGAGCAATCCACGTACGAATCTTCTATGATAATCTCATATATAAACTGGACAGGTGAACACCACGAACGCCTTCCTCCCGCATTTCCGCGCGAGGCGGGCGGGGACGCTCGTGAACATCAGCTCAGAGATAACGGCCCTCGCCGCGCCCGGCGCGGGAATCTACTGCGCCACCAAAGCAGCGATCGACGCTGTCTCCGACACGTGGGCCCACGAGCTCGCGGAGTACGGCATCCGCTCGATCTGTGTCAAGGTGCACGAGATAGAATATAGAAAGTAAACTCGACGCTGAATTTGCTTATCCAATCCACACCAGCCGGGCTCTTTCCGCACACAGATCTTCCACCAGCCGGGCACGTGGGCGCCTGCGAACCCGATCGATGGCTACGAGGGCGTGCGCATAGGCGCGGAGTACGTGCTAAAGAACTACGAGCATCTCGTGCGCGGGGATCCCGTCAAGGGCGCACGTAACATCATCAAGATGGTCACCCAGCCAGGGCAGCTTCCGCTCCGCTTCGCGGTGGGCGACGACGGGTTCGCGCATTTGAAGGAGTTTTATGAGAAGAGGCTGGAGGAGTTGGAGGCGTCAAAGGAGCTGAGCACGGGGACGAACATTGATGCTTAGCGTAAAGCGCGTCACTTAACAGGCGTGTGGAGTCGGAGGATTCAAAGTCTCGATGATCTTACTAGATTGAAATAAAATAACAACAAAATGAACGACCATAGGTCAACGGCCACTAAACCCGGACTAAACCATGGATTGAAATAGATGAACCATTACAGATGCATTCCCCACGCTACCAGGCCACAGTTATGGAGTCAAACCCTCCAGTATTGTCTCCACTGATGGTCTCAAATCTGTCTAAGTGAGATGTTAGGTAGCGTTACGCGGCACAGAAGTGATGCCCATGGCAGATATCTGGGTCCCATCTGGATGCCGAGATTTTCAACTAGATCACCTTATTTACCTCTGAGATATGAGAGAGTGAAATAGAATCTAAAGAAGACACCAAAAATTACAGGTTGAAAATACGTCGAACAGAAGAGTTGATCAGAGGTTACAGTTGACAATGGAATAGGATACAGCAGCGGGGCCAAAAGAATATCTCCTTCACACTCACACTATTTTCGTCCCGTCCATCAGCGTACAACGGGCCTCAGCAGCAGCGGCATCTGATTCCCAGCCTCGCGCTCGCTGAGGACCATCGGGCGTTGCACGAGAAACGTTGACTTCTTTCCGATATACTCCACGGGCACGGCCAGTTCAAACTCAAACGCTCGTATGAGGGTGAACAACAGGGCCTTGGTCTCGACTACGGAGAAGCGGTATCCGATGCAGCTTTTGGGACCACCGAGGAAGGTGAGCATGTGCCCCCAGATGCCGGGGATGGTTCTGGCAAGGGGCGGTTCGGAATCCCAGCGTTCAGGTCTATAGTCGGAAGGAAGTATAGTAATAGTATCAGATGGGATTCGGTGGAACTGGGCCACGAAAGCGGAGGGAAACACGCACACAAACTCCATGGCGTCGGGGCCCCAGATCCCGAGGTCCCGGTTGAGCGCGAGGATGGGGATCAACACCATTTCGCCCTTGCGGATCCTTCAAACATCACATGTGGATCCAATTAGTCAAGGGGGGAAACAAACGGGGCACGATGCAGCAGTAGGCCTCACCGCAGAGTTTCGTGGACGGTCCCGTGTGTATCCGTGTAGGGGGTCCCGAAAGGGATGATATCGTCCTGCACGGCGATGCGCGCTAGACCACACGGTTCCAGATTAGGCCTCTCAAAAAGAAAATGACAACAGTGGGAAAAGAGACGCACCGGAAACGGTGGCTGGCGCGTGCACACGGAACGTCTCGCGCACTGAGAATTGTTGGTCCTCGTCAGCAAAGGGCATGGAGCAGCGCTGACGCTGACTGAAATGTAAGTGGAACTCGCCGACGCAATCCAGATACTTGAGCTCGTTGAGTTCATCCATGGTCGGCTTGTCCGTGGAGACGCTCAGCAGCTCTTCCCTCAAACGCGTCTGGGCAGCCACGTTTTGCGTGAGAGAGAAGAGCGCCCATGTGAGCGCCGTGCTGATGCCCCGAAGTATTAGCATTCATTTTCCAACCAGAATTTGCATTTTGCGCTTGTGACACGTACCTCGTAGTTTCATGTCCCGCAACGAGGTATGTGGGGACCTCTATCCACACCATTTCATTGTGTGTTTTAGCCTGTAGATAGGAAAGCACTCACGGGCGATCACGTCCTCATCTGACATTCTCTGGCTGACTGGAATCTCTTTCGAGGTATTCGCGCGCACGAGGAGGGTAAGCAAGTCACGTCCATTCCCGGTCTCAAACGTCCCATTCTCCGCAATCTCCCTCTTGCTGTCCGCTAAGAGCTTCATCCCGATGCGGGTAAGGGTAGCCTGTGATTCCTTGGAGGCGATGTTGCTCTTTGTGGGCTACAATCATAGATACGTCGTGATTAGTGGCGGGTACGCACACTTATGAGAAAGAACGAACGCACCAAGCAACGGAGCAGCGGGATCTTGATCTGCAAGAGCCGGAGGAAGGTAAAGTCGGTCTCGGCGGTCAGCAAGGCCTGGAACGCGCTCGTGAGCTCGTCCGGCGGGGCGCTGTCTTCCCTCGCCAGCGCATTTATTCTGTAGTTGAATCCTACATGGGAAAGTTCGTGACTCCTCCTTTATTACACGCAGGGGCAGAAATTGAAAGAATGTACCTGCCAGGCCAATGATGTCCAGGGGTTGCCTTGTTGAGCCACGGGATGATCTCTACACGCGCGACGCCGCCGTCCTTGGGCACCTGAGCGGCCCAAATATCCCTGAGCTGTACGAGGGATTTCAGCTATGGCAGCAGCTCGATCCTTTCCCAAAAAATATATCAACGCATACCTGGATTGACGTGTCCACGAAAATGCTGGTCAGTGCACGGACTTGGGGAGCCCCAAATGCCGGGTTCTTATCAGAGGTGGTTAATGGAGTTCTGCTGCGCACCAAGAAGACACTACCATGATTTTACGCTGCCAGAGGTATCAAGTTAGTTTGTCTCGCGCATTTTCCTCCGAAGAAAGCAAGCAAACCTGTTGCTTATGCTGCTCATTTTCGACAACAAGGACACCTGAAGGATCACGGGTTCGCGATTGAAAAATGCCATGAGAGGTAAGTCACGTACCTGGTCCGACGATACTGCCGAGCGTAATCCGCGCACCCGGCGGCTTCTGGTAGATGTCGGTTCTGGAGAGGATGTGATGAAGCGCCTTTGTATCCGTTGTAAATAGTTGTGGCCTCCCCTGTTGACCTTTCTTAATGGCATTCCTCCACACGAACGCGCCGCCGGACTCACCAGAAATTGATGAAACTTGAGCGTCCGTCCATATGTTTGAACCCAGCCTTCCTGGAGGCCGAGATCCTCCTGGCGATGAGTGGTTGTTCAAGTTCAGGCATAGTATATAGGGGGAGGTGTATGATACGCACGTCATCCCTCAGTTCTCTCATATTCCCATGGAACCAGTGTGAAGATTTCGGCCCAGGCAGATTTCGGAGGGGTGAAGCGCGCTGACCGTAGAAAGCCTTTAGGATCTTGTACAGCACATAGGCTGTGAAGGCCCAAAGTAAGGATGGCCCGAGTTTCGCTGGCACTAGCATGGTAAAAGGGAGACGTGTAGAACAGCACTAGAGCTGCGTATGTCGTGGTCACAGTGTTGCAAAGTAAGGGGTTATTAAGGGTTCCGCTGGAAGTTAAGGCCTTATAATCAGATAAGGGTTATTAAGGGCGCCCATTATAAGGGTAAAATAAGGGTTATTTTCTCATAGAAATTTCGCATTGGTCCATGAGAAATGCATCCAAATCCCCGCAAACTAATCATACCCAGGTCCCCGGATCTCTTTGGCACCAAAGGCCACTTGTTTCGCTCTCCACCACATTCACAAACCCCCCGCAGGCGCCCGCCGGCCGACTCGGCGGCTCCGGAGGCATGCATCGGCTTTATCGGCTTTATCGGCTTCCAAGTATCTAAGGGTTAATAAGGCCGTATAAACGTCCGGGCTCATTATAAGGGCTTATCTTATATTAAAATAAGGGCTTATAATCACTAACCCTTATCATTATAATGCAACACTGCGTGGTCAAGCAAAGCTCGGCACAGCGATGACCAAGTTTGATTGCCGTGGCCGACGGGGTCATTGACGCTTACGAACTCCAATTGGGACGTTTTGCTTCAGGTCCAGTCAGCTGGCCTTCTACAGATGTGGCGCCGCGTACGTTAGAGGAAGGCAGAGGAAGAGAAACTCATAGTATCCCCTTTTTTACCCCAATGACGTGGGATTAGGCCTCTTCGAGGCAGGTGCTGAACCTTTAGGATGGGATACATAGACAGGATGCAGCCCCCAATTCAGGTTTCCTCCCTAGTGATGTTCAGGGGTGGCCTGAAGGCCACAGCGCCTGCTGGGTTGAGCCCGACTAGGCCAGGCCCTCACCCATGGCTTGAGCAGGCTCAGCAGAAATTATCATCCAACCTGTTGAATATGGACCAGGTAGAGTTTCGGAGCATACCTATGGTTTGCCACATAACATTAGAGACTCACAGTGCTGTGCTATAAACTCACATGGTAATAAATAGCAATAAATAGCATGTTAATAACATTTCTAGCTGGGGACCCTCGGGATGGCCTGTATCAGAAGAAGCTCTCAGGGTATTAATGCTCGTACAGCCCACATAGCAGCTGGATTACAGTTTCCCTGACTTCCACAGAAGCGGAATATGTCAGGTCCAGCACTCGCGGTGAAACGGTGCACTCGGGTGCAGCCGTGAAATCTAATGGACTATGGACTCTGCAAGTGCCGGCGAGCAAACTCTAGCCAAACACCACTAGAAACCCAGATCCAAAATCAATCACAACTGCAACTCTCAAATGCTTCGTATGTGTGTTCGGGGTAGTAAGACAGGCATATCGTCTATCAGAAGGTTGTTCAAAGTCAATTCGATTCAATTGGGGTTGCTATTTATCTCGAAGCCCCCCCACTATAGAGAGACTAGAGCGTCCAAAGTAATGATTCCAGGTAATCGACCGTCAAGGCGGTACTAGTTTCCCATTTATACCTTATCAGCTGGCCGCCAGGCATCAAAGCGGTACTTCCATTTCCCAATCTGTTGAGCTGGCGGTCAGAGATATCAAGGCGGTACTTGATTTCCCTTTATCTGTTGACTGACTGAGACGAGCGGTTCAAGGCGGTACTTAGTTTCCCGTTTTTCACTCCGTTGAACCGGCCGCCAGAGACGATCAAAGCGGTACTTGATTTCCCGTTTTTCACTCCGTTGACCAAAGGCAACTTGAGAGGCAGATAGGCCCGGCTTCGCTTATAAAACAGGAAGTCGCGACCAGTCTACGCTGCCTGGCAGGCAGCGTTTGAGAGACAACTGATAGGCCTAAGGGGGGTCCACACTCAAATGGAAGAACTTATAGCCCACGAAAGGCGAGTATTGTCAATGCGGCGTTTGACACTCAAAGCCAGACGTCTCTAATGTCTCAATTCAATTCAAAATGTATTCTCAGCTTCCCTTAAACCTTGGGAGGGCGGGCTCCGACAAGTACTCAACCCCGAGCACCGACTCAGGTAAGTTAGTGGTGTGCGGCCGGCAGGCGGCACCCAACTAAGCTTTCGTAGCTAATCTTTCTCAAGCACGACCCAAGGACGGCCCGACAGCGCTTGCTCAAGCTTCAAGTGCAATCAAAAACTCTGAAATATCACTTCTTTCTCTCTGAGTCAACTCTATTTCCCTTCGTCGGGAAGGGGGGGGAGGGGATAAAGTCTACTCCCGTACAAACAGTAAACTACCGACTTTTATACAAACAGTGGTGCAGTAAAAGGAGATAAAAGGATAAACGGAACACTTGTACACGTGAGTGGGAGGCTGCTGACTGAGTCCGAGAAGGCCGGCAGCCAATGGTATGAAGTGGATTTCACCACTTGTGGGTATAATGGCCCTGGCAGGAGGGCCGGATCTTGTATTCACAATTTTAATCACTATGGCATGATTATGATGAGACGGCCGGCCGGTCCACTTGGGAAACTTGCGAGTCCTTCAGATAAGGTCCTTCTGCTGGCCACTCTAGTCAATCATCAATCTAGTCCTCTGATATTCCTTCACTCTTGAGATATGATCCAACTAACCCAACAATAATCCAAGTCCAACAGAGACGAGCTAGAGTTGGCCCGCCAGGCTGTTCCTGGATCACTGATGAGCCGCCTGCTGATAGATCAGACTGCCAAGAGAATGTGACTCATGCAAGGCCTTCGTAATACTATATTAGCAATACGGGCCTCCGGCGGTCCAATATCCAATCATCTCATCTGATTCATTCTGATTCTGTACTTGAGGTCCCGCCATACACTCCCGCCGTTCAAATAAGCAGCCCGGCAGCCGGATTCTCAACTCTAATCATTCATAATTGTAACAAGCCGGCCGCTTCAAATGAAGTACCGTAAAACTTGAAAGTTCATCTAATCCAATAAATCTCGAACTCACTCAATAAAGAGACTAATGGTGGCCCGCCGGGTTGGTTCAATGAGTAGAATAGACTTTAGTAGTCCTAATTCAACCCCGGCGGCCGGGCACAGCCACAGGAATTGCCCGCCAGCCTCACAAGTCAGTTCCGACTTTGTGATATAAGTGTCGTATAGTCTTCTATTCTGGCTCGGGCCTCCCGCCGGGTTAATAGCTCCTGTTCTGAAGCATACCGGGCGGCCTATAGTCTATTCTGAGACTATTAGAGGTCCCTGGAGCTGCACGTCGGCCTCTGATTTACAGAGATAATCAAACATCAGAAGTCTCATCGTCGGATACTGGTTCATAACATCCCTTTGGTCACCTCGCGCACACGTATTGTGCCCAGCAGTAAGGTCCAAGGTGTTAATCTGACCCCATAGTAAAGGTATCGTCATAACCGCCTGAACACGTGTTTGCCCACTGGCTTACGGCGGTCAACAGCTAAGTGCACCACTCCAGGGAGAGTGTGTACTCTGATTCCTAGTCTCACTTGGGAATATAAGTGAATGAAAATTCGATTTTCATGCGTGTCTGGATACACACCTTATCAGCGGAACTCATCTCGCCCAAGAAGCAGGTGCTCCAGTGGTTTCGGATGCTGAACACGAGCAATGGGACATGGATGCTTGATTTTTAACATTCTTCGCATGCAGTGGTGCTATATAGTTTTGCATGTGCTGGTTTGAGCTCATTTCTGGGTAGGGATCGGCACCGTACCGTATACGGTTACAGACCGTATGCCTTACGGCGGTTTACGGTAGACGGTTAGTACCGTAACCGTAACCGTAAGCAGAGCTGTAGGGCCTCTTACGGGACGGGACGGTACCGTTTTACGGTATGCTACGGTACTTACGGCCGTACATGTATATATATAGGATGAATAATTTGTTAATTTTATTTTCTCTGAGTGTTCAAACGACAAAATCTGCTATATCCGCACTCTGCTCCATCGATCTGAGTATATCCTCAAAGGATTTTCGCTTCAGACGCAGGTGATGCTTAAGTAACATCAAAGTCCGAATGGTCTCAGGGCTCAAGCGTGAACGCCGCAAAGAGATAGTGTCTCGACCACCCGAAAAGACCCGCTCGACTGCAACTGCAGAGCCTGAAACACTTATTAAGAATTCTACCCTGCCGGATGGGAGAAAAATTTACCTGGGATGGTCATAATATCACGCGCGAGCCGATATAGGCGCGGGAACTCGGACTTCCTCGCAAACCACCACTGAACAGGGTCCGCCTGCGAGGGCGCACGTGGAGCATCAAAGTATTGCTCTAGCTCGTCAATCACCTCCTCTGCATCAGACCCCAGATCGTAGTCGGCGAAATTAATGACCCCAGAGCGACTCGTGGACTCATTTGTTGCGCCAGAGGTTGTAGGGTTCGAAGTGGGAGTGGCGGAAGACGAGGGCGGATAGTTTTCATCGAAATACTCACGGAGGGCGGCCGGTTGCAAATCAAGGTAGGCTTTCAGGTCGGCATCGTTGGCGTAGTCTTTGCGAAGTTTCTTTAAATTGTAACGGGGATCGAGGACTGCCGATGTATCAGTAAATATACTGATCGATATCAGAACACTTACTGGCTGCCCAAATGTAAAAAGGAGATTGGTCGTACTTGTAGTAGTAGTCGCTTAGCTTCCGATGTGAGCTCGTCAAGGCCTCAACGAGCTCCGACTCCGGCGAGTCCTCGGGCGCATCCTTTTTGAGCGAGATCAACTTATCCTTCAAGGTCTTCTGCAGACCGCGAAAGATCGAGTGGGTGGATGAGAGCATCGGACGCGATGTCGTTGACATCTGGCTGGTCGCTGAGCGGAAATTAAGCAACCAGTCAGAAACCATCGCAATCGTATCCCAGTCCTGCACAGTCAGTTCAACGCCACGAAGATCCCGATTAGCGGCAATGAAATCATTAATCCCAGAACGGTATTTGAGCGCCCGGTCTCCAGGAAAAAAATTACATTAGCTTGCGGTTGAACTAAATTGATTGAACACGTACTCAACATCTGGTGCGTGGAGGACCAGCGTGTTTTGACGTCGAGGATCAGCATGTGAACGCGATTTACGACCTGACTTGGTGAGATAATCTTGTACCACTGCTGGCGCCGCTGAGGACTTGACCGAACAGAGCGAATGACCGTCCGAAGCTGTCCAAGCGGGAAAATTCAGTGTTACTAGTGAGACTTGATGTACGACTCACCTTCCGTACGGAAGCTTTTATTCCAGACGGCATGGGTTCTTTCGACTGTTCCTCGTTGTCATCGAAGGCAACCGCATCTTCGTCAAGATCATCTGACTCTGGAGTGACGATAACAGACTCTTGATAACATGCAGCCGACGCTTTCTTCTTGGGGCTCTTCTCGACCGCGCCAATTGCCTCCAGTAGCTAACGACATTTCACCAGGTATCCCGAAAGAGAACACAACAAGACCTACCTTAATGACGGCCAGATGAACCGTGTGAGGCATGCATCGTAGGCGGGAATTTTGGGCAGAGAATTTGATTCCTCGCTCTCGGCACATTCTTTCGATGGCAACTACAAGTGTATCATTGTTCGTAGCATTGTCCATCATGAATGCGATAACCTGAAAGACAAGAATTAGCAAGAATTGCAAAGTTATTTCTTAGCTTACCCGGCCGGTTAACCCGTAACGCACCAAAGTATCCCACACAGTCTGGGCCATGTTTTCACCTGAATGTTCACCAACAAGCTCCTGGAAATCAATCAGGAGTTCCTCTAAGGCAAAATGAGTCCACATCATGCAAGTCTGGGCAGGAATACTCTCACCGAGCTTCCCGTCATTAGTGATATAGTGGGCAACTATCGCAAGAAAGGCATAGCCATTTGAGGAGGTCCACGCATCGAGGGATATCGAGAGCATCCCCTGGAGTGACTGAATACCGATGTCATGAGAAAAATACCCCGAGAATGAAACACCACGACGTACCGCAAAAAAGAACGCAATTCCTTTTCTAATTCTTCTCCTATTTTTGTTACACGCCGTTGAACAGTGCGTGGGGAGGGAATTTTCAACCCGGGGGCACGATGATGCACGTACCACAGGGAGGATAACAAAATAATTCATGCCAAGACATTCAATAGATATGGATAAAATATTTACAATACCTTTCAGATGTCTGTTGCTCAAATAATGCACAATGCATTGAGAAGAGGCAGAAGGTATTCAAAATATATGCCAATTTGCCTGGGACGATTCTGAAAGAGGGAGCTTTCGACATGATTTCTTTCCACCAGTAGAAGTACCAGTGGTTGAACATAAGGTTTGGGTAGAGAAGAGTATACCCATCCCTCGGGGACAATTAGAGGAAGTGTGTAAGATAATTAAGAAAAAGATAGACGCGGGCGTCTACGAACCTTCTAATGCGTCTTACCGAACTAAATTCTTTGGAGTGGTTAAGAAGGATGGAAAAAGCATCCGACTAGTTCACTCTTTAGAGCCTCTAAATGCGGTGACTATTGCGCATTCTGGATTACCACCAGCAACAGATGAATTAGCAAATCATTTTGCGGGTCGGGCTTGTGGGGCAGTTTTAGACTTGTACTCTGGCTACGATCATCGGGACCTAGCAGAAAACTCTAGGGACTTTACGACATTCCAGACGCCTTTTGGGGCCCTTAGGCTGTTTAAATTACCACAAGGGTGGACTAATTCTGTGCCCATATTCCATGATGATGTGACTTACATCCTACGGGATGAGATACCGCATGTCACTATTCCTTATATCGATGATGTCCCAATCAGAAGACCAGGGACACGATATAAGAACCCTGACGGGACCGAAGAAACTATTCCTGAAAATAAAGGAATAAGGAGGTTTGTCTGGGAACACTTTCAGAATTTGAATCGAGTGGTTCAAAGGATTAAGTACTGTGGAGGTACTTTCTCTGGTACAAAGGCTTTATTGTGTATGGATGAATTTCCGGTAGTAGGACATATATGTTCCTACGAAGGAAGGAAACCCTCCACGGACCGGATCGGGGTAATCCTGAGATGGTTGCCTTGTGAAAGTGTCTCTGAAGTCAGGCAGTTTCTTGGCGTAGTTGGCGTAATGAGAACGCATATTAAGGGGTACGGCGACATGGCAAGGCCCTTGTACAATTTAACCAAAGTGGATGTTGAGTTTGCTTGGGGAGACAAGGAACAAGCCGCCATGGACGAAATAAAGGCAGCTGTTCAAATCACAGAAGCCCAGAAGCCGCTTAATTATGACTGGGACTCAGACGTCATCCTAGCTGTAGATACCTCTTTTAGGGGTATCGGTTTAGAAGTTTATCAGTGTGATCCGTATGATCCAAAGATCCGGTATTTTGCGAAGTTTGATGCCATCACCTTAAACGAGAGGGAGGCTCGATTCTCCCAACCTAAGAGAGAATTGTATGGGTTACTAAGAGCCCTTATACACATGCAATATTGGCTTCTGGGTTGTAGGAAATTGGTTGTTGAAACAGATGCCATGTATATTAAAGGCATGCTGTCCAATCCCGGCATGGGTCCGAATGCGACCATAAATAGATGGATCGAGCAGATCCTTATGTTCCATTTTACGCTTAAACATGTCAAGGGCGCAACCTTTTCACCTGATGGCCTCTCAAGGCGTAGGCCTGCTCCCGGAGATGAGCAGCATGTTAATCCCGAGGTTGGTTACGATGAAAATCCGCCACCGATGGATCATCCGGACTGGGACTATTCTATCCCACAGCCGTTGGATATTGAAGAGTTCAAAGACAAGATTGATACTAGGGGAGGCTTTCTACAAGAGGTATTAATAATGGATGAAGAATATCCGTATATCGCTTGCGGGGTTGAGGAATTTGGCAATATATGTTCTGTAAAGTACGAAGAGACCTTATTTCTAGACGCAACTATAAAAGCTGCATACGAAGCCGAGGAAAAGATAATGCCTCAGTTTATGATGGACCAAACAAGAGAGGAAGAACCGATGTTGCCGTCTCCCGACTTCAAATATGACCCGACTAAACGGGAGAATTATCCTGAAGGGCATAGAGGAGCCAATGGGATCAAGCAAGACAATCGTATCAAGTTGGTCAGAAAATGGCTAAAGGATACGATGAAACGTCCTGAAGGCTTTTCTGATAAAGAATATCAGAACTTCATACAATTCGGTTCTAGATTCTTCCTGGCCAAAAATGGCAAGCTTTCTGTAAAGGTGTTAAACTTAATGCAATGTACGCAGTAATGGCTTCATGTCATATTACATTGTGCACAGTTAGTAGTGGCCAGTAAGGTATACACACAATGCAATGTGCCTGCAACCAGAGCTACCTTCCATATTCGGTGCAAATCCTCTACCCGCTCTATTTGCACGTATTTTTCTACATCTGATGGCATCCTCCATTCGGGATTATGGGGGTAGATCACTATAAATACCTCCCATGATCATATTATCCGCATTTGTGATGCCATTTACAGCTTCCGGTTACCTTCTAGGGGCTGTGCTCTTCGTCATATTGCTTCCGGCCTTCCGATACCCGCCTCATGGTGGCTATGCATCCAACGTTGCCTGTATTTGATATCGAGCCTTTCGGCTGATAGCGGCATCCCTTCAGCTTCCGGGCCTGGTTCGTATTCCTCCGGCTCTACCCGCCCTCACTTCCCGGCTTCCCCGATGCCTTCCTGCCTCTGCCTTCTATTGCGTTGTTTGTATTAATTCATTCTGGTTTATTCCCCCGAACCCCACAATGCACTTTTTCACCTGTTTTAATTACCCACCACAACTGCCCCAACAAAAACTAGATTATATATTGCCTACTTCTTACATCCACCCATGCTCACTGCCAGATCGCGACGTCCGGACGCTGGACGTCTGGCTTTTCGCATTACCCAATCTCTACATTCTTGAGTCTGGACTTCGGTCCTGAGTTCCGGTTGATGGAATCGTCACGTGCGTCCTTTCCTCGTCATCCAGCCAAGTCCCTCCTCGCTTCTCAAACTACCCTATATTCTTCCCTAATGTAATTTCACTCATTTATCAATGCCCTCTCCCCCTTCTCGTTGAACGGCCCCGTCTCGCCGACGACGATTCTCTCTTATCCACCGTCTTCTTCCGTTTTTTCGCCGGTTCCTCTTCGTCGTCGCTCCTGTGTTCTCGGTGAGTACGCCTCAAAGCCTCAGATAAAGTACTCACTCCTCGTCCGTTTCCTCAGCCTGTCTCTTCTTCCCCTTTCCGTTCGCACTACTCTTTCGTTTCCTATTCACCGGTCAGGTAATTGTCCGACTTTTCATTAATGGAGCAGACGACTCACTTGATGATGCCAGGGCTCAGCATCTCCGTGAACGCCCACGACACATCCCCGACTGCCAGAGACCATCCCTTTCGATCCTCCGAATCGCCGTGCGCCACCTTTTCGCCCCACCACAGTAGTGTTGCCATCACCTGCAACAAGCCGTTCTTCCCATGTAACTTCGTCGTCGGTCCCCACTCTGCGATTGTCGGGTTTGTGGGTACGCCGCCTATCACTTCCCTGTCCATCGGTCCAGCGGCTAGCCACCATCTCCACCAATTGTCGACGAAGCTGCCTCGCTGGCCCTTGTCGCCAAGTTCCCCCACGTCCACGGTCGCATCCCACTTCCTCGCTCGCGAAATCCAATACTTCACAGCCGCGGGGCGATCCTGCGTGCTCATCATGGCGCCGTCTTCCCGGTAGCCACACGCGGCCTCGAAGTCGAAGAACTGGTCCACACAGGTTGCCCAGTCAACCCCCCAGTCCCTCCCGCGCTCGAATGCCCTATGCGCCCGGCTTAGCTCTTCTGGCCACTTCGCCCGATCCTTCCTACTCCAAATTCGATCCACCGCCGTTTGTATGGCTTCGCCCTCGCCCTCGCCCTCGCCTCCGCCCATGCCCTCGCCTCCGCCCATGCCCTCGCCCATGCCCTCGCCTCCGCCCACGCCCTCGCCTCCGCCTCCGCCCTCGCCTCCGCCCTCGCCTCCGCCCTCGCCTCCGCCCACGCCTCCGCCTCCGCCTCCGCCGCCTCCGCCTCCGCCGCTCGTCGGTGTCGTCGTCCTTTGGGGGGGGGGTTCAGTCGCCGTCGTAGGCGGCGTCCTCGCAGCTGAAGGCCCAGTTTGTCGGGGGGCCGACCCCCCTGCGACTACCTCTTGCACCGCCGTCCTGCGTGCGTCGCACTCCGCCTGCGCTGTAATAGATAACCAATATTAATTCCTCTGCCACCATCCACGCAATCACAATCTTACTAAAAACATAATGCGCGAAGTCCACCATGCTGGCCTCCACGATGCTGAATCTTTGTGGATCGTGTCGAGGCCAGTCGTTTTCTACCATCCCTCGCGTCTTGCCTGAATGCACACTGGCCAACTCGTCAGCTGTCGTCGTCGTCAGTTTTTTCTCATGCTCACTCACCTTCGCACTTCAATTCGTCCAGCGCGTTCTCCTATTGGTCCACAGAGAAGCAAAGATACGCACATCCCAAAACGTTCTTGGATGGCGTCGCAGAACGGCTGCAAATAGTGCGCCGCGCTCTTCAGGGACCTAAACGGGTGTCAGCGGATCCAGCCTTTGATACAGATAGCTGCCTTACGAGCTGAATTCCTCTGGAGTCCTGGCCGGACTATCTGCAAGTGACTCCTTCCAGGCCTTCATCTTAATCTCGTGCTCCTTCTCGAGCGCATCCTCTACCTCCTTCTTAAACCTATCCGTCTGCTCCTCCCACACCTCCTTCGTCATGTCGTTCTGCACCTTGATCGCCCACTGCTCTTTCCCTCCGTTTCGGGCGGCCGTTGTCAAGGTTTTCATCCGCGCCTCGTAGCGGTCCTTCACATGGGCGTCGTAATAACGCCCCGAGTAAAAGTGAAGGAGCTGCGGCTTGCGTGGCTTCTGCGGCCCCGTGGCGACACCGGCGAATAGCTCCCCGAACGCCGCCTTGTCGTCCTTGAGCAGATTCGAATACTGTCCGCGGTACCAAGCCCCCATGCGCTGCGGAGGTTATATCAGTCACTGTCCCGAGATACCAGCCCAGACTTACATCCCGCAATTTCGCGTGATAGTCCTGGCGGAACTTTGTTTCTTCAGCAGACAGTCGCTCATTAACGACTTGGTTCGCGACCCAGTCCGGCGGGTCCGCGACGTCAATCTCGAAGTCTTCGTTGTCCTTCAAGTCGAAACCGTACTTCGCCGTGAATAGTTTCGCCATTTTTGTGTAGAATTCCCCCGCCTTCTTCTGGCCAGCAGCCTCCAGCCACGGCTCCTTCCTAGCCGAAAAAAACTTCAGCTTTGTCCCCCACACCCATCCCACCTTCCCTGGCTTCCCCGGCTCTTCTCCCCTTCTGCGCCGTCCTTTTTTACCATCCCACACGACGATAGGAGGGCGGGGAGGCGCGACGTAGATGGGCGGGGATGTGCTTGATCCAGTGTCAGGCGGCGGCGCGTCGGGCATCTGCGCGCCCTGTGCGGTAGACTGCTGGCGCGGCGCGTCGGGAATCTGCGCCTGCTCGCCCTGTGTAGTCGACTGCGGCGCGTCGGGCATCTGCGCGCCCTGTGCGGTTGGCTGCTGGCGCGGCGCGTCCGGAATCTGCGCCTGCTCGCCCTGTGTAGTCGACTGCTCGAGCGGCGCGTCCCACGGTCGCTGGTCCCCCTGCGTAGTCGATTGCTCGAGTGGCGCGTCCGGCATGCCAAGCCCGTTCGGCCCTGCAGCAGTTTCCTGCTCCTGCTGGGGGCCGCCGTTCAGTACTGTCCCGGCGTCGTGCTCCTGGGTAGCTGTCGCGTCCGTCATCGTGTTAAGCCTTCGTATGTTGCAGAAGATATCAACAAATTCAGTATCCACGTGCTTAACCCGCGTAGGTTTGTTTCTAAGAGTTTTGATCACGCTTTGGCCAACGACATTCCTTTTCAGAGGGTGCAGGATGAGAGCAACCGCAACCAATCGCATTCCTATCTACGATAATTTTTTTTATACATCTCCCTCCGCGTACGCCACCGCTACCTCAAAATCGTCCGTCGACAACAGCTCGGGGTCCCTCCCTTCCTCCACCGCATCATCAAATGCCATGCGCGCGGCGTACCTGTGTCGCAATCCATCAGTAACACGTCTCCACGACCGAAATAAAAAACATACTTCGTGCTGTACACCACTTCCCCCCCGAAAATGGCGTAATACCTGACGGCCTGCGGCTGCGTCCCTGTCCCCCGGCGAGATATACCTGAGAGCAGTATCGAAGTGCGTCGCGAAGGCGGAACTGAAGGCGGAACTGATGCGGAGCGGCGCTGATCTCCTGACACGCGCCTCGCCGGATTTGGCGCGATCGATCGCAGGACGGTGGGAAGGGTGGGATCCACAGGATGCGGGTGCAACCCCAGCATGCAGTGCTGCTGCCACTCCACGGTGCATCCCTCATAAGAGCTATGCCCCTTGTGCGCAGCATGAGGGAAGCCCGACACCATCTCCTTCACCAGCGTCCTATCAAATCGTCAGCGCGGTGGCCAAGTGCGATGCTTAAACCTTTACCAGCTTCTCCATGCGCCTACCTGACGCCCGCGCGTCACCAGGTGCCATTCAAATCCCCCGCCAACATCGACTACGTCGTCGGGGTCTTCTCGCAAAGGCGGTAGGCACCAGTATCTCGGATCGTGCCCTGCGGTCTTCGTGTCGGGAACCACTTCGTCGGGGCGTAAGCTGCTCTTCTCGAACGACATGTGGGGAGAGAGTGGAAGGCAAGGACAATCGAGATCGTTGATGGCGCTCAAACACGACAACAAATACTTCCGCACGTGTCCACCTGATATATTTCCTCGCTTCCCTCTAACAGTAACTGTATGGACTCTCGTGAATATAAGCCGCTCCCCCCCGTTCTTCGTACCCCCGGCCCCAGCGACATACCTGATTTCAGCGTGCCAGGTTTTGGTTTCAATCCGTACCATATCTTCACGAGCATTGGCAAGTCTTTTTTTCTCTCTTGGCAACACCTTTTTTGATGACTTTGATTTAGGTTGCGCTGCCTGGCATGAGGGAGGGGAGCTGCGCAAGGCGTTCATGCAGCGGTTTCCCTCCTGGTTCCCCTCAACTCCGCCTGAGACCCGTTCGCCTGAGTATCTTGCGGCCGAACGTCGTCTCGAAGCACAATTGGGTGCGTCTACCTCTTCTCGGCCTCCGCTGCACCTACTTAAGCTTTTCAGCATCTCTTTATGTCATCGCCGCGACCCGTGAAAGGATCGCAATTCAGGCTGCTCGCAATGAGCACAGTGACTGGCTTTCCCACCGCGATGCCAGTATGTCTTTCTTACTCCTCTACACCTTCATCGCGCTCACACTGGGTCGAGTTCTAGACCTCATGACCGATGACTTCGTCGCCGCTTGGGGTCCGCACATCTCCCGCCATGCGAAGAAGAGGCGGGCAGCGGCTCTAGAGCGTGAAGCTCGCTCCCAAGAGATTCGGGAGCGGCTCAGCGCTAACATCGACTTGCCGCCCGTGAGTGCCGCTCCCGGGTGGGGAGGTGGCTGGGGGACTGGGGACTGGGGAACCGGCAGCGCCTGGACAACGGACAATGGAGGATGGGGCGAGTGGAGACCACAGGGCCGACGCTGGACTCAAACTGGCCCGCGCCCGGGGCGTTACGACCGCCGCGGCGTGCGTATGTTTCCAGACGACCGTAGTAGACGTGGTCCTACGTATTGGCAGTATCTCCAGTTCTTAGCCTCGTATCGCTGCCCCGAATAATATCTACTCTGCTCATTTTGCACACAATTTGCTTTGCAAGCCTGTATATATTCAAAGTCTTGGTTAAAGGTATCCTAGCTCTTCTCGGTGCAATGCGTCGCTTGGAACACGGCCTCACGCCACTGCTTGATTGCGCCGTTGGGCCGATATTGCAGATACTGACCCCAAAACCCGAATTCTCTCCTGACCCAGCGGGAGGCCTCGCGCGATGTCGGCGGCGTTAATGGCGTTTCGTTGAGACGAGCGACTTTCTCCAGCGCCGCCTGCACTAATGGCCCGGGTTTTGCGGCCTTCTGCACTCGAGCGTTAGTTACAGCGGCATTGACCCCGACAGAGTCTCTGAAAAAATCAGCGTGGATACCCGCCATTTGAATGTAAGGTAAGAAAAGCACCCACCCATCTTCTGAGCTCAGCTGGTTGGCCAGGTTGAGCACAGAGTCCTGTGATCCACCCCAACGCGGGTCCGCCAGCGGCACCCTCATTGTCGCCAGAACCTCGATCGCCACGCGCTCCTCCGCTCGAGCCCCGATGCTTTCCGGGGCGACGTTGCTCTCCGAGCTCGCGGTGGGGTGGTGGCGTGCCATGTCCACCCGCCTGAAGGCTGAGTCCTCGTCCGATGAGGTAGTCGCACCGCGAGGATCTTTAAAATGGAGAGAGGCGTTCAGGATTTCGTCGGTGAGTAAATCCGGGTCCAAGGTGTTAGAGCTTTGAGGGCGGCCCTGATCCGACACTTCCTGGATGCTTGGCAGACGTTTGGGAGGATCCCAGCGTCTTTTATTCGCCTTCGCGGCTGCCCTGCCGCTCACTTATAATCAGTAGGGAGGAATTCACCAAAACTGTACTTATTACCGACGCTCCCGCAAGGCCAACCCGTTTTTTTCCCGAATTGCCTCAGCATTCCTGTTGAGGGGATGTCAGTTGCTCAGATATTTGGGCCCACGACGGCACCCACCGGGCATAATACCGCGCCCTAGCCTTTCGGGCGTTTTCCCTCCTTTCGGCGGCCGAGAGTCTGTCTAAGTGAGTAAGATGGTCGGTAACAGCAGCAGAGAAAGATGATACCCAGGACGGAAACGCTCAGAGTCCTTCCGGGCTCCGGCACTGGCGTGCTTGCGTTTCGCCATGAAGGGCAGAGAAAGTGATGACTTGATGCCCTAAATTTGTGTTCTCTGATCTCCTCTATTTTGCGCACTTTTGTTATCGCAACTATAAACTCCTGACATGTACATATATTATGAACTGGTCTCATCTTCTGAGGAAGACTGTGCTCTCAGATACCTCGAAAGAAAAATTAGGAAGTCGACAAAGGTCGGTTTGATCTGTTTGGGAGATTTTTTGTCCCCGAAATTCAGAAGATTTTGTCGATTATTCATTGGCCTAGGTATCAAAGTCGCTCCGTATATGAAAAAAGTTTATTCCAAAAGGTATACTGGTATACGACCTTCAACGGTCGGTTTGGGAGATTCCGAAAGAGGCAAGGAGCCGACCTGAGCCGACAAGCGCATCAGCTGATGTAGACACATGACAGCGTATTGAGTGACAGCGCTTTCGTTGTCACGGCCGCGTCGCTCATCTCTGTCTAGCTCATCTATGTACTTGGGCGCGGCTAATCTCTAGGCTCTGTTCGGTATCCTGACTGGCAATATGCTGCGCATCTCGTTCCCACCCCGCTCTCTCTCTGGCCTGGCGGCCCTCTGGCGGCGCTCGAGCCCCTGGCCCCCCCGCAACCATCTGCACAAAATCACGGATGATGATCGCGTCTGAAGCGCGTGGCGACAAGGCGGAAAGTCCCGGGCGCAATTTTATCCTAGTTTGAACACTCATGTCGCTCCCTCGTCCAGTGCGACTCTCGAACGACGATTTCGATGCTTTGACAATTGTAAGTCTCATCGTACCCTCAATGAAAAGATAAACAAACTGACACATCTCACGGTGTAGGAAGTGGAGCGTGCTTTGAACAGTGACGCCTGGAGCAAGCGCGGTCGCACGCAGTGTACCTGCGGCAAATCTGCCTTGTATCGCTGCCAGGACTGCACAGCTCCGGAGCTCTGCAAGGAATGCATCGTCGGAGCCCATGTAGCGATTCCTTTTCATTCTGTCTTGGTACGTATCCAGCCAGGGCTTTATTTTGTTTATACTTACATGAAAATCAGGAATGGGATGAGTCGGTAAAGTATTACACGAAAATCACGCTGCGCGAGCTCGGTCTTCGCATTGGGTTGGGCCACGGTGGCGCGACTTGTCCGAACAGCCGTCCCGGGAGACTCGAGGCCATCACCATGACGGGGATACACAGCGTAGCCGTCGACTACTGTACCTGCGCGAACGCGTACAGCAGGGACGATCAAATCAAGGCGCACGGGTGGTGGCCCCTACGCTCGAATTTTTGCTCGGCGATGACGCTGGAGCAGCTGACCGCATTAATCGGCAACAAAGCCCGCTAGTTTTCTTCGTTGTTTGATCAGCAGCAATGTGATTGTGCAAATGTCTGATGGTTTCATGATGAGGCAGTCACCTCCCTGAAGAGTTCCTAAATTCCCATGTCTCTGAGCAGAGCTCTCCTCGAGGACGATTCCCTGCTAGTAGATGCGCGAGGATATCTGGTGGAAACCCGTAGGTGCTGTCGCCCAGTACTCTCCAGGAATAACATTCTCTTTAGAACCTAGCGCCAACAGAGCGTACCTCGGTGATGACGTGCCTGCTCCGCTCGAAGAGGACGACGCTGAAGAGGACGACGCAGTAGCCTTGCCAGATGGCGAGGTGTACGGAACGGCCTCCAACGAGGTTCGCCGCAGTCGAACGCCTCCGACTGCGCATGAGCGCGCGCGGCAAGCTCTACGGGTGCATGTCCGCCGCGAAGAGGCGCGTGCGGAGCGGGAGTATGCCGAGGTGCAGGCGTTCCTGCGCTTGCATTATGCTCGCAACGAGTATTCCCGTAATGAGCGGCTCCTGCGCTCAGGCCGCAACGCCAACGGTGCGCGTTTGAGCACGCGCGAGCGATCGCGCATGCTGCAAATGCAAGACGAGCTGGCAGGGGACTTAGGGCAGGCGGGCGGCACCGTAGATGGTGGAGGGCGGACGCCGCTGATCCAGCATTCGATCCTGCGCGTCGGCGTACGTCGGCGGCTTAATCCTCCCGTGTCGCGCGATACGCTCTACCTGACCACCGAGCGCCCCCCCGAGTTGGACGAGGTAAAATCGCACCACGTCTGCAGGATCTGTCACGGTGTCAAATCCCACCCAGTTTCGTGAGTAATCGTCTGCTTCATAGATATGATTTTTGCACACAACGCGCTCAATGGGCCCTCAGATATAAGTGCGGGCATAGCCATTGCTATGTTTGCATACGACTGTGGCTGGAGCTGAGCTGGAAGTGCCCCATTTGCAACGCCAAGATCGATTCCGAGCCTTTCAGGCACTTCGGCGAGGAGGATGGGATCGCGTTCGACTATCCGGGATGGGTCGACAAAAGCGTAGTAAATTACAGTTGGGCGGGCTTGAAGTTCCCTAGCCCCTCACTGTAATTTTTGTAAACTCAAAACACTGTTTTATGCCGTCTTGCATTCTTGCGAGTTTCTGCGTCCTCTGAGAGAACGCCAAGATAAGTTGTATGATCAGATCCTTGATGGCTGTCGACATGCCGTTGTTATTAATAACTCGATGATTGTGTCATGCCGCTCGGCGGAGGACTCTTTTGGGACTCTTCCTCTCCCATCCACGGCGCTGGCGCTGGGGATGGTCTCTCTTTTTGTGCGTCTTCTCTTTGCATTGCATACGTCTGCTGGACTCTATAAGCTGGCTAGGCTACGACGGTCAGAGCGCAATCGGATCTTCGCTATCTTCGCAACGCAATCAAGTCGCATCAATTGCCAAGCGCGTTCCAATGTCGCGTTGGCTGAAACCACAGCTCAGAACTGCGAGGCGCAATCATGTCGCAGCACCGACATCGTCGCCGCGGCGGCGCCCCTCAGCTCTATGAGCACCAGCCCGACTCGGCGAAGGTCATCCGTACGTCCAAGGACGGGCGCCGCGTGTCTCAGCAATCAGCGACCGTGGAACGCGTCGAGTCAACTCCGGGACACTGGATGGAAGATGTCGCGACGAATGCGGCTCTGGATGCCGCGGACTTTGACTACGGGATGGGCGATGACACTTTGCCTCCTGAGGCTGAAGAGCCAGATTCCGACGGCATCTTGGTGCGAGTAAAAGCGAAACGATACAGGAACTCGGTACGCGGTCCGCTTTCTTTGCTTGAATTCTTAAGGGGACTGATTAGTCTGCAGGACTTGCCTTTCCAGACTTGGGTTGAAACCAGCAGGGACCAGGATTTGGACGAGATGCTGCGTCTCGAAGGCCGCGGGGACGCTGCCGTGTATTCGACTTGCGGTGGATGCGGTGAAGCCGATCCTGTCTACCGCTGCGAACACCAGGCTTGCTACGGCCCCGGGATGTTTTGTCATGCTTGCATAGTGGCTCGTCACCAAGTTTTGCCGACGCACTGGATACAGGTACGCTGCGATGCTTGCTTACTCGAAGTTGACGGGACTGAATTGAAGTTGGACTAGGAATGGACGGGCGAATTCTTCAAACGCGTCGCACTCATAGATCTGGGACTTGTGATCCAGCTGGGCCATACCCCCGGTTCCTCATGCACTGCAATGCGACGTGGAAGGCAAAAATTCACGTTGATCGACATCAACGGAATCCACAATGTCGCGGCGCAGTTCTGCGAGTGCGACGCACGTATTACCCATCGTCAGCAGCTGATGCGCGTCTGCTGGTGGCCCGCGACGGTCGTGGATCCGTCGACGTGCGCGACTTTCCGCGTGATTCGGCTCTTCCAGAACGTCAATTGTCTGGGCAAGATCTCTGGCTTCCACTTCCTTCGGTCTCTAGAGCTACTGACAAATGGCGATGGCCTTGCGCCACCGGCGGTGAGTTATCGATCGAGCTGCGTCGCGTGCATTTATTGACTTCGAGCTTCAGAATCGCCGCCGAGCCTTCATGTTCATCATGAGGCAGTACCGGATGCTCTTGATGATGAAGCGCGTGGGCCGCGGCCACACGGACTCGGGTATCCAAGGCACAGCGCAGGGCGAGCTCGCGCTGCCCTGTCGCGCCTGTCCTCAGCCGGGAAAGAACCTTCCGGAAGGCTGGGACAAGATCGACTGGTCGAAAATGCCTGAGGACTTGCGGTACGTTATAGGACGTCAGATTGACGAAGCGCTGACGATGTTTGACAGGTACAAATACTTCCAATATCTCGCGCAGGACTGCAACTTTCGGCTGATCAACAGGAATATCTCGACGGAGGCCCGGGACCCTGTCATCGACGACGGGCTAGGCTACTTTTGCAATCGGCAGAAGTACAAAGACTACATCAAGGATCACGTCGATGAAGAAGAGATCTCGACGTGTTCCGGCTTCCAGGCTATGTTCCTGGCGAACGCGAAGCGCGTGAAGGGTTTGCGGACGACCGGGGTGGGCGGTGTAACGTGCGCACGCCATAACATGTGGCGCGCGAACGGGATCGGCGACCTGCAAAATGGCGAGCGGTAGGTCCCAGCACGTATGAGGGTCTGGACTTTGTTAGCTGACCGCTGGCTAAACAGATACTGTAATATGGACTTCATTCTGTTCTCGGCGATCCTGAATACGATCCTGCTATATCTGATTCTCTCTTACGACATCGCGTGTCAGTACAGCAAGAATTTCTGGTCGAGAATGCGGGGTTTACCGGAGGCAATGCACATCGACCCGGCGAAGGTTGCCGTCTGGTTTAAGGTGCCGAATTTCCACATTCTCGGCCACAAATGGCCGTGCCATTCGCCGTTCTCGTTCCACTTCATGTGGGGGGCGGGGATGACGGACGGCGAGGATGTGGAACAGAACTGGGAATTTACGAACGGCGCCGCCGGCTCGACTAAGATGATGGGACTGGGCTCGCGGCACGCTTGGCTCGAGTACCTGTTCGGCTTCCATAACTGGATGCGAACGGTGTCGTACCGGCGGGTTTTCGGACAACGGCTGGCCAGGGACCTGAAGGAGGGAAAAAAGCACAAAGAGGCATTCGACGCGTTCACGGAGCTGCTGGAGGGGGAGCGCCCAGAGCTCGTAGCGCAATGGAGGGGATGGGTGAAGGAGTGGGAGTCAGAGCAACATACGGAGGGCCATGGCTCACCCTACGAGTTATCGACGCCAGGTACGTACAGCGTTTTGATTGACAGCGGGTTACTGAGCGTCTTCGCAAGTTAATACCATGAAGGATGTACGCTTGCGCTTGGGGAAGGAAGAGTTGACCCGGACCGGCGCGGGTGTCGAAATAGAGCGGCAGCATACATCAAGCACATTCATCACCATGGGGCTCGAGATCGAGCAAAGCCAGTGAGTTACAAATTACGATCAGAGGGCGTACAATCGGCTAATCTGAGTGTATTCTAGACGTATCTTGACCATCGACATAAAGGCGCTAGCCGATCCTTCCGCTTTGCAGGAACTGGACTTCGTGAAACGAAGGACGGCGCTGCTGAAGCGCATCAATCGCTTCCGGAAGCTACAGCGTACTTACATGCCCGATTTGGTCCGTTTTTTGACGGGACCGCAGCGGGAGATATTGGATGACAAGACGCGGGACCCGGAAACGATGAAGTTGTTTATGCCCTCGGAGCTTGGGGCGGAGAGTCGGCGTGAGGCGTGCGAGAAGGGGTTGGCGGAGATCGAGGAGGCAATGCGCGAGGGGGAGCTGCAAGAGACGCTGGAGGATTTGCGGCAGGCGCTGCGAACGCGGACCATGACGAACCGGTTTCGGCACCGCAATACGACCGGCCAGCGAGCATTGACGCGAGGGCAGGGCGTGTTGCGCCAGATCACTATCCGCATTCACAAGGCGAAGCTGCGCTATCGATATGCACGAAATGCGTTGTTGCGCCTGAGGGGTCACGGAATCTGGGAGAAGACTTACCGTGGCTTGGAGGATGCTGATGTGCGAGGGATCAACGAGCGGACGGCCGGCGAGGAGGAGGAGGCGAGACGTGAGACCTTGCGGGAATTGGGAGGGATAGTGGAAGGCGGTGTGGCAGCGGCTGGGGTTCTGGCGGCAGGGGAATCCAATCACACGATGTCATGGATCTGGTATTCAGCGAAGATCGACGGCGGAGAGGCGGATTTGATCGAGGGTGGGTTTTGCGATGTTTCTAGTGAAGGCTAGGCTTATGCGATTATAGCGCTGCGTGTGGAATGGTGCAAGGCATACTCGAAGACACGGCGCTGGCACGAGGACATTGTGCTGGTTGATGAAGAGATGCGACGAACGATCGAGTATGGAGCTTGGTTGGCCGCTGAATGGCAAATGCGGGCAACAGCAAGAAGTGCTAGGATGACGCCAGAACTGGCGGAGGGTTTGCGCGCCTATGCCTACGAACACGTGGACCGGGAGAAACGTACGTGCAAGAAGCTGTCGAAGCAGTGGAGCGGTATCCGAGAGAAGGCAGGGGCATATTTGGCGGGTGCTGTGGAGGAGAGGGCCGCGGATGGAGGGCTGCGGGAGGTGGTGGTAGAGATTGAGGGGGAGGAGGAGGATGTTGAGGGGGATGTTGAGGGGGATGATAACGTGGATGGGCTCGGGGAGGACGAGGAGGATCTCGACGAGTACGATGAGGACGATGATTGACAGCGGGGATCGCTGGGGGGCCGTGCAGCAGAGATGTCGCAGTAGCGGGTACGATTGGGGACTTGTATAAATGTCGTGGTTGCGGGCGCTGTTGGGGACTTGTAGAAATCGCATAACACCAGATTGGGATACATAGTTGGATGCCCATCAGCCCCTGACCCAAAAAGGATGTTTATATAAGCTGGGAGTTGCCGGACAGCAGGTTCCCATCACGTATTACCTTAAATGGGAGTTTCTGGAGGCCGGAGATCACCGGGCCACCAAGATAATGCCAGGTATTGAGAAACGTCCCTAATTGAGGTAGTTATATAAGCCGGGAGCTGCCGTGGTGGACAGCTTGCTATGATGGGCCTTGATTGCCAGGCACATTGCATTGTGCCTATACCTTGCTGGCCACAAATTACTGTGTACAATGCAACGCGACCCCCACTAATAGGTGCGTACATTGCATTGTCACTACAATTCTTGGTGAAGCTTTATCGTCGAGGGGATGGGTCTGGACCAAGACTAGTGGTTGAAAAAGAGCATAGGATGTACATGTTACGTGCGGCTCACGACTGCCTGGGTCATAAAGGAGTATATTCGACCAAGTCCTCAATTGATGTGAGGTTTTGGTGGCCTGAGATGGAGAAAGACGTAAAATGGTTCATCGAGACTTGTCACATGTGTCAAGTACGACAGAAGACCTTATTACGAGTCCCACCAACGGTAACCCCAACCCCCAGCATATTCCAGAAGATCCATATAGATGTGATGATTATGGGAGTAACATCAAATAAGCACCGATTAGTAGTTGCGGCCAGAGACTCGCTTACAAGGTGGCTTGAAGCAAGGGCTCTGAGAGCCGAGAACGGGGAAACTTTAGGGAAATTCCTACTAGAGGAGATTATTTGTCGATGGGGATGCCCAGCAGAAATAGTCACTGATAATGCCGGCCAATTCCTGGCAGCCATAGAATGGCTTAAACACAAGTACGGTATTACGGGAATAAGGATTTCTCCTTATAATTCCCAGGCGAATGGCCCTGTTGAGAGTGGACATTGGGATATAAGGCAGTCGCTATATAAAGCCACTGGAGGAGATACCAGGAAATGGTGGTGGTTCCTTCCCCAAGTCATATGGGCTGATCGCATCACTACAAGACGAGGTCTAGGATGTACACCTTATTTTGCGGCCACTGGAGCTCATCCGACATTGCCACTTGACATTGAAGAGGCAACTTGGTTAGTCGAGTATCCGGATACCATTATTTCAACCGCAGAATTGGTTGGATTAAGGGCTAAGGCCCTAGCTAAACATATTCAGCATGTTGAAGAAATGCGGGACCGAATCAGTGCTGAAAAATTGGCAGCGGCTAGGCGGTACGAAAGGATTCATGAACATACCATTAAGGATTTCGACTTCAAACCTGGTTCGCTCGTTCTAATACGCAATACCTCGATTGAGAAATCCCTTAATACTAAGATGTCTCCGAGATATCTAGGACCCATGGTAATAGTTCGTAGAACCAAGGGAGGATCGTACCTATGTTGCGAATTAAATGGTGCAATGTTTCGTGGAAAAATCGGTCAATTCCGAGTAGTTCCATATCTTGCCCGGAAAAAGATCAAGATCTCCGGCAAAATCGAGGACTTAATCGACGCATCAAAGGAGACTTTGGATGCTTTAGCAAGTAAAGGGGAGGAACCTGACCCATACTTGGGTAAAGACATGCAATTCCATCGTGTCAAGTTGAACCCGGATTGGGAAGATGTACCTCCAGAGGAATTATCAGATGAATACGAAGACGAAAGCGAGGACGAAGAAGTTGATTTAGGGCCTACACCAGTCTACGATGCGGAAAATCCGAGATGCTCAGGGAGAAAACGTTCTTAATTCAAGGATCTGGAGTCTAAGACTTAAAGGACAAGAAATTAAAAACACAATATGAATTCACTGAGGAAAGGACCGGATAGTAACGAATGTGGACAAGTTGGGTGTAGCTAAATAGCTAAGTAAAACTCGGGCGTTCAAGAGTAAGGACTGTGGTGGCGGCTTAAAAACTGCGCCATAGCTTGCTGGAAATACTGAGGAGAGGAGCCAAAAAGGTGATTGTGAGGGCGAAGGAGCTCAGTTGCCATGAGAGCACGACTTGTGCTCGTGGTTGGTAGTGGTGCAGCGCATATAATCATCGCTGGAATTAAGACATGAATCAGCAAAGATTTGTGGAATTAAGCAGCAAAAATCGCGTACAGCTCGAAAGATCCACCATTGAGAGGCTTGAGCTTACGCTCCTCCATCTGCGACAAAAGGTGTTTGTGCTGACCAACGAGATGCTCGCGAACCTTGAGGAAGTGCTGGAGCTGGGAAGTGGCGTTCGCCATATGGGCGCGAACGTGACGTTCCTGACGAACGATGGCATCGTCCGGGGTAGAAACTTTGGCCTGGGCAACGACGGCGCGAAGGGAATTCTCAACGATCTGGTTGGACTGCTTCGGAGTGAGCTTGTCGAGCTGCTTCTGAGTCATGTTGACGACTAGGCGTCCATTAACGAAGAAGAACCGGTCGTCGGATTGCAACATACCCTGCAGACCCGAGTGAGCTTCTTCAAATTCCTAGAAAGAACCCGAACGCTGCCTCTTGCGAGGGGGAGGGGGAGGAATTTCGTCCAATACCTTGTTGGCCTCCTTGGGATTAGTCTTCTCGACGATAGCCATGGCCTTGATATATGATTTGGACTCAATGTCAATACGTTTCGAGGCACGAATATAAGGGATGCGCACGGCTTCAGGACGGGTCGCCTTGGGCTTGGAAGGCGACTGCTTGCCCTAAAAACGAAGAATTTATGAAGGTTAGAAATAACCAAAAAGATGAAGGAATAACGAACCTTGCCCGCCTTGGATCCGATAACTTCATCTATCTCCTTCATAAACTCGTCGCCATCGATGGGGTCCTCGACGGATCCAGTGGGGATGCTACCAGACTTGTCAAAGGACAAATGAGCGTTGGACCCCGAGTCGGCCACATTCTAGGAATAAGCTCGTATCAGAGGGTTAATGAGAATAAGGGATATAGAACGAACCTTGAGGGGAGGCGCCTCCTCCATAGGGTCGTCCTCGTCGCGGAGAGTGATCTGGACCTCCTCCTCCGAGTCCTCGTCGGAAGAATCGACAGTGGCTTTGGACGACGAAACCTTGTGGGAACGCTTACGACCCTAAATCCAAAAGAAGGAAATAAGTATTCAAATGGAGTTAACGAATGGGAATAACGTCACCTTGGTAGTCTGGGACTCCTCCAACGCGGCAACGCGCTCGGAACGATCAGCTTCGATCTGCTGATTCTGGCGTTGGATCTGCGAAGCAGCGGTACCGCGCATAGTAGTCTGAAGATCGAAGACCGACTGGATAACCTGAGGAGTACGACCTGAGCGGCGCTTGGCGAATTGGGAATACTTGTTAAGGAAGGCGCTGATAAACTTGATAGTCTCGGCGTGGCGAGCGAAAGATTCCACAGAAGGAGCCATGCGAATCTGAACGAGACAGTAAAAATAAGAAATTGGGGGAGACTAAGACGCTCTCACAATGGTCTTCGCGGTCTGTTCAAATAGCGAGGCCTGCTTGTTGGGATTGGAGAAATTGGTGGCCAGCATGGTGTCGACAGCGTCGTAGGCGTCCTGCCAAGTATCAGCCTCCATTCCGCGCGGCGGAAGGGGACCGAGAAGCGCCTGGTGAGACAAATGCTGAGGGCCGAGAGGAACGCCAGACATGATGAGTACGACGAGGGATATTGACGACTGGAAAAATTTGGATGAGAACAACCGAAGTTGGCCGTTGGATTTTATATTAACGGAGAATAGGGACGATAATTAATCAATGACAACTGAGGGCAGTTGAGATCTAAAATTGGGGGAGAGAAATAATAGAATTAACGATCACAGGAGATTTTCGCGACAAGCGCATCACCTAGGCTCTTAGTTCTACCTAATTCGATCCTAGTTTCCACACAATTGAATAAGGATTAGGAGGAATCGACGGCATTCCTTAATTCTGGGTCTGAGATTCACATAGGCACCGCTCTAGCCAAATCGACGGGTTAGGAGTAAAAACGGCCCAGAACTAGGGGACGTCCTCGATGAAACAAGCCAGAGGCAAGGTTCAGAAAAAGAGCACAATTACGGCTTCACAAGGAGGGACGTCCGAGCCAGGGAATAACGAGAGAATCAATGTGTAATTCGTACAAAGGATAAGACGATGGTATGCGACAGCCATTTTGACTATCAACGAAACTACTCAGAGAAGCGAGGGGTCGACGGTAGACTCCTCCGCGTCCTCCTCCATAATACAGTCCTTCGGATATTCCCCCTCGTCCTCCTCGATTGGTGCAGTAAGAAGGTGCCTAGGAACCGTGATAGCATGGTAATTGTGGTCACGAACCCTCACGAGAGTATCAGTATACATGCGGGAGATCTTGAGACGGTCGCGCTCGTCGTTACGATCAACGACCTTGTCGACAAGACGAGTAAGGAGCGGCGAATTATAGTACTGGCTATAAATCCCTAGCAGCTTCGATTAATCAGGGAGCCCATAGACCGGAATCATGGATTCAGATTAATCAAAGCTTCTTTATGCGAAAGCTCAGAGATGCAATTAATCTGTGTTTAAACTAATCACTGTTTAAACGGGGTACGATCTCGGCACTGCGTCAAGGAAGGATTAAACGGGATTGTTTAAACCGGATTAACCAACCAATATTCACAGCACAAAAAGCGAGCGCTCTGAGGTTCGATCTCGGGACTGAACACTCAACAAAGCCAAATAATTCCGCAAGCAACATATACCACTCAGCAAATCAGACCACGAGACATCATTGAATAATTCATGTCCAGTAAAGCCCGTTGTGCCACCACTCTCCAACCAAAAGATGAATTGTGGACACAAACATATTGAGTTTCATTGAATTGGATTGCGCAAACCTCCCCCCCCATTGGCATGACCATGTGAACAAAACCCAACAAAAAAAGATTCCTCAAGTTGAACTTCAAAGTTGATTCGTGCTTCACCGCCACATGTTCATCCTTTGCTATAGGTAAAATCCACCCATATGCTTAGAAAGGGTGTTCTGAAGCTCAGAAAATAGGAGATTTGATGGGAAGAATGTCAGCTTCCTTCAGTCATTGGAGAAGATGATAATAGGCTAACCACTGCTGGCCAAAAATAATATGGAGTATTGGCACAGTCTACTTAGATTGGCTGGTGATGCGGGGTACGTATGTCTATATAATCGCACAGAGGTTGTAGTGGCTCAAGATAAAAGTAGTTATTGCCATAGTACAAAATCCAGCGATTTAAATACTACGAGGCACATAGCCATGGGCAAGTCATATCAAGTCATAATAAATGTTCTACACTGTTATACAATGTACTATCATGGCCCATATTGTTCTATGGGACACAGGTTGACTCTGGTGGAGTCCCCAAGATGCCCGAAGGCAGTTCATCCAAAATGGAGCAACCTCCCGCTTGGCAAGGTGAACATGAGGAAGAGGACAACAACCCAGCCTCGGATGAAGCAGATGAGGTAAACAATTTGCATTGATTCACGTACTCATGTTTCACAATTTATTCAAGGGTCAACCAGCTCACTCTTTTCTACAAACCTCAAGTCCTCCACCAACTTTATTAATGGACTCAACATCACTGGTCACATATCATTCTTGCCATATTCAACCCCTAGACTAGGAATACTGTGTCAGTGGGCATAATTCACCAGTTCCATGATATACTTGCTGACCTGCTGACCTGGATTTAGTTAGCCTTCTGGGTTGATTTTCATCTTGAAGCTGACTGCTTCTGGATGCCAACTGCATAATATAAACAAATCATGTCACAAGCATCAGTCCCCAGAACCAAAAGTAAGGCACTCACCATCCTCAATGAAAAGTCCACCGATGGCCCCAGGTCCAGACACAAAATTTCCCTTTATCTATCCAGAGTGTCTTCATCAATTGCAATGTTATGACCACATTTTGTCTCAGGCAACTCACTTGGTCCTTTCTTACACTGCAGCAGCACCAGACTCTTCTGAAAGAGCTTTATTTGATTTACAGTTAGTAATTATGGCCAAGTGTAAACCTCCTGCACACCTCTTCACTCATTGACTCGGCTTTCCTGTGAGATATTTTCTTCTTGCTTCCTTCCTCTACCTCGTACTGCACTGCACAAACTCTCAAAATATATGCAACATTCTTATTTCTCCTTGTGTAAGCTTTCTTCTGCAAGTGTTGCTCCCCTGGGTCCCAAGGTGCATTTTCACCATGGCCCAGTATACTGTACTATTTCGACCAAATGATCACACCATGTCACCTTTCACCGAAGATGTTCATTTTTCTAGGTGTTAATTTCTCGGCAATCACACCAAATTCCCATAAATGGATGTCCAAGCAGTTGCCGGATCAAAGATTTTGTCGTTTTTGAGGCCTGTTCGGGCGGCAAATTCAGTTTGTCACTGTCACCTATCCCACATTTGTTCATTTCACGACCCTCTGTCACCCATCACATGAACATTTGGTCGAAATAGTACAGTACATCCAAGAGCCTGGTGTGACACCTAAGGCACTAAGCTCAAAGCTTGCAACAGGACCCCTGAGAATACCGCAACAAGGTAGGATTCCAGATTCCAAATTTTGGTATTTTTGTCCGGACTATACAAGTGAACGAGGTCAAAAAATTTGTCCGGACTGTACCTCACACCATTGAAAATGTCGGATTTTTGTCCGTCAAAGGTCAAAAAAATTGCAAAAATCCTAAAATTCCCCCGAAAAATCGGCAAAATTCCTACGGCTCGTCTACAATGCTAGATCAACACCATTGTCCTCCTCGATTTCCAGTAGATTAATATTACCCTTCCCCCTCTTTTGAACAGTATTCAAGCTCGTGACCATCTGCATCAGCTCTGAATGCTCGTTGCAGCATCTGGTAAACAGGATTGCCATCTTCCCTGACACTTCTGCCATCGTATGATTTATATGAGTGAGATTAGAAAAGGGGGTTTGGAAAATGAATAATATTCTGTGCCACTTGGTGGCCCATACCCTCGCGCTAATGACCGATCAAGACAGACAATAGATGTCTGGGCCACTCACTTGGCCCGTGATCGCGTAGTGGTTTTGATTGCAAGGCAGGTAATATATACATATCAAGTTGACTCAAGTCGAACAATGGCCATCAGAAAATTTTGTCCGGACTCCGTATCCAACCTACCTGTGCCCAAAATTTTCTGTCCGGACTAAGAATCTGAGATCGGGACGGTCCGGACCCATTTTGTCCGGACTAGTATCACAGCTCGGATCAATTTTCATTTTTTTTTGTCCGGACTGTTGAATCCTACCTTGTTGCGGTATTCTCAGGGGTCCTCTTGCAACAACAGCAATATTGATCAGGCTGGTGTAGCAAAGAGCTTACCCTCCTTGGATGGTGACAATGAGGAGGACCCTGAGACCAACCTCTGAGTGTACCACTGGTAATGCTGTGAGAAAAATCCTGGCTCTCATCACAGTTCTTTGCGGAACATAGAACGTGGCTGTTTTTCCCCCCATTTTAGGATTTTTTGATTGTTTCTGCCGTACTGATCATTGCGGGCTCAAATCTGGGTGTATCATCTTGGAAACTGGACACTTGGCACTGCACAGGAATTTGCATCTCCTCTCATGCCTCGTTTATTTTTATTCAACCTGTATAATATGTAGTACTAGTGTAAGGCCATCAAAAAATTGACGGGGAAGTAGTAAGACAAATTTATGTACTGTAGTACTTCATGATATACACTTCATTCTCATCCCGTCGTGCTTCCAAGTTCTACTCAGTGCTGAGTTCTGCCAAGCCCCTGTTGGAGGTCTCGGGTTGTCCCAGCCAGTGAAAGCTCCCTAATTCTCGTCCTGTTTGCGAGTCCTGCTAAGTTCCCGTGGGTCAGGGTGCTTCCGAGTTCCACGTAGTGTGCCGAGTCCTGCCGGGCCTCCATGTCAGAGGTCTCGGGCTAAGTAACGGCTGGCGCAAGCTCCCACATTCTCCCTCCATTTTCAAGTCCTGCTAAGTTCCCATGGGCCAGGTATGTAGGTAGGTAGGTATATTCCAGCGCGGTCCCGTTAAGAAACAACCGGGGCCCATACTACATACATCACATCAGGTGTATGCTACGGATGCTATCAATCTTCTGAGTAACCTTCTGTCCGCCTCCAACATCAAGTACAAAAAAACAAAAAATACTGGTGTTGGGATCTTAAGGCATAGAAAAGTCCCCAGGGTCGTATAGCATCCAAAATCAAGCACGAAGGAATCCACGATGTCATTCAAGAGTATGGTACAAATATTCGGCAGGTTTGAAAACGTGACACTTCGTGAACTCCTCTAGTACCTCATATGTGTACTTTGCCAGTCGCTGAATTACATCAAAGCTGCGGCATTGCACCAGCGCTTGGAGAAAGTCATTGATCAAGTTCCACGGGCAAGGGAAATCCGGCATGAGTTTGTAAACATCAACCAGACATCTTCTTCTCAACGCAACGAGGGATGCATCCCAACAATGCATGGCCCTTGCTCTCGACTACCAACCGGAAAAAGTGGCAAAATCTCCACTCACGAGGACACAGCTCGTGGTAATGCTCCTTGTAGCGTAACAGCTCGATCCCGAGTCTGTGTGCAGATAAATATAGCTGGGTAAGCGCCTTACAATGGGCAGGTACAGGAACACGGAGGTATTGGCGCAACTTGATCGGCATATGGACGAATTTCCCAATTTCAGGCCTCCAGATCAAGTTGGGCTTGGTTGATTTTTTTCTCAGTTGATCTGAGCATCTGCATCAGCATGAAACTATTCTATTATACTAATCATGTACTTCCAATGACTCGGAAGTCATTTTGAATCTTTGAAAATCAGTTTTTAAACTTATTTTTCTGGATTGGGAATTCTATCAATGTGGCGGAATCTTCCGTACCACCTCAAGAAACCATATCCAAAGCCAGTCAATTGTGGACCACCGGATGCTTCCACTCATTGATCTGGTTCCCTAAAATCCAAATTTGAACTCATAATTTGAGCACACAGGTTAGCTGGAGAGACCTGAACCCAAGCCCAGGAACTCCACCCTGAGCCCGCTAGTGGTCAGCCTCCCAGCTTCTTGTACTTCTCATTGCAATTGTTTCAGTTGGCCTGGTGACAGTTTTTTTTTCAGAGAGACAACCTTAGTTTGAAATTCAAATATCTCAAACACTGAACTAAATGTCTGAACCTAAACTAGAAGTTCAGATTCAAAGTTCAAAGAATGGCTGATTCTGAGCCCAAGTTCAAGTTTGGTGTTCGAAGAAAATAGTCGCAAACCTGAACCAAACTTTCCCATCACTGATTAATCCAGATTTATGCGGGTTGTCTCAGAACCAAAGTCTGCATTGGCAAGGCCGGAATAGACAATAGACATGAATGTGGCTACAGATAGACAGTTTGACCAGTTACCTACAGTGATTTCTTGGTGCAGTTGGTTAACTTGTCGATTGTCTTACCACATCACTGTCTCCAGATGTGCATGTGTTTGAACCTAGGGTTGGGTTCTCTTTTGCTCATTACGGCCTTCTTGCCATGATTAGACAGGATTAATCCTCCCGATTTACCCGGTTTAATCTCCGTTTAAACACATCTGTTAATCTACCCTCATGTTACTCTTTATTTGTTGATTAATCCAGCACTCTGCCCAGGACTATTGTCCCATCCTGATTAAACAGAATCCTTGATTCCGGTCTATGGGCCATGGGTTTAATCGAAGCTCCCGGGGTTACTGACTGGCTCTGGAGGATGCGAGCGAGGGACTTGAAGGAGACCGGCTCCAAGACGCTGAAGATGTTGCGGTACGCGGCAGCAGTCTCCTCGATGTTCTTGGCACGGCACTCCTCGATGAAGGCCTCGACGTAGGGATACAGAGTGAACCAGTGTTCATACTGGATCTTCTTGCGCCAGTCAGGGATAGTCTCTGAATAAAGGAAATAAGAGCTAGAACAACGTGGAATTAAGGATAACGCACTTAATCCCACAATCGCAAGCTCGTCCTCGGGTTCGAAATACTTGCAGACGGTCTCGAAGGTGGCAAAGTTACACTGGAGGTTGAGAGAGACCTCGCACTCCTTGCACTCGCGACCTATACAGGTAAAAGTGCAATGACTGCCATTGTAAAGGCAAGGGAGACACGGGCTAGGCTTAACCGGCTAGTCAAGGGTCAGTATGCTGATACAAATGGGTAGAAATAAGCACGTACCTTGCGCTCCCGAAGCATATACATAATCTGGGTGCGAATTACGCCCGAAGGAATAGGCTGCTGTTCAATCTTGCTGAGAATCATGTCGAAAGAGGGATGGGCGCAAACGGTTCTGGGACAGGGTTCTTAAAAAGACGCAGTCCTAGAATTAAGCGACAGATAGGGATTTGCGGTCCATAGAGTACAAAAGGAGTGGAATTAAGTAAAAGCGGAATGTCTTGGAATTTAGGAACCGGGTACAGGAGGAGCCGGCCCAGACTCCGCTAGAGAGAAATATGGAGATACGCCAAGCTCAACAAGGCGGTTATGCACAAGGTGTTTCGAGGTAGCGGAATAATCTTCATCAATCCACTTGCGATAGATGCGGGTTAAATCTTCGGTGTCAGATAATTGGGCGATTTCGGCCTTATACTCCTTCCTGATTCGATTAAAATAGCATCGACGGAAATATAGGAAGACGGCGTGGACGTGGGAAAGCAATTGCGAGTATGGGAATAAGTGGCGACCGAAGGGAACATCTTCAAAAAGCGAATAAGCGAATATTCAGTTTTTCGAGATCACAAGGAATTAAAAAGGGGCGCACCCTCCTCCTTGAAATAAGGGCCCCGACTAAAGCTCTCCCATTCAGACTCTTGCATAAAGTCACACTCTTCATCAAGTCTAGTTTCGCATTCCTTGCAACAACGGGCCCACGATTGAAAAGTACAGCGGTGCCCACGATTGAGGCATTTGGTACATAACAATCCGGGTGGAGGCTAGAATTAAGGAAGACCTGAATCAGATAAAAGGACCCAAGGAGTAATGAAGGTTTACCTTCATATCCTCGAGCATGTAGGACGCGTACTTCTCTTCTTCACAGGAGAAAGGCATGGTCGCGAATAAGGAGCCGACTTTAGTCTCAGGATTCACAGCACGAGTTCCATCTGATCGGTGGCACAGCCACCTGTCAAAGTCGGACCGACTTACTTACCTATCTTATCACAAGACCTCTGATAAGAACGATAAGATATGATAAAGTGGTGTCTCAAAAATCTCCAGTTCGATAATCGAAAACTTATTTCAAAAGAAGTTCAGCAAAAACAAACACTATATTGGACCACTTGGGTCGAGACATTCAGAGACATGATACAAGAGTTCGAGTAGATAAGAATTGCGCTCGACTTTAATTCTACTAGAAAGTATCTAAGTAAGAATCAAAGGAGGGAAAAATTTCAAGAAATAACAACGGCGCATGAGGATGACGGGCGAGAGCTACCTTACGATTTGGAGCCCGACGCGGTCGCATTTCCACCGGAAGTCCTGCGCTTCGAAGGAGTAGAAGAAGACTTCGTCTTCGACTTAGCCTTCTTCTCCTTCTCGAGGGCCGCGTGGTCAAATTCGAGGATGGGTTTTTCAGTCAATCGATAAACGCGAGGGTTGACGCCATAGTAAGCCTCCGGGTCGTCCGAGATCATGTCGTTATAATTGTGCACCAAGTGGTTAAGATGTTCGATAACCGACGGCGAAGAGTCGTCCCGAGTGAAGCGCTCGAGGAATGCCTCGGAGCCGACGATCTCGACACAATCCTTAACGTGAGCCACGATATGAGCGAACTGGTCACTCATATCGCGGGAGGCGGCTTCATAAGCGAGGGTAGCGGCCTGCATACGTCTTGCGGCATTGACGAAGTTGTTAACGACCATATCTGTAACTAAAGGAAAGGGAGTTTTGTTTAGAAGTCGGTAAAAAGAAGGGAACATGGATGTGGGAATAAAGGAACACTCACCGTCGGATGCGACCGAATAAGTCTTCACCATCTCGAGGTTGATCTCTGTAAGCTCCTTGGCGGTAGCAGAATGGCTGCAACGAGGCTCCTTGTGATGAGTACAAGTCACACAGTTCGCCCCGAAGCCGATAGGAAAGCAAATCCGATTGGTATGGACACAAGTATAGCAATTTTCACGAGGCTATAGAAGAAATAAGGAGACAAGAAGCTGGGAATAGGAACAAGAAAAGGGGACGAACGATTACGATCTGGGAAAAATCAACGTCGTCGATTTTATGGTGATCAATCAGCTCCAAGGGCGAAAAAGACACTTCGTCCGTGTTATATTTGGACTTGTGGTGGCTGGTCGAGGTCTGGAGGCCAGACGAGAACTTGGTGGCGGTAGCACGACGCTTGGCCATGCAGAAATAACCAAAGTGCTCGTCGCCAAGGTGAATGGCCACTACAGAAGGATTAGTGAAAGAGAACTATGTCTTTTTTTTAAAAAAAGAAAAAGGCTTACTTGTCTCAGCGGCCGTCTTTGGGGTCTTGATACGAAGCGACATATGGGTAGCGAAGTCTTTTGCAAGTTTCTCGATTTCCTCGTCGGTGGTGACGGTCTTATAGACGACCTTTGATGCCTTCTTGCGACGCTTGGTCTAAGAACAATCGTCGGAATTAGAAAAGAAAGGGATTTAGGTAGAAAGGGATGTACCTCGTGAACGTCTTCGTCCTTCTTGGGAGGTTCGCGTTTCGCGGCTGGAGCGTCCTCCGACTAGAAGTAGGACAAGGTCAGCACGTGAAGAAAAGAAGAGGATAAAACGTACCTCTTCGCCGCTGTCCGAGTCGTCTTCACCCTCGGCGTCCTCATTGTCGTCCGCTTCGGATTCGGAGTCGACGGCCTTTCCCCTAGAAACAAAGAGATTTAGCGAGAGATAAAACGGAATAGTAACGGAACATGACTTACTTGCCCTTGCCCATAACAGATCCGGGCGATTTCTTGACAGGCTCCGGAGTGGGGCTGGACTCGCTGAAAAATAGGATTAAGTATACCTTCGTGAAAAACCACGAAGTACAACTTACGCCTTGGCGGGAACGGTAGTCTGGGAATAAGAAAACATTAACGATCGAAAGAGACAGGAGAGGTTAGAAAGTAAAATACCTTAGAAGTCTTGGAGGCGGCTGCCGCCCGGCGAGTCTGTACTGAGCTAGTCACGGAGGCACGGGACTTCGCCGCAGACTGGGACTTCCCCGCCGACGACTTAGGCTTGGGCTTGGGTTTGGCAGCACCGGCGGTCTTGACAGGCTCGGGAGGGTCGACGTAGTCGCCATTGTACATGACGAATTGGGTATCGTCCGGGAGAGGCGCGCAGTCCTCAACCGATGGGTTGAGCGTGATCGAAGTAGTCGGGAAAGGGCCAACCGAATCGTAAGGAGTCTAGACAAAAGGAAGAAAAGTCAGAGATTCGAAAAAGAGAAAGGGTGGCAGACCTTAGGATCATGAAAGATCGAAAAATCGAGCCATGGCGCAGGGAAGGGCTGAGCGCGGCGAAGGACGTCGTTCATACGGGTGAAGTAGCGCTTAAATTCCTTGGGAGTATCGATGTTCTTGCTCCAGAAGATACGCAAGAAGTTTCGCTGGAAAAACGAAACTAGTCAGATCAAGAAATAAGAAAAAGGATTGACGACGTACCAAGACAGGAACAGCTTTACCAACCAAACGACGGCATTCTTCCGGGGGTGTATTCTTGAGTTGGTCAGGGTTCAAGAAGAGGGGGGGTTCAAAGGAAGGAAGTCCGGATGGTTGAAGACCCGCCAGACATGGTGCGGAAGGACGGGGTCTTCAGGCGGCAGCGTGGGCGAGCGTTGACGTTTGCCTCGAGCCATGGGAGTTGGGGAAGAAGAAAAATGGGGCGTGGAATCCATTGCTGCACTATTTACCAGAGGGATTCAATTGAAGAAGCTACACTCGAAAAGAGTAGCGTTAATTCTTCATTGATGACATAACGGTCTCCGTTAATTCAAAGGCGAACCTTGTTAAAGATAGTTCAACCCTGGAATTAGGGATTGTGGATGAGCTCTTGGGTGAAGCAAGCGGCCGATTTGGAAGAAGTTGGGTATCGAGAGGGAGCTCAGAAGCTAGAGAATTCAATGATCTGCAAAAGACAGGGGCGGGGCATTTGGTTCCGTCAGAAATCAAAGGGGATCCTCGTTGACCGATCAAAACTGATGGGATCAACAGAAGTTGCCGAAGCTGGGGCAGTGCGCACACAATGAAATAGCACACGTGTCCGCAGTCGACCGAGAGTCCAGAAGTCTCGGCAAAGTATCGGCATGAGTCAAGGAATAGAAACGGGCTGCGGACTGAGCCGAGAGACTCTAACACGGTCACGTTGGTGAGAATAAAGTCGCGGTCAAAGGGACGATTACTACTCCTTGAAATAGGACCATTGAACCATGGGTGAAAGTGGTCTAGCAAAAGGAGGTGACTAGCCAACGAAAGTCACGGGGCGAAAGGGGCGGCCATAAAGGAAAATAAAAAGGGATCAATGAATTATCCGCGCGATAAGACATTTTACTAGGGGAAACATGTTGACTGGGGACAGTCAATATTAGAAATTGGGGGAGATGATAAGCCGTGAAATTTGCCAGCCTTGCAAAGTGCCTAGAAATAAGCATGGACACGCACATCGAAAGGATTATTCAACTGCGAGGCACACAGGCACCTAGTTCCGGAGGAACCTTACTCTTAATGACGGTCTCTTCCTCTTTTTCGGGATCAGATTTACGATAAGGATTCAAAAGGACTAGTCGCGAAACATCATAAAAGCTATAGGACCTTAATTCTAATGCCGGTTTCTTCCTCTCTTTGGGAATCATACTTGGAATAAGGACCGAAAGCCGCTATTTCTACTACCCATGACCTATTGACGATAGGAATGGAAGCCGCAGGAATCCAGTCACCCAAGAATACCCCAAATCCTCTCTAGTAATTTGTTGAACCAACGGGATAGTAATTTGACAATGGAACATACCTTTGTGGTGGTTACTTTGTACACAAACACGCGACGTGGCAAGTCACCTGATCAATATTTCTGCTGGAAATAAGACCACCGATTAATTCCGAATCGGAATTACTCGGCTAAATTCCATATATGGTTTCTTGGAGTGTCAACCGATCATGGTAGACTATTCGGAACAACATAACTCGAGCGTCCGGATGAAAGGACATATCATCTGGGGTATCTACAGAAAGCCATTACAGAGGGCTATTCAATTCTGAGATCCAGTAAGAAAAGGGAACCTGGGACAAAGCATTATCGAGGGATATTTCCACCTAGGAGGTACCCAATAATTCGGTGATAGATGATCGTGACGCCAGGGGTGGCAACTGTCAAATTAGTAGGCAAGAGACACTACGATCGGCCAATGGGGCGCCAGAACGTGCGCGTACAATATAAACGGACGGCTAAACTGTACTATAAAATACCCGTAGCCTTGTAATAGCGGACATGTAAGCTATAATTTCGTAGAGTATATAAGTAGCCAGCAGTAGTGTAGTACAGCACCAAATCTGTCCCGAGAGAGTGAGGCGCTTGGTGGCCCTTACGTATTTAAGGCATTGTTTTGGGGCTTGTATTCCGTTGAATCAAGTTGGTTGTGGATTGGAATTAGTGATTGAGACCTCCGTGGCAAATTGATCGAGACCTCCGTGGCATTGATAGAGACCTCCGTGGCAAACTGATAAAGACCTCCGTGGCAAATTGATCGAGACCTCCGTGGCAAACTGATAAAGACCTCCGTGGCAAATTGATCGAGACCTCCGTGGCATTGATAGAGACCTCCGTGGCAAACTGATAAAGACCTCCGTGGCAAATTGATCGAGACCTCCGTGGCACTAATAAAGACCTTTGTGGCATCCTAGGACAGGATTAAAGTCCAAACAAACCAAGCCGGTTAATAGCCGTCATACCTTGAAATAACAAACAACCACTGTTCGACTTAATTGACACATCGTCCATGAAGGTCTAATAGCGCGCAATTCTTAATCATTCGAAAAGCTAAAAGCAAAACCAACCAAATATCTATCAAAGAACCAACTCTACTTTGGTCCCTTAGATCTTCTATCGATCTAATAAGACCCGTATCTCGTCAGGACAGTCAAGACTGTGTGCAATTGGAGTGTGTGGTGTAGTGGAAATTAGCATTATTGAGTGCTTGAGTTGTCTGATCTCACTTTGTGAGTTGAGTAAAACTCAGTCGTTCGATTTGGTGTTAGTTCAGTGCATTATATATCTCAGTGCTTGACCCTGAGCAACCGTTTCAACGCGCTAACAGGTCTTCTCTACCCTCTGGGTGTCTTCAACTCGACTTGTGTATTGAGTCATTCAACACCCACCATAATTCATTTTTTGTTCAACTCAGACTTCCTCTTTCTGCTTGGTGCTCAACAAGAGAGATCCTCATTCCAGGTTTTCTGTTGTATGTAAATTATTGTACAATTTTTGGGACGTTAGAGAAGACACCCCACAAAAAAAAGATATCTTCTTGGTCACAGCGCATGGCCTGCCCCCGAATCGAACGGGTGTCCTGCTTTCCATAATGGATAAAGTATACTTGGCAGGTGTGCGCCGCACTAACAGGTCTTATGATGTTGTCTTCAATTTATTGAGTCACACCAGGGGCAAAGGCCCTTGCATGTCAAAGCGACATGCGTGGTTCGCATGTCATTCGCAGGCCGTCGTGACGGAATCATGCCGTCTTTGTTGGAATCCTCTTTGTAGTTAAGTAGTTACAACTCATAATTAACTAAGATGCAATGAATGTCCAATGGTATTTTAGAATACTTAGCTTGTATTTCCTTTGTGTATGTACTGTACGTGAGGAATTTGCTGCCGCAAGCCGCGGGTAAGCGGCAGATGCCATCGAAGCTATGGCAGGTGATGGCCTGATAGGGCCGAGTCACCTTGCCCACTGCCGGCCCCACGCCGCCGCGCCCTCGTGACGAGCTGACCGCCGCGCATTCATTTGCCCCGCCCACTGCCGATGTGACGTAGCTGCCCGCCTCGCGCCCATCCCACGCCCCGTTTGGCAGTGCCTGCCTGGACCCCCGTCACACTTTGTGCACGTCGCCTTTGTCGCGCTGTCACCCGACCCGCACGTCGCCTTTGTGGCGCTACAGCCCCACCCGTATGTCGCGTTTGTTGGTCTACTACCCCATCCGCACATCACCTTTGTCGGGCTGCAGCCCCACTCGCACGTCGCCGTTGTTGGTCTACTCCCACACCCGCACTTCGCCATTGTCGGGCAACCAGCCACCCGCACTTTCTCGGCACGTGGCCTTTGTCCTTGCGGCAGTCCGAGTCCACCTTTGTCTCCACAAACACCTACAGTCGGCCCGACCCTGCCCTTTCTTTGTCAGCCCCACCCTCCACGTGCAAGTCAGCGGTAGGGTGTGTGTTGCGCGCCATCCCCGACACCGTCGCCGGCCTGGGAAAGGTAAAAAAATCCGCTATCTGTCGTAGGACGCGAGAATTATTGTGGGGCGACGAGCTGCATTAGATGCTTGAGTTCAAGGGCACCTAGAGGTAGGCAGTGAGTCCAAGAGATGCCACAGAAAGACGGGATCAGTTTCAGCCAGAGCCCAAGCATGGAATGAATGGCGCCCGCTTCGGCTCAACTCGACGGTCAAAGCGTGAAAAAGGAAGGCACGTGCACCGAAAACAATTCAAATTCAACAACTCCAAATACCCGCGGGTCCGTGCATGCACAGTGATCCCGACAAAGGCAACATCTGGGCAACATCTGGGTGGTGATGTCTGACCCGCCGGGTGGGGTAGTAGACCGACAATGGCGACGTGCGAGTGGGGCTGCAGCACGACAAAGGTGACGTGCGGATGGGGTAGTAGACCAACAAACGCGACGTCCGGGTGGGGCCGTAGCGCGACAAAGACGACAGGCAGGTGAGATAGCAGCCCGACAAAGGCAATGTGCACAAAGCGCGACAGGGTCCAGGCATGCACCGCCAAACGGGGCATATGATGGGCGCAACGTGGGCAGCTGCATCACATCGGCAGTGTACGGGGCGAATGAGTGCACTGCTGGCAGCTCGGCTCTGGCTCGTCACGAGGGCGCGACTTGCCATCGGCTTCCTCATGCCGTGGCTTGGCCGCATCTGCAGCTGACTTGCAGCTCACCACATCAAACTGTTCAACTAGGCCTCATAATTCCTGGCTGGGCGTTGAAAATTCAAGATAAGTATTTTGAAACAATACTACACATTGGTAGAATCTGAGTTAATAATCTGCTGTGCATACTTAACTACAAAGCAGAATCTAACAAAGACAGCGTGATTTCGTCACGACGACATATGAACAACATGCGAACCACGCATGTCGCTTTGACATGCGTGGGCCTTTGCCCCCGGTGTCATTCAACACGACTATAATTCGTTTTTTGTTCAACTTAGACTCTCTCTCTGCTCAGAGAGAGAGACTCTCAGTCTAATCTGTTCATTTCAAGTTTTCTGTTGTATCTACTGTGCCTGCACTCATTCGGACTCTTTGTACAATTTTTGCGACGTCCCGAAAAAAAGATCCAAATTGGAGGTCATGACCTGCCCCCGAATCGAACGGGTGACCTGCTTTCACGTGTGTGGGGAAGCATAGTCCGCAGGTGCACACCAGGTGCTAACAGGTCATATCTGCCCTCAGGCTGTCTTCAATGTGTTGAGTCATCCAACCCACCATAATTTGTTTTGTGTTCAACTCAGACTTCCTCTTTCTGCTTGGTGCTCAACAAGAGAGATCCTCATTCCAGGTTTTCTGTTGTATGTAAATTATTGTACAATTTTTGGGATGTTGGAGGATGTCCCGAAAAAGATGCAGTGGTGTTTTATCATGACCTGCCCCCGAATCGAACGGGTGTCCTGCTTTCCATGGTGGATAAAGTATAGTCCGTAGGTGCGTGCCACGCACTAACAGGTCTTATTCACCCTGATTGTATCTTCTTGTTGACCTAATTATTTTGTTCAACTCAGACTCTCTCTCCATGCTCTGTTCATTTCAAGTTTTTCTGTCTGAAATACTTACAGCTCTTTGCGGAACTTAGGGCGCGGATGATTTTTTTCTGTTTTTGAGTGTTTAAATTTAGGGCAATTGGGGGTGAACTACTGATGCCCCAGCTGTCCTGCCCAGAAATGTCCCAAAATATGCTTACCTGAGACCCCCACACCGAGTAAAAAATGTGAGGAAACAGAAAACTGCGTATTTCAATTGCAAATCGATTGGCCCTACTCCGAAGGTAAACGGACAAGAACTGAGGGCGCTAGGAGTGTTCTCATCAAAACACTCAAAAACAGAAAAAAATTGTCCGCACCCTAAGTTCCACAAAGAGCTGTAAGTTAATCCTGCAAGTAGGGTGTCTGAAATTCTTCGGAGTACTGAGTTGTACACTACTTGGAAGGTGGAACTGAGAGGAACTACTGAAGACAAAAAAAATACTATTTGCCCTCTCACACATGACCTGCCCCGAATCGAATGGGTGTCCTGCTTTCACTGGATCAATGGCGACACATGCATAGTCGGCAGGTGCGCGCCACACGCTAGCAGGTCATATCTGCCCTCAGGCTGTCTTCAATGCATTGAGTCATTCAACACGACTATAATTTGTTTTTTGTTTAACTTAGACTGTCTCTCTCTGCTCAGAGAGAGAGACTCTTAGCCTAATCTGTTCATTTCAAGTTTTCTGTTGTATCTACTGTGCCTGCACTCATTCGGACTCTTTGTACAATTTTTGCAACGTCCCGAAAAAAAAAGATCCAAATTGGAGGTCATGACCTGCCCCCGAATCGAAGGGGTTTCCTGCCTTCATTGGAGATTTACCATAAAAGCTAGGCAGGTGTGTGCCACGCGCTAACAGGTCTTCTCTTCCCTCAGGCTGTCTTCAATGTATTGAGTCATTCAACAACTACCATAATTGGTTTTTTGTTCAACTCGAACTCTCTGTCACGATTTCGATCGTTCCAACGCCACGTGACCAGGACGATATCGATGCGGGTGAAAGGGGTGCACGGAGGTATCTTGCCAGCCGGCGAATGTTGGGAGCTGGTTGGCAGGGGACTCTAGATTCGAAGGCACATCGTAGGGCGGTGGATCTGATGGAAGGGATGGGGGCACGTTGGACTATGACATCATAGGCACATGGAAGGAGAGAGGCGCTGCGGCATGAGGCCTAGGGACCGCTTGCTTTGTACATTTAATTATATACGACAGGTTGATCGGTTTCATGGTATTTATAGAATACATGCAGAGTACATGCACCACTGTAGAATAGTATAAGTAGTGTAGCTTGACGCTGTATTCTTTAGTCTTTTATTCCAGTTTCTTCTTTGCTCCTCTTACCCTCCACCCCCCAATCCCTTGTCACTCTGACTTGGGACGGAGACTGAGCCTAGTTGTGACATAATAAAAGACTACCCTTCTTACCTTCGTACTGCCCCTCACCCGACCATCCTTTCCCTTTCCCCCTACCCTCTATCCACTACTTGGACTCTTGTATTTGAAGATCCATCTTTCCCTATTCCCCACCTACCGACATTCTCCTTTGTCCACTGCGAAGTAAAACAATTGCAGCGCCAACTGTTTTCGGTCTATCATACAGACAGACGCTAGGCCACAGGAAACGTTGAGTCCGTCCCAAGCCACATAGCAGTCGTAGGAGTGCCAGCCGCACCTTCGGGGAAGACTGCCTCAGTATTGCCGGGAGGGTTGTAGAAGACCCGGGATAGTTCTGTTGCAAGTGATCGTTACAGCCCCACCCACCACTCCGTGCAAATACAGCACGGCCCGTCGCAACGTATCGCGACACTCATACCCCATCGGACACCTCATCCTCATCATCTCGATCCTCATCCCCACCATCACCCCTATCCCCATTCGAACCCCGACCCCCCACACCACCAAACCCGTATTTTCCTACACCTGTCGTAATCCCCCTTCGGCCCGCCATGCCGAGCTCCAAAGTCATCCTCGCCAACCCCCCGCCGTTCTTCAACGGCAACAAAGCCAAGTGGAATAACTTCCACGACACCCTCAGCACCTACATCGCCGCATACGACGATGAGTTGGACACCCAGAAGAAACGGGTGTTCTTCACCATTTCGTTCCTCCGGAACGAAGACGGCTCGGACTGCCTCGCGGCAGACTGGGTCCGAAACTGGAAGAAGCGGACGTTTGTTGCAGGAGTCCTTCCAGTCACCTACACCCACTCGGCACTGATGGCCGACTTGGAGAGCGCGTTCAAGGATCAGAACCTTGCACAAGTGGTGCACCAGGAGCGGAAGAAGCTCCGAGCGGCTCAGAGGAGCCGAATGTTCTGGACACCGGCAGCTAAGACAGCCCCGGTCGTCAAGGGGAACAGTCCAGGTTTCGGCTTGGCGCCAAACTTGGCAAAGAAGATCGGATCGGGGGAGGTTGCTCTGATGGATGTGGACAGGGCCAGGCAGAATGCCCGCCCTTTTATTTGCTATAATTGTGGCAAGGAGGGCCACATGAAGCGGGAGTGCCCAGAGCCTCCCAAGAAAAAATTCAATATCCGGTCGATTAAGGCCGAGGACTACTCGCAGGAGGACTTGGAGGCCCTGGCGGCCATTCTCCGTGAGAAGGGTTTTTAAAGGGGCCCCCGCTTGCGGCCAAAGCGGTGCCCCCTGTTCCGAAATTCGAGCGCTATTTAAATATTGACAATGTAGTTACCAAGGACTCTGATGATGATGATATATATACGGATGTAAATGCTAGTCTACGTAAGAGTATAAACGATTTTCTAGTAGCTAGTGTAGAAAAGCAACAAAAAATATGTATCTTGGAGAATCAGAATCGGAAACGTGATTTAAAAAACAAAAAGATGGATGAGAGGAATAAGGAGTGGAGCTCCTTCAAGAAAGCATTCAAAAAGGCCCCTGGAATCCAAACCAGTGAGAAAAATAGCGAGACTAAAAAGGGCGGCGATGCCGCGAGGGCTCAATCCCAAACGAGGGAGGAAGCGCCCAAGAAGAGGACGGAACGGCATGGAGCAAAGCTGTTCAAGGTGCCGTTCAGCTTGAAAAAGGCCGAAGCAGCAAGGTGGTTGGCCCAGAGGGCGATGGGAATATCGGAGAACAAGCTCACGGAGGAGCTTAGAGAACTCCAGAAGCAGAGGAAGCATCATGAGATGCTGGTCCCCATTACGTTAACAGCGTTGGACACTGGGAAGACACGTACTGTCAAGGCTCTTCTCGATAACGGTTGCACCACCACGTGTATTGATCGAGATTATGCCAAGGCAGAAGGCTTTGAACTCAAGGAGCTTGATGTGCACATTGTCGCCCGCAACGCTGACGGAACGGAGAACTCTCGGGGCAAGATCACTCACTATGTCGAGTTGATCATGTCAGTTGGACCCCACCATGAGCGCCAACGATTCCTAGTCACAGGACTTGGAAAGGCTCGTGTTTTCATTGGGTACGACTGGTTGTTCAAGCACAACCCCGAAGTGGACTGGCGATCGCAAAAGATCACTTTCTCACGCTGTCCATCAGAGTGCAATATGACGGGGACGGAGTTTAGGACCGGAGTGGGGAAGGAGGAAGCGATTGAGGAAGGCGAGTCGATCCTATTGGTTGACTTTGCAGAGGCTATTGATTTGCAGTTGAAAGAGACCCAAGCGCAGAGGATGGCAGAGGAAGCCGGGAGAGAGCGAGAGAAGATGACGGAGGATCAGATCCCAGAGCAATACCATGAATTCATAAAGGTGTTTGCAAAGGAGTCCTTCGATGCGCTCCCAGAGAAACGGCCGTGGGATCATGCAATCGAGCTAAAGCCAGGATCGAAGGCTGTAGATTGCAAGATCTACCCGCTGTCTCGAGAGGAGCAGGGGAAGCTGACCGAGTTCTTAGAGGAGAATTTGGCAAGTGGGAGGATCCGGCCGTCCAAGTCACCGATGGCCTCGGCATTCTTCTTTGTGAAGAAAAAGGATGGCAGCCTACGACCTGTGCAGGATTACCGGAAGCTCAATGAGATGACGATTGAAAATCGTTATCCACTTCCGCTAATCTCGGAAATAGTCAATAAACTCCGAGGTGCCAAGATCTTCACGAAGCTGGACATCCGCTGGGGCTACAACAACGTCCGGATCAAGGAGGGAGATGAGTGGAAGGCAGCATTCCGAACGAACCGAGGGCTGTTTGAGCCCCTCGTAATGTTCTTTGGACTGACGAACTCGCCGGCAACATTCCAGACCATGATGAACGACATCCTTCGCGAAGTAATCAATGAGGGAAAAGTCATCGTCTATCTGGACGATGATACGGCACACTCGGGTGCGGCCGTGAAATAAAGAGTCTAACTCAGCGAATGTAGTGAGCGCAAGTCTCAACTCTAGTCACTAAATCAAATCCAATATATCACAACTTCAATCAAGTACTCAGTGTGTGTGTGTTCGGGGAGGTGAGACAGGCGTATCGTCTATCAAGAGCGCACAATTCAATTCAAAGATTCGGTTACTATTCAATAATCAAGAGTTCACCCTGATAGAGTGACTAGTCAAGTAGTATGATTTCAATAGAGGTAGTAGGTAGGGGGGTCCACACCGAAACGAAGAACTTATAGTTCACAAAAGGCGAGTATAGTCAACCCGGGATTGACACTCAAAGCCAGTCATCGTCTAATGTCTCAATTCGAATCAATATATTCTCAGCTTCCCAAACTCAGAAAGGCGGGTTCAACAAGTTACTCTAACCCAAGCACCGACTTAGGCAAGTTAGTGGCGGGCGGCCGACAGGTCGCTCCCAGCTAAGCTTTCGTAGTTGTATTTCTCAAGCACAATCTTAGTCTTCAAACTAGTTCTCAATCTAATCTCAATTCAGGTCTTCTGAGTCAACTCTATATTACACCAATATTGAACCATTTGTGGGACGTTGGAGAAGACACCTCACAAAAAAAGGATATCTTCTTGGTCACAACGCATGGCCTGCCCCCGAATCCAACGGGTGTCCTGCTTTCATGTGCAACAGGGAAAAAACATAATCGGCAGGTGCGCGCCACGCACTAACAGATCTCGTCTCCCCTCTGAGTGTCTTGAAGTTTGTATTGAGTTGCAACATCCATCAATTCGTTATGTGTCCAACTCAGTCTCTGTCTCTCTCTGCATGGTGCTCAGCAAGAGAGATCGTTTTCTGTTGTATGTAAATTATTGTACAATTTTTGGGACGTTGGAGGATGTCCCGAAAAAAATGGAGTGGTTTTACATCATGACCCGCCCCCGAATCGAACGGGTTTCCTGCTTTCATTGGAGATTTACCATAAAAGCTCGGCAGGTGCGTGCCATGCGCTAACAGGTCTTATCTGCCTTCAGGCTGTCTTCAATGCATTGAGTCATTCAACACCGACTATATTTCGTTTTTTGTTCAACTCTGAATCAGACTGTCTCTCTCTCTGCTTGGTGCTCAGCAAGAAAAATCCTCATTCCAGGTTTTCCGTTGTATGTGAATTATTGTACAATTTTTGGGACGTTGGAGAGGATATCCCGCCAACAAAAAAAATTTCCCTTGTCATTGCATGTGCGTATGACCTGCCCCCGAATCGAACGGGTGCACTGCTTTCATGTATAACGCTGGAGAAACATAGTCGGCAGGTGCGTGCCACGCGCTAACAGGTCTTATTCACCCTGATTGTATCTTCTTGCTGACCTAATTATTTTGTTCAACTCAGACTCTCTCTCCATGCTCTGTTCATTTCAAGTTTTTCTGTCTGAAATACTTAAGTTAATCCTGCAAGTAGGGTGTCTGAAATTCTTCGGAGTACTGAGTTGTACACTACTTGGAAGGTGGAACTGAGAGGAACTACTGAAGACAAAAAAAAAAAAAAAAAAATTGCCCTCTCACACATGACCTGCCCCGAATCGAACGGGTGTCCTGCTTTCACTGGAGATATGGCACCACAGGCACAGTCGGCAGGTGCGCGCTACGCACTAACAGGTCTTCTCTGCCCTCGGGGTGCCTTCAATGTATTGAGTCGTTCAACACGACCATAATTCGGTTTTTGTTCAACTCAGACTTTCTCTCTCTTTCTGCTCGGTGCTCAACAAGAAGATCCTGACTCCATTACAGGTTTTCTATTGTATGTGAATCATTGTACGATTTTTGGGACGTTTGAGAAGACACCCCGCAAAAAAATGATATCTTCTTGGTCACAACACATGGCCTGCCCCCGAATCGAACAGGTGTCCTGCTTTTACACATCATGGCGACAAGAATACTTGGCAGGTGCGGGCCACGCACTAACAGGTCTTATTCACCCTGATTGTGTCTTCAACTTGGCTCGATTATTTTGTCAGACTCTCTCCTTGCTCCTGCCAGCGCCATTTCAAGTTTTTATGCCTTGAATACTGCATACTGCAAGTACGGTGTCTGAAATTGTTCGGAGTTCCGAGGTGTACTATAGTTGGAAGGGGGAAGTGAGTGGAACTACTCAAGAAAAAAAAGAATGAGGTCATTCGCCGCTCATGACCCGCCCCCGAATCGAACGGGTGACCTGCTTTCACATACTGGTTGGTAGAATAGTCGGCAGGTGCACACCATGTGCTAACAGGTCTTACATATTCTTCTTTCGAGGGCGTTGTATTCGTGCATCCCTGCATCTAGTAAAAACATAATTGGAAGAGGGCGAAAAAGCTTTTCGCGGCCACTTTATGACCCGCACCCGAGGTCAAACGGGTGGGCGCCGCTCGCTACACAGTGTGCGGATCGAATTTATGTGCGGGCTAATGGGTCTTACCACTACCTTCCGTTGCTCCTGCATCATGGATGAGCATTCAGATAAGCAAATGTTTTCTATCTGTACCTACCACCATAAGACCCAGACCAGGTTTTCACCACCCCTTCACCGGATCAACTTGCCCATTCACCCAAACCAGGTGAGCCCGAATCCGATTCGGGTGATATTCCACTGCTTTCAAGAACATCTCAGATTCAAGTCTTCCTCGAACCGGAAATAATTAAAACTGCCCATGATGCAGCATGAATGAATCAGCGTTGGAAAAAGGCGGAGAAAAACGATCTGCAACACGAATTATGACCCACACCCGAGTCGAACGGGTGCGCCTTTGAGGCGTTGTGCGGATCGAACTTTATATGCGGGCTAACGGGTCTTGTTATCTATTTTCTGTTCCGCCCAACATGGACCAAGATATATGTTTGAATTTCCCCATGAGCATCTGAGATCCAACTTGCCCTCCGACCTCGAACCCGGAAATGAGCTGCCCATGGATTGTGTGTACAGTGTCTGGATCAGCCGGAGTTTTATTGGAAATTTGGCATGTTGGAGAGCCCAAAAAAAAAACAGACTTGTCAGCCATGACCTGCCCCCGAATCGAACGGGTATCCTGCTTTCACTGGATCAATGGCGACACATGCATAGTCGGCAGGTGCACGCCACGCGCTAACAGGTCTTATTTGCCCTCAGGCTGTCTTCAATGTATTGAGTCATTCAACACCCACCATAATTTGTTTTTTGTTCGACTCGGACTTCCTCCTTCTGCTCGGTGTTCAGCAAGAGATCTTCATTCCAGGTTTTCTATTGTATGTGAATTGTTGTCCAATTTTTGGGACGTTGGAGAAGACACCTCGCAAAAAAACGATATCTTCTTGGTCACAACACATGGCCTGCCCCCGAATCGAACGGGTGACCTGCTTTCACGTGTGTGGGGAAGCATAGTCCGCAGGTGCACACCAGGTGCTAACAGGTCATATCTGCTCTCAGGCTGTCTTCAATGTACCGAGTCATTCAACACCCACCATAATTCATTTTTTGTTCGACTCGGACTCTCTCTCTGCTCAGAGAGAGAGAGACTCTCAGCCTAATCTGTTCATTTCAAGTTTTCTGTTGTATCTACTGTGCCTGCACTCATTCGGACTCTTTGTACAATTTTTGCGACGTCCCGAAAAAAAGATCCAAATTGGAGATCATGACCTGCCCCCGAATCGAACGGGTGACCTGCTTTCACGTGTGTGGGGAAGCATAGTCCGCAGGTGCACACCAGGTGCTAACAGGTCTTGTTTGCCCTCAGGCCGTCTTCAATGTATTGAGTCATTCGACACCCACCATAATTCGTTTTTTGTTTGACTCAGACTCTCTCTCTGCTCAGAGAGAGAGAGATCCTCAGTCTACTCTGTTCATTTCAAGTTTTTCTGTCTGAAATCAGGTTGCATGTACAGTGTCTGCGTCTGCACTTATTCGGAGTTTTGTACGCATTGGGAAGTCCCGAAAAAAAAAATTGTATTGTCGGTTATTATGACCTGCCCCCGAATCGAACGGGTGTCCTGCTTTCACTGGATCAACGGCGACACATGCATAGTCGGCAGGTGTGCACCACGCACTAACAGGTCTTCTCTGCCCTCAGGCTGTCTTCAATGTACTGAGTCATTCAACACCTACCATAATTCGTTTTTTGTTCAACTCATACTCTCTCTCTCTGCTCAGAGAGAGAGACTCTCAGCCTAATCTGTTCATTTCAAGTTTTCTGTTGTATCTACTGTGCCTGCACTCATTCGGACTCTTTGTACAATTTTTGCGACGTCCCGAAAAAAGATCCAAATTGGAGGTCATGACCTGCCCCCGAATCGAACGGGTGTCCTGCTTTCACTGGATCAATGGCGACACATGCATAGTCGGCAGGTGCGCGCCACGCGCTAACAGGTCTTATTTGCCCTCAGGCTGTCTTCAATGTACTGAGTCATTCAACACCCGCCATACTTCGTTTTTTGTTCAACTCGGACTTTCTCTCTCTTTCTGCTCGGTGCTCAGTAAGAGAGATCCTCATTGCAGCTTTTCCGTTGTGTGTGTATTATTGTACAATTTTTGGGACATTAGAAGTCCTGGAAAAAATTATTCAAGTTCCCGTATGACCTGCCCCCGAATCGAACGGGGGTGCCCTGCTTTCGTGTGCAACGATAGAGAAACATAGTCGGCAGGTGCGTGCCACGCACTAACAGGTCTTATTCACCCTGATTGTATCTTCGAGTTCACTTGTTATTTTGTTCAACTCGGACTGTGTTAGGTGTTCCTGAGCGTGAGTGTTGAGATCGTCTCACCCCATGCTCCTCTGTCTGATAAGACTGCATGTACAGTGTCTGGATTAGCTGTAGTTTTTGTACAATTTTTGGGATGTTTGAGAGGACACCCCTGAAAAAAAGTATTTGAGTTCCCATCATGACCTGCCCCCGAGTCGAACGGGTGCGCTGCTTTCACTGCAGTGACGTCAATATAGGAATAGTCGGCAGGTGCGCACCATGTGCTAACAGGTCTTATTCACCCTGATTGTGTCTTCAACTTCACTCAGATATTTTGTTCAACCCAGACTCTCTCTCCTTGCTCCTGCCAGCGCCATTTCAAGTTTTTATGTCTTGAATACTGCATACTGCAAGTACGGTGTCTGAAATTATTCGGAGTTCCGAGGTGTACTATAGTTGGAAGGGGGAAGTGAGTGGAACTACTCAAGAAAAAAAAGAATGAGGTCATTCGCCAGTCATGACCTGCCCCCGAATCGAACGGGTGACCTGCTTTCACATACTAGTTGGCAGAATGATAGTCGGCAGGTGCACACCATGTGCTAACAGGTCTTACTTACTCTTCCTTCGAATGCATTGCATTCGTATGTACATCCTTTCATCTATGAGTAAAAACACGATTGAAATCTTGCTCAGGGATACATGTAAGTATACTTGGGTCGCGTCGGAAGAATTTAAAGGCGTCGGAGGCGCCCGGAGAGTGAAGATTGAAGCCAAGCCTGGATGAAGGCGAAAAAGATTTTCGTGGCCATTTTATGACCCGCACCCGAGTCGAACGGGTGGGCGCCTTTGAGGCGTTGTGCGGATCGAATTTATTTTATATGTGGGCGAGCTAACGGGTCTTGTTATCTATCTTCTGTTCCGCCCAACATGGACCAAGATATACGTTTGAATTTCCCCATGAGCATCTGAGATCCAGCTTGCCCTCCGACCTCGAACCCGGAAATGAGCTGCCCATGACGCTGATGTGCGGCAGCATGAATGAACCCAGTGTGCGTTTTTCATTCACACGGACAAGCTGCTCCGGGACCCCGGATCGCGAGAAGTGTGGGGTGGACAGCTGCAGGTGGTGAGGAACTTTAACTTAAAGTCGCGGCGTCGATCCTTCGAGTGCGGAGGCAGGCAGATGCTGATCCCGCGGCGGGTTTCACGTGGATGGGGATGGGCAGGGTCGGATTGGCGGGCTTGGCCCCTTGTATTATTACGCGAACCACGAAACGCGAGATTCCTGAACTTGAGCATCGCGGGCATTATCCCGAGAATTTTCCCAATTCTCCCGGGGACGGAGGTCCTCGAGATCCCCGCGCCGCCACATCGCCGTCCCGGGCGCAGTCGGGGGCAGTACAGTAGAGAGAAGCCTGAGCTGCGTGTGAAAACACGAGGCGCGTCGGACCGGGATCAACGGTCACCTGATCGTGATGCATGGTTTCAACGCATCAGATTCGCATCAACTCGACCCTAGCCTGCTGTCCCTTTCAATCCTCCCTTCTCCTCTCCCCACCATCTCCCCGCGTCGGTTGGTGTCGCCCTTTTGTCCAGGTACGTCCAAGTTATCGTGTTCTCGAGAGATTGACGTTGAACTGTTATTCATTGAAGACTCGGAGTACAATGGCCATCTCGATCCCCTTTGTCGACTCGTCCAACGGCACCAGCGCCCGAAGCGGCTTCACGACGCAGAAACGCCCCCCGCCCACGCACGCCCACGCCCACGCTCATTTCCGCCCCGCGCACACGCCCCCCGCACTCCGCAAGTCCCCCCCGACGTGCACCCTCTCCCTCGCCTCGGCCCACGCCGACGAGCCTGCGTCGACATTATCATCCCTCCTCGACTTCCCCGCACCCGCGTCGTGCGTCCCCTTCCCCCAAGCCGACCTCAGCGAAGACGACTCGGGCTTGTCCTCGTGCGGCGACGGGGACGGCCCCCCGCCCCCGCCCCGCCCCCGCGCGCGCACCTCGCACGTCGCCACGCCCAAGCGCGCGCCCCTGCCCTCCGGCACCCCCAACCCCCGCACGCCCCCGCGCACGCGCCGCCCGAAAGCCAAACCCACGAGCGCCGCCGCCTCCGCCCCGACCACGCCCACGTCCGCAGACCTCCGCTTCGCGGCCCTCATCGAGCGCACCATCTCCCAGCGCCTCGCCTCCCTCCCCCTGCGCTCGCTATCGGATGCAGACCCGCACGCTTCTGCGTCGCCGCCCAGCGCAGCCCTAGACGCCCAAGACGCCCTCCTCGCCGCGCGCCTGCGCGCCCTCCTCAGCCGCCACCGCACCCCATCCCCTGCGCCTTCGCCCCCTCTCTCCTCCTCTCCCCCGCGCGCCCTAGCGATCCCCGCGCGCCCCCCGTCCGTCGGCGTGTCGCTCTTGTTTTCCGGGAGCGCCGCGTCCCCACCCGTCGAGTCCGCTGCCCCCAGCGCACCGCCGCCCCCGCCCACTCCCCTCCCCCTCCGCGCCACATTCGTCCTCGCCACGCGCGCCCCTCGCGAGCGCTCCGGCAGCGCCTCCAGCGGGCTTGGCAGCACGAGCACGGCGCCCATGCCCATGCCCGCCCTCGTCGCGAGCTTGATGCTCCGGCGCCACGGCCACGGCCACGGGCACGAGGGCCGCGACCGGGGGCGGGAGCGCGCGGGCGCCGGTGCTGGTGCTGGTGCCCCGCGGACGAATACCAGTACCAGTACGGCTGGTCCGAATTGGAATTGGAGTTCCCCTTGTTCGCCGTCGTCGTCGCCGTCGCCGTCGCCACTCCGGAGCGGCTAGATGGCTGGCGCGAGGTCCGCGAGCGGCGGGCGGTGCGTGCTGCCCACCCTGCTGATGGTGGTGGGCCCATGGGCGCACAGGTGGGCGGGTGGGTGGGCTGTGCGAACTCCTCGAGCGAGTCTCGAGTGGAGTTGGTTGCCCCCCATCCCATGGCCACTAGTATCCTATCCCACCCAGCCCACCCCAGCCCGGCTCACCTGCACTAAACGACAGCTGGCATTGCACGACGTCTTCGGCGCGGACGCATCGACGCGCACGAACGCATCATGATCAACGCCGCTGCATCGACGCATCGCATCGACGCACCTCGAACCCGCCGAACCGCACAATACGATACGATACGATACTTACACGAACTCCATTCTATCATCCTTCATCCTTCCTCTCGATTCTTCACGAACACTTGCACTTTCCACGCCCTGCGCGGTTATTCTCATTCACGCCACACCTTGACGGACCCTTTCACGCTTCTTCACGCTTTCACGCTTAGCTTTCACGCTTTTACACTTTTACGCCTTTGTGCTTTTACGCCGCCTCCCATACCATCCCACCCACATACATACAAACCTCTATCACGGACACCCCACATACATACTTCTTCCACATCCACATTCACGCTCTGACGCACGTTCAACACGTCCCCGTCCCCGTCCCCGTCCCCGTCCACACCCTGTAGCCCACGCCCGCCTTCCCGATTTCATAGATAGATGTACATCCACCCACCCGTATCCATCCGTCCATCCATCTATATAAACTGCCCCCGCCACTGCCACTGTACATACATACCTACGCATCACCTACGCACCGCCGCATGATCCGATCCTCGTCTGTACACCCGCACCCACCGCACCCGCACGTCGCATTGCTTTGCTTTGCTTTCCAATACCGAATATATTTTTTCTTGTTTTCGAAGTATGAGTGAGGTATGATATGATGAGTACTCGCCTGCGTACGTTTGGGCGAGGGAAGTCAGATTCGCTTAGATCTAGAATCACAAGCAGGAAGCAGGAACAGGAAGCAGGAAGGTAGGTAAGACCTGTTAGTGCGTGGTGCACACCTGCACATACAGTAGTGGCGAGTGAATAAAAAGAGAGCAGGAGCGCCCGTTCGATTCGGGGTCAGGTCACTAATTTGTACAGTTCCTCCATGAGGAATTTTTTGCGTTTTGTGTGGAGCCCTTTTCTTCGAAATGTGAATGCAGAGAATGAGATGGAAGAGTCAAGCAGGGAGGAAGACCTGTTGGTGCTTGGAGCACACCTGCACGCAATAATGCCAATGCCATGGTCTTGAAGATCCCGACAGAGCAGGGGTGCCCGTTCGATTCGGGGTCGGGTCATTTGTACATATCTTCGACAAATAATTTTTGCGTTTTGATTCGTGCGGAGCCCTTTTGTTCGAATTTGTGTGAATGCAGAGAATGAGGGAAATGGAAGCAGGGAGGAAGACCTGTTGGTGCTTGGAGCACACCTGCTTACCTTAGAGCTTGCAAGAAATCGCAAGCAGGAGAACCCGTTCGATTCGGGATCGGGTCATTAATTTGTACAGTTCCTCAATGAGGAATTTTTTGCGTTTTGTTGAGTTGTGCGGAGGCATTTTCTTCGATTTTGTGAGGAGAGTCGGGGCAGTGGGAGGATGTACTTAAGGTGAATGGTTATGGAAGAAGGGAGTATGACCTGAAGGTGCGTGGCGCACACAGTAACGTGCTAGTAGTTCAGTCCTATAGAGAGCAGGAGCGCCCATTCGATTCGGGGTCAGGTCATTTGTAGATCTTTCGAAACAGGAATTTTTGCTTTGTGTTGAGTTGTGTGGAGTCCTTTTTTCAAATACTTGGGCAGGAGGATGTGAGTGATAAAAGAAGGTGAATGGAAAGAGGAGGAAGACCTGTTGGTGCGTGGCGCACACCTGCACACAGTAACGTGCTAGTATTTCAGTCTTATAGAGAGCAGGAGTGCCCATTTGATTCGGGGTCAGGTCATTTGTACATATCTTCGACAAATAATTTTTGCGTTTTGATTCGTGCGGGGCGCTTTTTCTTCGAAATGTGAATGCAGAGAATGAGGGAAATGGAAGCAGGGTGGGAGACCTGTTGGTGCTTGGAGCACACCTGCTTACCTTAGAGCTTGCAAGAAATCGCAAGCAGGAGAACCCGTTCAATTCGGGGTCAGGTCATTTGTACATATGCTCAATGTGATTTTTTTTGCTTTTTGTTGAGTTGTGCGGAGCCCTTGTTTCAAATTTGTGTGAATGCAGAGAATGAGGGAAATGGAAGCAGGGTGGGAGACCTGTTGGTGCGTGGTGCACACCTACTATTACTGTAAAGGAGAGATAATGGTTGTAGGAGAACCTGTTCGATTCGGGGTCGGGTCATTTATGGCCAAAAAGATTTTTTTTTCTTGTGTGGAGCCCTTTTTTGTTCTAAACTGCGAGGACAATTGCAGAGGGAGGATGTGGGTGATAAGTCAATGGGAGAGCCTGTTCAACTTGTGTTCAATTCCGGGTCATTGCAGCACTGAATTGACGGTTTTCTTTGTGCTGAACCCTTTTTTTCAACACTGAGGACGATTCGGCGGGAGGATGTGGGTGATATGACATCAAGGGAAGGAGGAGACCTGTTGGTGCTTGGAGCACACATGCTTACTGTGGAGCATCTAGATGGGGGAGAACCTGTTCGATTCGGGGTCAGGTCATACGTATATTGGAAACTGGGGAATATTTCTTTCTTTGTACATGTAGAAGCCTGGGAAGTCTGTTCATTTTTATTTATTGCCCGAGGGGGAGAATGAAGCTGTGGGTCAGAAAGATGAAAATGAAGTGGAAAGGTACAGTACATGTATTGCGGCATAGATTTTCTGTTTGACGGAATATTGCGTTGGTCGGTTTATTCTGACTTCATACACAAAATGTGCCATATTAAGCCTTGATTAATCTCGCGGTCCTTATACATCAAAACTGGGATGATTTCCTTTTGTTTCTGTGGCGAGCTCTACTTCACTTTGGCTGTCTTCGACCTCCGTTGCAAATGTAATCGGGTTTGTTGGGAGAGACATCGCGCCAGGGCGTGTTTGAGTAAGATCAATGTGGAGGCGGATATGGATGAGCATGTTGGATACTCCGCCTATGACAGGTATGCAGTCGATAGCAATGAACTGGATGTTGGAGCCGAGTTGATAGCTCACGATATGGAAGACACCCCAGACGCTGAACGAGGATTAGCTCTGGAACGATTATATATAGAACGGGATGGACGAACGCAATTAATGCGGCACTGTCAATAAAGATTTTAATAATCGGCTGTTCGACCAGCGATGAAAAAGTGAACAGAGAGTTAGGCTGATAGACATACACTGAGGTTGCTGATTCCCAATGACTTGAGCATCCGACCAGTATTCCAGAGTTTATACCAGATGAATCCTGAACTCGCCGTGAGTCGGTGTCGGATGAAAAATAATGTCATACCTGTCGTATACGTAACCGTACTGAAGAATGTTGAGAAATAGGAATCACTTAGAAGGTGGGTACTCACCACACGCTAAAGAAGCAGATGCCCGTGGTCCATCGTCGAAATGCTCCCTTGTAGATACTCTCACTAGAATTATATGTCGACAACTGGTATGTGAGGCCGACGCCAAATGCTCCGGGTTGTCAGTCAAGTCAGCTGTCGGATAGAAGATAAGGAGCATTTACCAGTGAATCCCATGAGCGTGATGCCCGGGACAATAATCATTCGGGTACGGAATGCCCAAACGGTCCAGAGACGATGGATCTTCAGTTGTATAAATCAGTCCCATAGAGGAAGCACCATGGTAATTGAATGACGCACGACAAGGATATCCCCAATGACGAACGATGCAACAAAGAACCCGTATTTGAGAACTTCTGTAATATGGGAAAAATCGGAATAGAAATTAAGGGGTCCGGGACCATCTTCCCACTGGTGAAAGGCGATGAAGAGTCGAGCAACGTTCAGAAGCCAATGCTGACATGAACATGGTCGGTGTAGGATGTGCAACGGAAAAGGGGGAACGTACCACGGTAACCGTGATAAACAACGTAAGCACTCCGAATGCAATGGGGGACGGAATTTTCAAGCGAGGGCCTGTCGAGCTCTTGTCGCGATGATCACGGTTTCGTGTCCAGGTCACTAGGAGGTAGAGAGCGGAAGAGGACAGGGTAGCGTATACTCCATAAAGAAGACTTTCAAGCACTACAACAGCGAGATTTGCACTAAGGAGTGGAACGGGGGACATGAGGGTGATTGCATACGACAGCTTCGCCAATGTATATGTACGTGACCGAGTTTGTTTGACAATCATCATCTCGAGGCAATGCGGCAGATCTCCAGGAATACCGACGATGCCACTGAACGGCTTCGGTGCCCGAATTCCAGGACTGACGGACGAGGACTCCGAGTCGTAAGACTTCCATTGCAGTGTGACATTAGTGTTACCGGTGTTCGGTTCTGAACCGATGTCGAACCTGAACCGAACCCGAACCGGACCCCATGTTCGGTTCGGGGTTCAGCAGATTCTTGATTTTGCCGAACCGGTGCGAACATGTTCGAACCGATCGGTAAATCAGCCTATTTAGATGCACTAAATGCATCAGAACTGTGATTATTTGAGTTGGAATCCAACTGACCACAGTCTCTTGTGTGCACAGTGAGCTGCAATACATTTTTACAGTCAAATATAATTGTTGCGGTGGAGTTGATAGATGATCCGACAGGACAGAAATTATTGAATGTGATGTATGGATGTCTGTCCCCACACAGTCGTCCAAATGTGCTGTTCTGCTGAGATGAAACATACAATATAAAGCATTCAAAGGCTCCCCGGGCCACGGAATTGGCTCCTGGTGCATGGGAATCTTTTTCAGGTTCAAAAAGGTTAGAACCTGTCCTGAAACCCAGACCGAACCGGACCTGAGGTCAGGTTCGGGGTTCGGAAATTTTGGCAAAGAACCGGACCGAACCGGACATCGGCAACACTATGTGCATCAGCAAACCCTGGATTTGACCATAGTTGGCCATAGTTGGCTGTAGTTGCCATAGTTGCCATAGGACTCTGTAGTTCCAGTCAAAGCTACATAGTTGTACATAGTTTTGCAGCCAAGCTGCATAGTTGTACATAGTTTTGCCACCATGCTGCATAGTTTCACATAGTTTTTTGAAGTTTCACATAGTTTTTCAATTCCTGTAGGCACCTGAGCCACAAGGCATTTCAGATACACAATTAGATTTCAAAAAGCCACAGTACTTCATTGAGATAGAGCAAAGAAGAGCTCTTTGATAAACTATTTACATAACCAAGATTCTTCACAAAAATATTCATAGTCCAGCTCATGTCTCTATGGTGTTCAGAATAGCTCTATGAATTTACAGCTGAATAAAGCAAAGGCTTTAGAGGGAAATTGCTAGATGACTTTGTGGAGCTTTGTGAGTTTTGGTACTTTAGTTTGGAATTTATCACTATCTATATGACGATGTTACTGAAGTTGTATCAGGGAGCAGACAGTTGTTTTTGAGAGGGAGGTGACCCCTTATATTGAACAGCCTACCAAGTGCTTTAATGGTTGTGTGGCTCAGTGGTTATGCTGCACTCTTACATTATGTCCTGGTGGTCGCCGGTTCGACTCACGCAGGAGCCACTTCATTTGCAAGCCACTTCATTTGCAAGCTTCTCTAATAGTTCTATTTACCTTAGATGCCTTTCGTAGGATTAGGATAATAGTACTTAGCATCATCAGTCCAATGAAATGGAAGAGGCCACGGTTTATTTGCTAGTCATATTTTGTTCAAAGCTTCGCAAACCACCAAACTACACAGAACTATGTAGTACTGCTGAAAACTATGGAGAACTATGTAGCACTCCCACCAAACTATGGAGAACTATGTAGAGGGTACCCTTCCTATGGTAAATACAGGAGCTATGGCAACTATGGGAACTATGTAGACCTAGGTAGCACACCCAGGGTTTGCTGATGCTGACATTGATGCTCTCTGTTGCAATCGGTGGGGGAAAATCAAAGCGGCAGTGCCAGCGAACGATATGATGGATGCATTTGGAGCGTCGGGCAAGACAATGAGCTCCCGATAAGTTGCTGGGAGAGTCTTGAGGGAAAAATGAGTGCGATCAACAACGTGACAGACCCAGGTAGAAATTTAAAAATACATCACTAGTGATCGGCACGGGTCGGGCGACCCGCGGCGGGCCCCGGGTACGGGTCGTTCCGGGTACGGGTCTGCCTCGAATTTCCGCTGGATCCGCCGGTACCCGTTGAAACGGAGCAGTGGCGTGCAGCCGTGAAATCTAAT
>JARKIA010000363.1:0-139450 GCA_029289565.1 Mycena galericulata | reverse complement strand
CTGTGGCAATTGTATACCAAAGTACGTGAATTGGTGGCCCTCATATTTCCGCGATCTGATCTTTGCCGCCAGGTCCGTCCTCTGCTGGCTGCAACCCGTAACGACGACGAGCTTCGGAAGAAGGAAGCGGAACTGGTACTGATCAAGGAGCGCGCAGACCGCGACAAACAGGAGTTGGAAGCGCTGGAGAAGCTGAAATGACGTTGGAAGCTGAGAAGAGAAAGGTCGAGGAGGAGCTGGAGGCTGAGCGTGGTCTTGCCTTGGACAAGGATGCGCTCCTCGAGCGTAGCAAGAAACGAGAGGGCGCTGGAAGACGAGATCGCAGCTTTGCAGGCCGATTTGGACGAACTTGAATCTCAACGCGATAGCTTGATGCAGCTCCAAAGAAAACCAAAGAGAAACATGAGAATCTCCGCCAAATGTTCGACCAAGCGGCCGATCACTTGTCCGTCTGGAAACCGAGCAGAAAGAGGGCTGCGAGGAGGCGGAACTAAACGCTCAATTAGCGGAGGCGGAGCAGGGGGCGGACGCTATGCGGGCCGACCTGGATGAACTACGCAAAGTCGGTGAGGAGCTGAAGAATCTTGCGCTTCAACGAGAGGAAGACTTGCCCGAGCAAAGGAGCGGACCGACATCGCCGTGAGAGAGCTCGAAGGAAAGCTTGAGGGGAACTTCGCAACGTGTGCGTTTTGCAGACAAATACCTAAGCATGGAGTTAATTTTGTTACAGGGAGATCATCAGCGCAAGGCGGACGACCTGGAAGAGAATGGTCGGCAAGCCCATCAACAACTTGCGGAAATGCCCGTACAGCCACAGAACATTCCGCCGTGATGCAGCAGAAAGATGAACGTATCGCGACTCTTTCCGAACAAGTGGCCCCATGAAGAAACTTCACGGGGAAGCGCTGACGGAGATTCTTGCACTTCAGAACGACATCAACACCCTGGAAACTCGACTCGACGCCGAGCGGGGAGATCGGGAGATCGAGACGGAGGCACGCACAAAATGCAGGCTGAGTTGGATGAGTTACGGAAACTCATGGAAGCAAAGACGAGCGAGGCGACACGTCGTGCCGAAGTGGAGAAGAGCAAGGAGCAAGAGCTCGCGGGTTTGCGACAGGAAACCCAGAGATTGCAACATGATCTCACCGATGGACGTCGCCAGTTGTTGGCCACGCAAAAGCAACTCAAGCTGGAGTTGGATACCTCGGTCCGCGAGCATGCTGCTTTGCAGGAGAGCCACAGGTCCCTCTCAGAGCGCGAACGGACTGCCCAGGCGGACTTGGTCAAGACTCGAGCGGCCCTGTCCGAATTGGAGCGAACGAAACGCTCGCTGAATCTGAACTCCAGTCCTTACAGACGCGCCAGAATGACTGGGAAAGTCACCTTGCGGATGCGAGAAAAGCGAAAGAGGTAACTTGTTTTGCGATACATGCGAGGTCTATCTAATTCTTGCCCAGGCTCTGGAACGTCAGTTGGCTGTCGCTCAAGGCAAGTACCACGACATCGAAGATTTGATGCTGCAGATGGAACGAGACAAGGGCACACAGGATCGGCAACTGGAAGCCACGCGAAAGCAACTCGAGGGCGAATCCGCCAAGCGCTCGCAGTTGGAAAAAACCGCCTCCAGCCACAAGGCAGAGGTGGCCCCAACTCAAGGAGCGCAACGTGCAGCTTGAGGCTGACCTGAACAAGGCTTTCTCGGATCTAAAAGCCCGGGACTTGGAGGCGAGGCAGTTTGAGTCGAAATCGAAACAGCACACCACCATCGTGGAACATGTTTATGTTCTCGAAGAAGCCAAGCGCGTGACGGATCGACAACTCGCAGACGCCCAGGCTGAGCTGCAGCAGAGCCAGGCCTACATTCGGTCGCTGGAGAAGGCTAAAATGCGCCTTGTCGGCGAAGCGGAAGACTTGGCGCGGGAGACGGAGCGCGAGCGCCTTGAGCTGCGGACGAGGGAGAAGGCGGCCAAGACGCAGGAGGACCGGATGACGAAAGCGTTTGGCGGAGGCCGATCGTGTGCGCAAGGACAAGGACGGCGCGGAGCTGCAGACACGCCGCCTGCAGATCGAGCTCCAGAGCGCTCAGCGCCAGATCGAGGACCTTACGCAGAAGCTGTCGCCACGCCCAGCGATCGAAGGATCAGCTGGAGACGGACCTCGATCGCCTCGCTGATGATACGGGCGAGGCGCCTGTTTCGAAGGCAAGGCGCATTGCTCAGCTAGAGGCACAGATCATCGAGGCCAAGTCCAGTCGTGTGTCTTCGCGCTACGATGGCGATAGTGGCGATTGGCGGAAGGAGAAGGAGCGCATGGAGGCCAAGCTTGCGGACATCACGAGAGCGTACGAGGCATCGGCTGCTGCGCAAGCCGAACAGCGCGCGCAGATTGGGTCTCTGCATTCGCAGGTGCGGGATCTGCGCGGGGTTTTAGACGATGCGGAGGCGGACCGAGTGCTGCTGCAGAAGGCGCGCCGCCGGTTGCAGGCCGAGTTGGAGACGATCAAGCACGACCACATCGACACGAGCCTCGACCCGGCCGACCAGGAGAAACACCAGCTCCAGCTGAAGCAGCTCGAATTAGAGCGGTCACTGGAGGAGCAGGAGTACCGCGCAGCCAATTCGCTCGACCGGATGAAGAAGGCAGAGGCGTATGCGAATGAGTGCCAGGTCGAGCTTGGCAGGGTGCGCGTGGACAATTCGGAACTGGACCGGTTGAACGTGAGTCGTCTGCGCATTTTTATTTTGCATGTGCAGCTTCTGAACGTCGAAACACAGGCCAATCTGGAGAAGCAGGTCAAGGAGCTCAATGCGCGTATTGGAGAGCTCGAGTCGAAGCCTGCCAACTCGCCGCGGCCTGCCGTGCGCCGCGAGAGCCGCATAGAGGAGTTGACTAACCAGCTGCAAACGAACAAAGGGAGGCGATGAAATAGGGGTTGAGTGAGCTGTGGCTTTTTTTTTGCGACGAAAGTAATGTCTGTTCACGCGCTAAGTTATTAATCATCTGTATTGTAGCCACTGCACTTCATCTATACTCAAATGGACCCATCTTGTACTTGCTCCGCTGTATCCTTGCGAATGAAGCAGAGCGTACAGTGGCGAAACAGACTAGGGTTAAAATTTCCGTCGTATCGAACGAAGGTCATATCGGGATGAGAGCCTCCAACGCGCGTCCAGACTTCAATCTCGACCTGGCTGGTGTCAAGTACTTGCAGTCACCAGTTGCATGTATTCGGGCAGTGCTGCGGGAAACTTTAAATAAATGCACCCACGCCCAAGCTCTATTTCGAGAGTTGTCTCGCCGCACTCGGTGACTAGTAGTAGTACCTTGGCCGTTGTCTTGATATTTTTGCATGAGAGAAGCGCGGATCTAAAACATGTATGCGTGATGGAGCGGCAGCAGTTCCAGTTTCCTTTTGCACTTGCACAACCACCTTGCGATTTTTGATCTGATCTGAACAAGTGTGTCTTGACTGCTTCAAGCACTTTCGACCAAATAGTCTGTTTCAGATATACTTGTTATCGTGTCCCCGTAGGCAGATGGCCTTTACGAGTAGCCAATTCGCGTGATTGACGAGAATGCAGGGCTCCTCCTGTAATTGAGACAGGAGCATAATGCGGATAATTCCGCGAGTCTTACCTCCGCAGCAGCAACCGTCGGCAGCCATGCTCTTTTCCAAGAAGAGTATCCTCACAAAGGGCCGCAAGCCCCTCCGCGCTGCAACCCGCGTCCTCAATGCTTCCTTCCCCACCGCATCCTCGGCCTTCGCCCGGTGCTGGGTTCATGGCCAGAACAAGACTTCCGCTCTTCTGAGGACCGTCAGAAACCAGGGTTTCCATCGAGTCTACTCGACAAAGGGCCCCGACCCTAATAGCAGCAGTAACTTCGACGTCGACGCCTTGCCGCTATATCGTGCGTGCTGTCTCGGCGAAGTGGAAGGAATGCTAATGTCATACAGGTAAAATAATAAATGCATGGACAGAGACCCCCGTAACGTGGTACCCGATACCCATCGCCGTCGGCGCGCTGGTTCTCGTCGCAGTCCAGTATCGAAAACGGACGCGCAAGGAGGTCCACGTCGACGCCGACGGCAATGAAGTAATACGACTCAAGGGTCCATGGCAGGTGCGACGCCGGCAGTGCTGTCTGGAATTGCGACTGACCCAGCCATAGATCCACGTCCTCGGCGCACTCCCTTTGCGTAACATGTCGCGTCTGTGGGGGTACGTCAACTCCCTCGAGCTCCCCGTGTGGTTCAGGCCGTACGGCTTCCGCATATACGCCGTCGCCTTTGGCTGCAACCTTGACGAAATTGAGCCGGCCGACCTCAAGGCGTACCCGAGCCTCGGTGCGTTCTTCTACCGCGCGCTCAAGGCCGGCGCACGCCCCATCGCGGACGCGGCCCTCATCAGTCCCGCGGACGGCACGATACTGCACTTTGGCACGATCACGGACCTGCGCGTCGAGCAAGTCAAGGGCATCACGTATTCGCTTGACGCGCTCCTCGGCGTCGACCGCCCCGGGACCCCGTCCATCCCCGCCGTACACTCCCCGAACATGCCCGTTGTAGACGACCACGAATTCGCAAACGTGAACGGCATCGAGTACAGTTTAGACCAGCTGCTGGGTTCGTCCGAGCCGTCGACCCCGACCTCCGAGAGCCCGCCATCGTCGCAGGATGCACCAACCAAGTACGGGAAGCAGACCGACGCGTCGGTTGTTGAGCCCGAACGCGACCTGCAGGAGACGCTCCGGCATGACGCGTCCGTCGCTGCGGAGATGGGCGTCCGCCCTGCGCTCACGCGCACGTCGAGCCACGCGCCGCGGCCTGGCAACTCGCTCTTCTTCACCGTCATCTACCTCGCACCGGGCGACTACCACCGCTTCCACTCGCCTACCGCGTGGGTCGTCGAGAAGCGGCGGCATTTCGTGGGTGGGCGGCGTTGTCTTTATAATAATATCTTACTTGACAACTAACCAACACACTCGCTCGCAGGTGAGCTCTTCTCCGTGTCGCCGTACGTCGCGAAGCGCCTGGAGAACCTATTCGTGCTCAACGAGCGGGTCGCGCTGCTCGGGCGCTGGAAGCACGGGTTCTTCAGCATGGTCCCCGTGGGTGCGACGAATGTCGGGAGCATCAAGGTCAATTTCGACCAGGCGTTGCGCACGAACGTCCGCGGGCGTCCGCCACCGCCGGGGACGTACTCGGAGGCGGTCTACTCGGCCGCATCGCCGCTGCTCAACGGGCAGCCGCTCGTGCCCGCGCAGGAGATGGGCGGGTTTTGTCTCGGGAGCACAATTGTGCTTGTGTTTGAGGCGCCGCAGGGGTTTACGTTTGACCTCAAGGCGGGGCAGAAGGTGCGCGTCGGTGAGCGCTTGGGGGACGTAGAGAAGGAAAAGACTGAGTAGCGTAGAGTTTTGCTAATTCAATCAATAAGTTCGACCAACCGCGAGAGCGAGCATCCTTTTTTGTATATGTGGGGGTGATAATAACAAGGTCAAGAGCGCGTAATTACTCCTGGTACGGGTAGGACAGCTTCGGTTGGTCTTTGCGACGCCACATTTTTTTCCTGAGTGGAAGAAAAATAAACGGGACGAAAGTCGGAAGCGTACGCGCTTTACTTACTTTTTCTTTGTGGGAATATGCTCGGCAAAGACCTCGACGCAGTACTTTGTTTTGAACTCGCGGATGAAGCGTGGATCCCTCGGGGACGGTCAGAGAGGGAGACCTTAAATACAAAACACGCACCAGAGCTCACTCGCGATGCCGAGGTCCTTGGAGCAGCGCATGAGGGCGTTGCTTTTGCACGCCTCGGTGGCGGTGGGGATGCCGGAGGGGTCAAAGTACTCCTGCTCGCCGCGCGCAATAGCCACGAGCCTGTGCGACCGTGGTGAATATTTATTTTTGATAAACAAGATGCTCACCGGCCATGGCACACCAACGCGTATTCGCGACTGACGATCTTGGGCCCGACGTTCGTCTCGCTACGAGGAGCAAGCCCCCACGCGCCGGGGCCAAACGCGCGATTCAGAACGCGGCGGTACTTGATCTCTGGGAGATATATGAGGCCGTCGGGCTTGATCTCGATGTCGTTGGGGTCGAGCGGGGCGAGGAGCACGTCCGCGATCTCCTTGGAGAAGGCCTGCTGGGAGAGACCGGAGTAGCTCTTGGACCAGTCCGTCGCGGAGTCTTCTGGGAGGGCGAGGTCGGGGAGGGCGGCCGGAGGGTTTTCCGAGGCGAGCTTCAAGTCGGACACGGGGGGGAAAACGGGCGTGGTCGTCGTTGTGGACGACGCCGAGGACTGTGCACGGGCCAGAATTTGTCTGGGGACATGCTGGCGGGTAGCAGACGCGAGCAGCCTGCGCGCCAACACGCGAGCCAACGCCATGAGATATAGGAGGGAGGCTCGGTAAATAAATACATGTAAACTCATATTCGGCCATTCCACCACTACCTCCTAAGAATTCGGGGCTCGTGTACTCGTTGCGCCAACTAAAGACTACTTTGAATTTATCTAGAAAGACATCGACGACATGTCCGCGCGGATGCGGTTGTAATCTAAAAGGCCCTCGATGTTGCCTACAGCCGCCATGGCGAACTAAGGAGAATGAGGGGCGCGTGAGAGAAACAAAGACAAGAGGACTCACATCCTTATCCCACAGGTATTTCTTCGCGACGCGAGTGATGTCCTCGAGGGAGACGGCGTCCACTGCTTGCTCAATCTGGCGCGGGGACATGCGGCGGCCGCTGGTGACAATCTGGCGGCCAATATCCTCCGCGATGGCGGTGCTCCCGTCGAGCCCGAGAAGCAGCCCCGCTTTAAGCTGGCTCTTCGCGCGCTCGACCTCAACGCTCGTCGGCGCAATGCTCATGCGCGTCCACTCTTTCAGCGTGAAGTGCACGAGGTCGTCGAGGTTCATGAAGTTCTCGCTGACCATGTAAATCCCCCACAGGCCCGTGTCCGCGTAGCTCGTGCTGAAGCTCATGAACGAGTTGGCCAACGAGTGTTCGGCCACAATGTGCGACAAGCGCGAGGAAAGATGCGGCGCGGAGCCAAGGGAGCGATCCCAGTTGCCGAACACGCTCTGGAGAACCATCATTGGGAAGTAGTCGGGCGAGGACCAGCCGACGCCCTCGACAGCGATGGCGATGTGGGCGACGCCGAGCTCGTCGTCGCGCAGGCGGACCTCGGAGCCGACGAAAGAGGTCTTGGGGCCGGCGGGGGTGCCGAGGGCGAGGGGGTGTGGCGACACGGGGAGCGAAGAGAAGTGTTTTTCAGCAAGCTTGACGAGCTCGGCGTGGTCGACGCCACCGGTACCGACGAGGACCATACGGTCGGCGGTGTAGTTGGTCTTGATGTAGGCATCAAGGTCGCCCCGCTTGATGGAGAGGATGTTGGCTTTGATAGGTTAAGTACTGCATGACAGACTATGGAACAGAGCTCACCCTTGGGGCCGAGGATGGTGCGTCCGAGCGGTTGGTCTAGATGAGATGAAAAGTCAATATGGAGAGTGGGATACGAGAGGGCCAGAATAAAAGAGTCAGACTGAAAAACGCCGGCACAAAGCGAGTCCTAAAAGGAATAAAGGTCCCCGCATCTTCTTTAGCGTGCACCAAGGGTATGAAAAAAGCGTACGAGACGCGGAGACGCGCAAAGTGATACAAGCGGAGGGGGGGGCGGGCATGGTATCCGCGGGTCCTCTGATGCAAGGAGTGTATGATATCCACGCGACTTCGGCCCTCTGGCGGCTGTTGAGATAGAAATTGGACTCACGTTGGAAGGCCACGGAATGCAGATGGTCAAAAACCACCTCCTCCAGCTGTTTATCAACCTCCTGCTGCTCACGCAGGATGACGTCCCGCTCGCGCTCAATGGCCGCGTTCTCGAGCTTCGAGTTTTGAAGTATGTCGCTGATGATGTCCACTGCGGTAGGCACGTCCTTGCGGAAGCTCTTGGCGTAGTAGACGGTCTGCTCTCGGGACGTGTAGGCATTCAAATGGGCGCCAATGTTCTCGACCTCGAGCTCCAGGGCATGCTGAGTGCGTTTGCCGGTGCCCTTGAATGCCATGTGTTCGAGAAAATGGGCGGTGCCGTTCGTTGCGTCAGTCTCTGCCCGAGAGCCTGCGTCTATCCAGACGCCGACTGTGGCCGTCTGGGCATGGGGATGGGCCTCTGTGGCCACTGTGAGGCCATTGGAGAGCCGCGAAATGTCGGTGAATGGGCCCGGGTTTTGCACGGTCGCAAAAGTCCTCAGAGACCGCTGAAAATGGAGAAACAGATGAATAGGAAATGCGTGGTGATAAAATACGACTGACCGGGCGTGTACTTCTGAGGACGCGGCTGAAGACGGCTCTCGAGACCATCGGCGCACCAGCGGGAAAGGAAGGGAACGGATTGCTTTGTCAGCCTCGGCTTCTTCCGGGATCTGCTAAGAATTTATTTATCTTGAACAGTCAAAATGCAGATTGTGTTGGCCTAAAATCCCTAATGTTGAGGCCCAGTACACCCCCGTGCTCGCCAACATGCATGTCATTTGCTTAGTCCTTTCACCAACTGTGTAAATTGTTCTGCACCAAAAGATTCGAGTCTCCCACACAAAGATATATAATTTATACAACATGTAAAATGAAACATTCTAGCCTTGTGAGTATCCTCGATATTGCCCCTGGGACTGGTATTGGTGCTGCGGTGCCGCCGCGGGCGGTGGCGGCGCGCCATATTGATACGAGACAGGCGGTGGTGGCGGCGGGAAGGCGCCGCCAAAGCCCTGCTGGGTCGGAGGTTGTTGTGGCTGGTACTGCTGATACTGTCCCTGCTGTGGTGGTTGAGCTTGTGCGTATGAAGAAGGCGTGTAAGAGCCCTGCGGGGGTGTGGGGGAGGAGACCCCTGAAGCCGGTGTCGTCGATCCATGGGAGGTGGGCGATGCAAACATGCCTAGGTGAGCGTAGGGATCGTTGGCGGGCGCTGGCGGTGGAGATGCGTAAGACTGCTGCGAGTATTGGTTGGGTTGGGGGGGCGGCGGCGGGAAGGATTGTTGGCGCGGAGGGGGAGGCGGTTGTTGCTGCGCATAGTATTGCTGAGGTGGCGGCGGAGGCGGCGAACTATATTGAGCAGGCGGGGGCGGAGGGGGAGCGGAAGGATAAGACTGCGGCGCCGGGGAAGAATACTGCGACGGCGGTGGCGGAGGATATTGCTGCTGAGGGGATTGGGGCGCCGTTGACTGCCATTGCGGCGGTGCCGGAGACCCTCTCAAGTTCATTCCTGCGAAACTAGACTCTAGACTGCTTGAGGGCGGTTTGGCTGCGAGAGGAGGCGGTCCCGACGACGAGAACCGCTTCTCGCTTTCGAGCTTGGCTACCAGGCGTTCCCGCTCCTCGATGCGACCGCTAACGTATGCCTTGACGCTTCGTCGCAACTTGGCTGTTAGATCCGTCAGCTCGGTGTAGAACTGCAGGCCCTTCCTGCAGTGGGCAGTGAGTTGGATGCAGGAAACCAAAAAAATGGGACTCACGCTAAACCATCGCGAACTTCCTCGTAGCCCTCCCGCGCCCGTCCAAACCGCCGGATGCCCTCCTTACGCCTCTTCTCCTTTTCGTCCCACTTGCGTGCTGGGCTTCTGAATTCGGTGAAGTCCTTGAGGATTTTCCACCGCGACGCGATGTCTTGAAGCGCGACTTCCTGGTGGTGTATAGTCGCCGCAAGGCGCTGCTGATATGGCCGGAACTTTTCTAGCTCGGCAGCGAAAAGTGTCGGCTCGACCCCGGTGTTCCGACGATTCAGAAGGAGTAGATGTGAAACGTCGTCGTTTTGAACCTGTAAAAATGTTGAGAAATGATTAAAGCACCAGAGCCACCAACCTTTTCCTTCAAATCCTTCAGCACCTCATTCCGTTCCTTCTCAATCTTCTTGAGCGTCGCCAGCCGCTCTTCAATCTCATGTACGAGCCCGGAAATCTTCTCCTTCTCCTCCCTCTCTGCCCGGTCTGCCTCCTCTCCGAGATCCAGCAAGCTCCCGTTGTTCTGCGTCGCGTTGTCGACAAAAAACTCGTCGAGCCTGCCCCGCGCGAGCAACTCTACGTCGGACCGCACGCCTTCCCAAAGCGCCTGAACCTGCGTATCGCTCCGCGCCGCCTCCTCCATCGCGACCACATGGGCCTTGAGATCCTGCCTCAGCGCCTTGCTTAGCCCCGCGCTCGGCGCCTGCGTCCATAGGTGCTCATATCGCACACGCATCATCTCGCACTCTCTGCTCTCCGTGTCAAGCTCCCGCGCAATCCCGCTTCCGGGATCAAGTTCGCCCCTCAGCGCGCCTTTGAGCTTTTCGAGCTGCGCAAACAGCGCACCGACGCCCTCGCGTCCCTCGATTGCAGAAATATCCGCCGCCCACCGCGCCACCTCCTGTGGAACACCGCCCTCGCCACCGCCGTCCTGCAACATCCCGCGGAAGCGCTCGAGGCCGGGCACGACGCGCAGCCCGTCGAGGAAGCTGCGCGCCTCGCCCTCGGCCGTGTCCACGCGCTCGACCTCCCCACGCACAAGCTTGGCCTTTTCCTCCGAATAAACCGAGGCACTCTCGTGCACGCTCAGCGGGACGAGGCGGCCGAAAAAGTCGGCACCGATGGTCTTTTGCACTTCGGGGGGTGCCGTAGATTTCCTGGATCGGGATGGGCGTCGCGACGGTGAGTGTTGTCTTGGTCTCGATTGGTGGGAGGGTGTCCTGGGAGGGGATGATGGCATTGTAGATGAGGTCGTTCTCACGGCTGGCAGCGGCGCGGCGATCACTGACGAGCGCGACGTGTGCTTTGGCGAGGGCGAGCATGGACGAGCTGGCGTCGGCGGGGAGCGTCGAGGATGACGGGGCCGTGGCTGTGGCGGCGGTGAAAAGTCGGGGTAAACGAAGAGCACAATCGCAATGCCTCTTTCGCGAGGGTCTCGGCGAGCGTGAGCCGCGCTAGGGCGTCGCCGTACGTACCCGCATCGGTGTCGGCGATTAGCGCGGTAGTACTGCGCCTGGGATGTCAGGTATTTCGATTTGATCTGTTGCCATTAGCCGTAGCACGCAGAAGCTAATACAAGGGAAACAATACCTGAATGAGAGTGACCCAATGCCGGTCGAGGATATTCTGGCCCATAAACTCCTTGACCTCCTCGCACAACGTCGTGTACATTCCCGCGGCCTGCGACGCCATCTTGGATACAAGCCCGGCGCCCTTCTTCTCCTCGACGCACTTTTCCCAGAACACCTCTGTAGCCTGGGCGAGTATAATACCGACAAGGAATTTGACAACCTCGCGACTGAGGTCCTTACTCGGCGCGTGCAGGAAGTTCTCGTTGATGTAGGTGAGCATGCCCGCGCAGGTGCGAAAGTAGTAGAAGGCGCGCTTGAGGCCTTCGGGGGACGAGCGGTTTCTGGGAGATTGCGATTGCGGAATGGGTGGAGGCGATCTGGAAGAGAATGGACGCCTTCTCGTACGCGATGCTCATCTGGGTGGTAAGCTTGTTCGTGAACGCGTCGTGCCAAGGAAATGTGACGCGAATCTCGGAGAAACGGAGCTCGAGGAGCTCGAGCTGGCCAAAGTACTTGTAGAGGAGATCCCTCGCGGTCATATCGCTGCCTGCGCCGCGCACTGCGTCCTGGCGACACCGCTGGAGAGACGCGCACTCTGCGGCATAGTTGTCTGGGTTCTCGCCGTAAGATTGGGCGATGAGATTGCGGATTGGGGTTGTCCAGTCGACCTCGTCCGTGGTCTTCTTGGGGATGGATATCATGGGTGATTGGGACATGGTGGGCAGGAGCAAGAGGATGAGGAGCGCCTGCTGCGCGCGCGGACGTTCGGAGTAATGCCGAGCCCTCTGTATGTCCTTGTTGAATTTCAAAGCTTCTGCAAAAATTTCTTGACATCCGCCATCGTCCAACCCAAACGAAATGGCATTCGGTGCGTCCCAAAAAAGTCAGTACACGCCAGTATACTCATTTTATACTACAGGAGACTCTGGTGGACGCGGTGGATTTGGTGGACGAGGCGGGGGACGGGGCGGTGGGCGGGGCGGTGATCGCGGAGGCTTTCGCGGCGGGCGGGGAGGCGGGGACCGCGGGGGATTCGGTGGTGGCGACCGCGGAGGGTTCCGTGGTGGAGGACGAGGTGTGTTTTTTTTTCTCCAATGTTTTTCGACGCTCATATCTATCGCTCAGGCGGAGGGGTGCGCGGCGGCGGCGTAACATCGCGGGGCGGACGGGGTGGGGGCCGTGGAGGGGACAGGGGACGGGGCGCACGGGGCGGTGGACGGGGCGGGCGCGGCGGGGCAAGAGGGGGGTCGAACACTGTCCTGGAGCCGCATCGACACCCAGGCGTGTTCATTGCAAAAGGCAAGGAACACATGCTCGTCACCAAGAACCTCGTCCCGGGCGAGTCTGTCTACGGGGAGAAGCGCATCTCAATCGAGGGCGGCGTCGAGGGCACCAAGATCGAGTACCGTGTCTGGAACCCCTTCCGGAGTAAGCTCGCCGCAGGCGTGCTCGGTGGGCTCGACAACATTTTCATCCACCCCGGCAAAAAAGTCCTCTACCTCGGTGCTGCCAGTGGCACGAGTGTCAGCCATGTCGCCGACATCGTGGGGCCGGTATGTATTTTTTTTCTTTCATTCGCCAAGATTGAATAATTATTTCTTTCTAGGAAGGCGTGGTGTACGCGGTTGAATTCTCGCCGCGGTCAGGCCGCGACCTGATCAACATGGCCAAGAAGCGGACGAACGTGATCCCCATCGTCGAGGACGCACGGCTACCGATGAAATACCGGATGCTCATCTCGACGGTGGACGTGATCTTTGCGGACGTCGCGCAGCCTGACCAGGCGCGTATCGTGATCCTCAATGCGGAGCACTTCCTCAAAGACCTCGGGCACGTCGTTATCTCGATAAAAGCGAGCTGCATAGACTCGACCGCGCCGCCGGACGTGATCTTTGCCGCCGAGCTGCAAAAATTAAAAGTCGCACGGTTCAAGGCGCTGGAGCAGGTGACCCTCGAGCCGTACGAGCGAGACCATGCGATGGTTTCCGCCCAGTACAGGCGGCATACCCCTCTGTGATTCTCTTGCTATATACTCTGTATCCATCGTATACTTTTTTTCCCTATATCTTACCACGACTGTGAGACGCTTAGCGCTGGCAAAATACTTGTGATATCCAACACATGAACTTGGCAGTACCGGATTTTTACCCCTTCGCACAATTACCACTTTGGGCGGAAAGCGCAACTGGCCCAAACAAGAAACTCATTCCCGTCCACCTTCACCATGGTCAGTACCTACCCTTTCCCTTCTTTCTTTCTTACCACCACCACGACATAGAGCGACAACGCAGGTATCTCTTTCGCGTTGTCAAATCACATCTCGTCCGCTGACGCGCGCAGAGTACAAGGAAGCGTTCGCCCTGTTCGACAAGCGCGGCACGGGCGCCGTCCCCCGCGAGACCCTCGGCGACCTCCTCCGCGCTCTCGGCCAGAATCCAACCCAGACAGAGGTCGCAGAGATCGTCGCCGGTGCCCCCCGTGACGGTCCGTCCAGTCGCCCTCGTCCCCTTTCTTTTCGCTCACAAGCTGCCCAAAGTCGACTACAAGACCTTTCTCGCTATTCTAAACCGCCCCGATGGGTTCAAACCCGCCGGCACGCCTGGTGCGGCTACTCTCCCCATTCATCGCTCCATCCATGCGCTAACGGCGCTCAGAGGAATTCATCCGCGGGTTCCAGGTGTTTGACAAGGAGGGGAACGGGTTCATCGGCGCGGGCGAGCTGCGGTATGTGCTCACACAGCTGGGCGAAAAGATGACGGACCAGGAGGTCGACGAGCTGCTCAAGGGCGTCCAGATCGGCGCGTGCGTCCCCTCTCTCGTTTCCATGCTTTCACAAAAATGCTAATGAGCTGTACAGCGACGGGAACGTCAACTACGAGTCGTTTGTGCGCACAATTCTTAGCCAGTAGTCTCCCTTGCAAGTGTATGAATATTACGGCCAACTACTAATTTTTGTGTCTAATCCTCCGAAACGTATCCGTCGTCGTCCGCGTCCCCGTTCACCGTTGACTCCGTCGCAAGCATCTGCACAACAAGCTGACCCCCGCCCTTCAGGCACTCTATCTTGCCCACCGTCTCTTGTCCCCATCCAATCTCCTGCCGCGGGTATGCAAGCACGAGCCGGAAGCCCCACCACGCGTCCGGGCCCACCTCGCCCACCTGCTCCTCCATCGCGCGCTCAAGTTCACCCACTCCATGTCCCTCAGGTGATACCTCTTCTCCCTCTCCATCTGCGAGCTGCGCGTCCACGAACGCATACAGCGCCGTCAGCGAGCGGCTCTCCGCAAACCGCCTGACAACGCGCCCGCCGTCCGGGAGCCGAATCGCGAGCCTCACACCCTCTGCGTCCTCCTTGTCTTGCTGGAGTGCGCGCCGCGACCACCGCCGCCACAGGCCGCGCTCCCTCGCCCGCTTCTCCCGCTCCGCCGCTTCCCGTTCTCTACGCGCCGTCTCCGCCTCCTGCGCAGCCCGCGCCGCTTCCGCCTCCCTCGCCGCGCGCGCGTCAGCCTGCATGAGCGCCTCGATCCGTGCCCCGTCGCGCGCGGCCGTCTCACGGAACGCGCGGTCCTGCGCCTCTCTCAACGCGCGGTCCGCAGCGGCCGTATGCTGCGCCGCGCGCAGCCCCGCGAGGAACGGCTGCACGCGCGGAAGAAGTTGTGTCTCAAGGTGCGCGGCGAGCGTCGCGGGGGAGGTAGTGCTGCTCGGCGGGCCCTGGTGTCGCGAGAGCACGGTGAGCGTCGGCGTGCTCGAGGCGCGCGAGCCACGGCGCGGCTGCAGCGCGAGGAACGCGACAAACGGGTAGGTGGTCGCCTGAAGTTTGAGCGCGGCGCTGTGTGCCTCGCGGTCGCGCACGTCGCCACCCCAGACGAGAATATTGTTTGCGTGTAATAGGCGCACGAGCGTTGGGTCCGTCAGCGTTGTCCTGGCCGCATAGCATTAGTTTTGAGAAGTACTAGCATAGAAAAAAAGAATCGCGGACCGCTTAAACTCGGGAACATCGTCGTGCTCCTCGCTGACGAGCACAATGCACGCGATCCGGGTGTCGCGCTGGCACACGCGCAACGCGTCCTCGTAGGTGCCGAGGGTGAAATCGGGCAGCACCTTGCGGTCGTTGGTGCGGTGGGTGAGCGTGGACGGCCCTGCTGTCCCCGCGTCGACGCCCGACGCGCTCATGCACTGCGCACCTGTCTCCTCCTCGAGCTCGCGCACCCAGCGGTCTGCGCCGCCGTCTCCCCTCGGGGGTGCCCGTCTCGGACGAAACAGCGCGAGATTGAACGCAAACGGGCGGGGCAGGGGGATGCGCAATACGCCAAACACAAACCGGAAAAGCGTCGAAAGTAGTTGAAACGGCCAAACGAGCAAATTAGAAAATGAGAAGGACCACGGCGGGGTGCGGGGTGCGACTGGCTGGTGCTGCTCGCTGTCGTCAATGTCAAACGGCTCAATGGGCAGGGGACGCGGCGGCGGCGGTGGTGGCCCCGAGCTCGTGCCAAAAACGAGTTCGGCGGCGCGGTGTACGTCCCAGTCGACGGTCTCGAGGACGCCGACAGCGACATCGTCGTCGGCGGCGTTGGTGAGCTCTTTGAGCTGGGCGAGGGCAGCTTGCTGCTGCGGGCTGAGCTGGTCCATGTCAAGAGGTGCTGGAACACTGCCACTTTCACAGCTTGCCTCATGCCATCCCAATCTACTCTCAACCCAGACGAGAAGACAAAGGTAAAGGCTGCAATCCCACCCAGCAGCAACAAGATCCAGTTCGCGGCCCTCGCACGCATATACTATGCACACCCCCAGCCAGACGAGTGGGCCTATACAGGTCTACAGGGGGCTCTTGCTTTTGTAAAGGACAGTACAAAGAATACCTTTGCTTTTCGCATGGTCGACCTCTCTGGTACCCGCGGCGTCATCTGGGAATACGAGCTCTACGACGGTCTCGACTACCACCCAGACAGAGCATTTTTCCATTCCTTTGCAGCAGATGTAGGTCTCTTTTCGCTCCTTTTTCACCCAATAAATAGTTATCAGGAATGCATGGTCGGCTTCGTGTTTGCAGACGAGAGGGAGGCTAAGACCTTTTGGAAAAAGGTCACCACAAGAAAGGACCCCAAGAGCTGTGAGTCGTCGCGTTCAAACAATCGACCACTTTTTCCTCATTTCACCCAGCGAAACCTGCCTCGGAAAAGAAGAAAAAGGCGAGCAAGGGCGGCAAGATAGACAAGTCGATGATCTCCGGCCCTGCGTCCGGGTCTTTTGTCCATGTCGCGCACATGGGCTACGATGAGGACTCGGGGTTCACCTCGACAGGTGTCGATCCCTCCTGGACAGCCTTTCTCGGACAGCTCGAGAACTCGGGCATCGACAAGAAAATTATTGCCCAGGAAATCGACTTTATCAAGGACTTTGTGCGCCAGCACCCGCAGCAGGCTGCTGCGGCGGCCAAGGAGCCCAAGAAACCCAAGCCGCCCCCACCTCCCTCGCGCCGCACCCACGCACAGACCGACAGCACTTCCTCGTCCGTCACCCCTGCGCCCCCGCCACCACCCCCGCCCCGCGGCAGCCGCGCGTCGCAGCCACCGCCTCCACCCGTCCGCCCGCCCGCCCCGCCTGCGCGCCCCGCACCCCCGACATCTTCAGGCCCCCCTCCTCCGCCCGCACGCCCCTCAACGCGCAACACCGCCGTCCCGCAGCCCCCGCCGCGCCCAACGAGCGCCGCGCCGCCGGGCCCCCCACCCCCGCCACGTCCCTCCGCAGGCGGCGCAGCCCCACCGCCTCCTCCGCCTCCGCCTCCTCCTCCCCCATCGGGTGGCGGCGCCCCTCCTCCCCCTCCGCCACCGCCGCCACCGTCAGGCGGCGGCGCCCCAGCCGTGCTTGCCGGCCTCCCTCCCCCGCAGCCTGGACGCAACGCGCTGCTCGAGTCCATCCAGGGCAAGGGCATCCACTCGCTGCGCAAGACCGACTCCACCTCTTCCTCTGCCCCCGCCCGCCCCGCGCCGGAAGAGCCGACCTCGCCGACAAACGGGAGCGGTGGCGGCGGCGACCTGACGACCGCGCTCGCCGAGGCGCTGATGCTGCGGAACAAGAAGCTCGGGGACAGCGACGACGAAGAGGACGACGAGGAATGGGATTAATCTTATGATACATATTACAAGTTCGCCTCTACCCCCTAAGGCTCTGGTGCTATGTCCTGGCAAATATTTGAATAGATTTTTTATTCAAAAATTTGAGAGATACACAATATGAGAGGTACTGGGCACACCTAGTGTGTGGGTCTGGTAGCTAAGTTGTTTGTGTCTTTGGCATACTTTTTTGCGAAATCAGGCATGTCTTATGTTCGAATCTCGCATGTGCTTTCTCTTTCTTGCGACAAATTCTTTTCTGCGCTCCTTTCACTGGATGAACATTTCGAGTTTTTCACTGAAAAAATTGGTGAAAAAATTACATTATTTTTCACACATTTTTCAGTGAAAACTTGGTGAAGTTTTTAAATAGTTTTTCAGTACTTTTGAGACTGAGAATTGAGGTGAAAAATTTGAAATAAAATTCATGACTTTTCCAGCAAGAGTAATACCAATAATACATACACATTTTCAGGTGAAAATGTTAGTGAAAAATTTAAAACATTTTTCACCAAAATTTTCACTTGCAAAAAGATAATAAAAAGTGTGAAAAATCTAGTGTAAAAAAGGGTGTAAAATTCGAAATCTGGAATCTTTTTTTACAGACATTTTTCATCATCTTTTATTTCACTTTTTTCACTGAAAAACATAATGAAAAAGATATGTTATTTTCCACCACTTTTTTCAGTGTAAAAACAAGTGAAAAAGTTAAAACATTTTTTAGACATTTTTCACTGAAAATGAAAGTGAAAAATGTGAAATACTATTTAAGAATTTTCTTTCGAATTTTTCACTGAAAAATCGAAAATAATTTTTAGAAGTTTCAAAGTGGAAAATGTATGAAAATGTTAAACATTTTTTCACTTGCAGGTTTTAAGTTTCCAAGTGAAAAACAGGGTGAAAAATTGTTGAAAATTTTGAAATGTTTACACTCCGAAACATGGTGAAAAAAATTGTTTGAACCTTCTATTCAGTCTTTTTGCCCGCTCTGTCACAAAGAAGGTGTAAAAAAATGTAACCATATTGCATTTTGAACCTTCAATTCCACCCCCCCGCAAGCCCACGGATTTATTATCCAAATGTGATGCCTGAATTTGAGGGAGATGGTGTATTTCCCGGCTCCTGAGTGCATTTCTGAGCGGATATGTGGCCTGACTGCCATTTTAGGTCCCCCCCCATCCCAGTCAATGTTCTGAATTCTCCGGCGGACCATGCCACCCTCAGCAGGCCCACGGATATGTTATCCGTCCTAAAAAACAGCAAAAATGGCTGTTTGGCCAGGTATTTTGCGCCTCCTAAGGGCAGATGCAGTCGGATATTTGAGCCGAATGTCAGTTTAGGTCCCCCCAAATCCCAGTCAATGTTCTGAATTTTGCGGTCAGCCAGGCCACCTTCAGCAGGCCCACGGATATGTTATCCGTCCTAAAAAACAGCAAAAATGCCTGTTTGGCCAGGTATTTTGCGCCTCCTAAGGCCAGATGCAGTCGGATATTTGAGCCGAATCCCATTTAAGGTCCGTCTGGATCCCAGTCAATGTTCTGAATTCTCCGGCGGACCATGCCGCCCTCAGCAGGCCCACGGATATGTTATCCGTCCTAAAAAACAGCAAAAATGCCTGTTTGGCCAGGTATTTTGCGCCTCCGAAGGCCAGATGCAGTCGGATATTTGAGCCGAATGTCATTTTAGGTCTCCCCCAATCCCAGTCAATGTTCTGAATTCTCCGGTGGACCATGCCACCCTCAGCAGGCCCACGGATATGTTATCCATCCTAAAAAACAGCAAAAATGGCTGTTTGGCCAGGTATTTTGCACCTCCTAATACCAGATGCAGTCGGATATTTGAGCCGAATGCCATTTGTGGTCCGTCACAATCCCAGTGAGTGTTCTGTATTCTCCGGCGGACCATGCCACCCTCAGCAGGCCCACGGATATGAATAAGGATAGTTTTTGCTATTTTTTTAGGACGGATAAAATATCCGTGGGCCTGCTGAGGGTTGCATGCTCCGCCGGAGAATTCAGAACATTGACTGGGATCGAGACGGACCTAAAATGACATTCGGCTCAAATATCCGACTGTATCTGGCATTAGGAGACGCAAAATACCTGGCCAAACAGCCATTTTTGCTGTTTTTTAGGACGGATAACATATCCGTGGGCCTGCTGAGGGTTGCATGCTCCGCCGGAGAATTCAGAACATTGACTGGGATCGAGACGGACCTAAAATGACATTCGGCTCAAATATCCGACTGTATCTGGCCTTCGGAGGCGCAAAATACCTGGCCAAACAGGCATTTTTGCTGTTTTTTAGGACGGATAACATATCCGTGGGCCTGCTGAGGGCGGCATGGTCCGCCGGAGAATTCAGAACATTCACTGGGATTGGGGGAGACCTAAAATGACATTCGGCTCAAATATCCGACTGCATCTGGCATTAGGAGACGCAAAATACCTGGCCAAACAGCCATTTTTGCTGTTTTTTAGGACGGATAACATATCCGTGGGCCTGCTCAAGGCGGCATGGTCCACGGAAGAATTCAGAACATTGACTGGGATTGGGGGGGACCTAAAATGGCATTCGGCTCAAATATCCGACTGCATCTGGCCTTCGGAGGCGCAAAATACCTGGCCAAACAGGCATTTTTGCTGTTTTTTAGGACGGATAACATATCCGTGGGCCTGCTGAGGGCGGCATGGTCCACCGGAGAATTCAGAACATTGACTGGGATTGGGGGAGACCTAAAATGACATTCGGCTCAAATATCCGACTGCATCTGGCCTTCGGAGGCGCAAAATACCTGGCCAAACAGGCATTTTTGCTGTTTTTTAGGACGGATAACATATCCGTGGGCCTGCTGAGGGCGGCATGGTCCGCCGGAGAATTCAGAACATTGACTGGGATCGAGACGGACCTTAAATGGCAGTCCGGCCACATATCCGCTCAGAAATGCACTCAGGAGCCGGGAAATACACCATTTCCCTCAAATTCAGGCATCACATTCGGATAGTAAATCTGTGGGCTTGCGGGCGGTGGCATTGTCCGCCGAAGAATTCAGAACATTCACTGGGATCGAGACGGACCTAAAATGGCATTCGGCTCAAATATCCGACTGTATCTGGCCTTAGGAGACTCAAAATACCTGGCCAAACATTTTTGCTGTTTTTGTTATATCCATGCACTTTCAACCCCTTTTATTTCACTGCTCCGGCCTCTCGGAGCTCTCTGGTCAATCCCCATTTAGATTGATTACCAAGCTCATCCTTTAATCAGCCTTCCCTGACCAATCGGTTATTATCCCCGCATTGTCCTTACACTCCTTTCCACCTTCCGCATTCCCGGCAATACCCACTTGTCCCAGCCTCTCCGACACAGCCACCCTGCTCCGGTCCAGTCCTCCCTTTACGGAACATTACCAGCTCCATCATGTTCTTCCATCTGGGTCCGTTCCGGCCTCCGGCCCTCCGGCCCTTTCCCACGATGGATTCTGTTGTCATCTGTTCTTCTTCCAAGGACTCCCTGGAAACGTTCCACCCCTCCGCACTTTCCGGGGCACCTCCGTGTGCTTCCAGGTATTGCGAGGAATGTTCCCACGCCTCCGGTACCTCCGGCACCTCCGGCTATTTCCCGCGCTGGAGCACTCTGCCATTTGGTTCGCTTCCTTCCGCCTTTTCATGCAGGCTTCCTGTCAGCAATTCCACCACTTCCCGACACTCCTGACATGTTCTCGGGCTTCCGGTCCGGTCCCGACCTCCGGCCCTCCGAACCTTCCCACGGTCGTCTATGTGTTCGCTGCATGCAGGTTTGAATCATATTATATCCTCCGGCTCTTTCCTGCAGTGGCCATCTGTTCGAACACTTCACCACCTTCCATCCTCTCACGTCATCTCCGTGGCTGCGCCTCCGGTTCCGATCGGACCTCCGGTACCTCCGGTACCTCCAGCCCTCTGGATGTTTCCCACGGTTGTCCATGTGTCCGTTGTCAAGCGGGTTTGCGTCATATTACATTACTACGTGTTTCCCTTTTATCCGTCTTCTTCCTTATTGTCTCTTACTAATCTTTCCCATGCATTTCCTTTTTGGTACACTACTTATTGTTACGTCCCCCGAGTCTTCTGACTTATCCATTTTGGGTATTACAATAGAGGACTTATCTATATAATCCCAGTAGATTACATTCTGTACTCTATCTGGAAAATTAACGTTATTCCATGGCTTCCTTCATGGACTGAGTCTTCCTTTAATTCCATCCTCATCCCGGTGTCTTCTCGACACCTCCGGATCTTGTTTGTCTTTGTTATTCCTCGCTCCAGCCGTCCGGTTCCTGGCTTAGGCCCTTTCCGGTTTCCGGCCGACTTCCTTCTACTTCATCGGGTGCCTCTCCGGTTCCCTTCCGGGCATCCTCCGAGTCTCCCGCGCTGTCACAGATCAGCCCCGGTTCCCACGCACTCCTTCCGGACCGCTTCCGGTCACTCGGGTCCCGTCCGGGACATCTACCGCTTCAGCAAAGTCTGTTACATTGTGTTGGGCCCCAACGGAGCCTGTCCGCTTCCACCAGCTTTCCTCCGGTTGCTCCCGGCATCGTCCAGATCACTCTGCACCCCTTCCGGTACCTGTCCGGCTCCGTCCGGGGTCACGTGGTTGCTTCCGGAGTCTTCTATTCCCATTTCTCCTCCGTCTAGTCTCGGCTCGATAGTCAGACAGTTCGCTCACCCTTCCGAGCTGTGGTGTTGCGAGAACAGCCGACAGGAGAACCTCCGGTCTTCTTCCGGATGCTCCGGACATGCGTCCACATCCGGAGATCCCGGAGGTCTCTCTTTCCCCTTTTGGCTCGGGATATAACAGTTTTTTAGGACGGATAACATATCCGTGGGCCTGCTGAAGGTGGCCTGGCTGACCGCAAAATTCAGAACATTGACTGGGATTGGGGGGGACCTAAAATGACATTCGGCTCAAATGTCCGACTGTATCTGGCATTAGGAGACGCAAAATACCTGGCCAAACAGGCATTTTTGCTGTTTTTTAGGACGGATAACATATCCATGGGCCTGCTGAAGGTGGCATGGTCCGCCGGAGAATTCAGAACATTGACTGGGATTGGGGGGGACCTAAACTGACATTCGGCTCAAATATCCGACTGCATCTGCCCTTAGGAGGCGCAAAATACCTGGCCAAACAGCCATTTTTGCTGTTTTTTAGGACGGATAACATATCCGTGGGCCTGCTGAGGGTGGCATGGTCCGCCGGAGAATTCAGAACATTGACTGGGATGGGGGGGGACCTAAAATGGCAGTCAGGCCACATATCCGCTCAGAAATGCACTCAGGAGCCGGGAAATACACCATCTCCCTCAAATTCAGGCATCACATTTGGATAATAAATCCGTGGGCTTGCGGGGGGGTGGAATTGAAGGTTCAAAATGCAATATGGTTACATTTTTTTACACCTTCTTTGTGACAGAGCGGGCAAAAAGACTGAATAGAAGGTTCAAACAATTTTTTTCACCATGTTTCGGAGTGTAAACATTTCAAAATTTTCAACAATTTTTCACCCTGTTTTTCACTTGGAAACTTAAAACCTGCAAGTGAAAAAATGTTTAACATTTTCATACATTTTCCACTTTGAAACTTCTAAAAATTATTTTCGATTTTTCAGTGAAAAATTCGAAAGAAAATTCTTAAATAGTATTTCACATTTTTCACTTTCATTTTCAGTGAAAAATGTCTAAAAAATGTTTTAACTTTTTCACTTGTTTTTACACTGAAAAAAGTGGTGGAAAATAACATATCTTTTCCATTATGTTTTTCAGTGAAAAAAGTGAAATAAAAGATGATGAAAAATGTCTGTAAAAAAAGATTCCAGATTTCGAATTTTACACCCTTTTTTACACTAGATTTTTCACACTTTTTATTATCTTTTTGCAAGTGAAAATTTTGGTGAAAAATGTTTTAAATTTTTCACTAACATTTTCACCTGAAAATGTGTATGTATTATTGGTATTACTCTTGCTGGAAAAGTCATGAATTTTATTTCAAATTTTTCACCTCAATTCTCAGTCTCAAAAGTACTGAAAAACTATTTAAAAACTTCACCAATTTTTCACTGAAAAATGTGTGAAAAATAATGTAATTTTTTCACCAATTTTTTCAGTGAAAAACTCGAAATGTTCATCCAGTGTTTTTGTGCAGACAGTCATTCAACAAGTCATCTTCAAAAAAGGAGCTGGAGCCCAAGCACATCATATTCAGATGCTTGTATCGATGTAGATACAAGATAACTATTAAACTTGTTGGTAAATGAATCAAGGGGTCCTGCTTGCATGCCCAGATTGCCTTCCTGCAACTTCGTGTCCGCGGATGACAAGCTGGGTAGGCCCTGTTGCGCGTCCTGTACCTGCGCTGCCCAGATGGATGTGAGGTCCCCGCCGAGCACCGACGGCGCGGGCACTGAGCACTTAATGATGTCCCCGCCGCTGTCTGCTTCGCGTGCGCAATAACAACACCCCCCACCGCCCTGTGCCGGGTTGATGCGCGACATCCGCTGCCTGTGTTCCTCCGGCGTCAACAAATCCGTGAGCGAGCTCTGAGGAAAGCCTTGAGGTCCTCCCCCCGCTTCTCACGCCCGACGTGGCCGTTGATCCCATATTGTCACGAACGCGATCACAGTGCCCGTTCACATTGAGGCTCGAGGACGAGTTTGCGGCAGCACGCAAGACAGAGAGCAGCTAGCCGTGGTGTGGAGAGGACCACATCCCGTTGCTTGCATTGCTCCTCGCCGGAGAACACGGCGAGTTTCGGGGCAGGCGCGGGCTCGTGTGCACGCTGTGTTGCACGAACCTTTTGAAATTTCAACCCACCCACAGATACCCAAGGTCAGTGTCGCAGAAACGCGCCGTGGGGAGCATGTCGAGGTCGAACTGCTGCTAGTAGCCGAAGGTGCTGAGGGTAGGGATGGGGAAATGCGTGACGGGGAGGGGGGAGAGGTCGAAGAGGCCCACGGAGGTGGAGCAGCACGTGAGGAGCATGGTCCAGAGTTGCGGCGGGAGGGGCTCGGGCGTGGGGAAGGGGAGGGGGGCTATGGTGGGGTGAGTGAGTTGGTAGTGTCAGGGAGGAACACACTTACAGAGGCCACGGAGCCCGTGGTGTACGGAGAGCGAGAAACTTGCAAGGTCGCTGAACTTTTTGAAGGGCTGGGGGAGTTAGCGTCGAAATTCGGAGTCCCAGTGGCACACACAGCGCACCTCGCTCTCTGGATCCAGCGGTTCGTATCTGACATTCGAGTACAATTCCTTTAATTCGGGACATCTATGTGTGCAAAGTCAATACCGCGAGATCTAGATTAGACAAACAACGCACGATTTGCTAAAAGTGAGTCCGCGCATGCCCATGTTGCGGTCATGGTCGTCCATGAACGAGCCCACGCTGCCCCCATCCCCTCCTCCTCCACCGACACCAATATTGCCACCTCCTGACTCGTGCCCACCAAACCCGCCTGCAAGCCCCGGACGCCGAAGAGAGTTTGAGACCAATTGACGCTTCAATCAGTAGGGTGTTGGCCCTCGTGCGCTTTTTTGATACTGTGGGTGGTCTGCCGATACTGTTTTACGCTACATTGAGGACAATGGCACGTTGACTCTAAGGAACCGATGGCTGATAGCGAGCTTTTTTGGATTTGTATTGGATTTGCAGAGCTTCAAAATATCGGAGATGGCAGCAGGGATCCAGCACCCAGTAGTCCCAGGACTAATAATGTCGTCTTCTGGGGGTTTTACAGCTGACTGGATGTCCGATGGACAGCAGAAGAGGTAATTGACGGTGGGGAGACATAGATGTGGCTGTGTCGAGTCATGCCCCAAAAAGCCAAGCTAAGGCTGCCAGGGCACTGCACCAGAACCCCCCTAATAAATGTTGTAACGTTGGTAAACATCTGTCAACTCAATCTTGTCTCTGCATCATGTGACGGAGGAATTGCTTTGCCTCGAGATTTGGTATTTGACCAGTGCGCTAAATGGATGTCTCACTTCCAGCCGCCTAGAAACCAAATGTCAATTCCGACCTCGAGGTAAACTGCTCGTGTTTATGCATGTCTCTCATCTTCTGTGTCTCAATCCATGGCTGCCACCGGCACCACAGATAACTACTGCATATACCTGGTTGCAATGAGCAGTGATGCGGTTGACGATGCTCCAGTAATTTCAGCTACACCAGACGGTTCCGCCACTTTCTTCATCGAGTGAACAACTATCAATCTACCTTGATCATGACCCGTTGGGCTGTTTCTGACGACAGAGTGCAAGATCTCGCGCCGCGTCTGGGCCTAGCGCTATGCTGCTGCAACACATCTCCACCCTTCTTGCTGGTACTCCGGCATCAGGTAAGAACTGGGCTGAAAAAAAAAAAAAAACGCAAAACTTGCCAAGACCATGCACCTGGAGATTCTCAACGGTGTCAGACCAATAAAATGTTTGGCACAAAGTGCACATGCAATTAAAAATTCTCGTGCATCACAATCACGTGATTCTGGGAGTATGGAAGTAGTGAGGCGGACATGAGTCACAATTGTGTGAGTCATATAGCAAAGAGTGGAGAATGAGTCGGAATGAGTCAAAATGAGTCAGAGGGAGTCAAATGGAGTCATGAAAGGAAACGACTCAATAAAGTGAGTCAGGATGAGTCAGGGCCAAAAGGTATATAAGAGCGAGCGAAATGGAGGTTGGACCCCCAGCTTTTAGCTACCCACCTGTATTTTTCGGTACCACAATAAATTTACTTCATTTACTCATTCGCATTCTTGAGCTATTAAACTTAGCCAAGTCTTTATTCAAGCCCGTACAACCAATCACCAAACAAATAGCTGCTCCAGTACCCCGTGCTGCTCATTGACGCTCTCGCTTACGTAATAAGCGCCCAAGCGTCTAACTGAACTACTGCTTACCGAATAAGGAAATTACCGCCGAATTCTTATAAAAGGGAATTCTATTTGTGGAGACGAACACTTGAGTTATCCTACGAATAACAATATTTCCTAGGACCTCAAGGGAAACTTATTTTCCGCTCAACAACGGCCTTCCTCCAGCGGCTTGTGTGGATGAGAAATTCAGACAACTTGATGAAAGCATCCAAGTGCGTGCTGCCAGCTAGAAAACCCTCGACGATCTGAGCGAGCCGCTTTGGCACCTGCGAGACTGCACTCAGCTTCATTGTGAGGCCAGAATAATGGTCTTGGCGGTGTCAGGCCAATAAATTGTTTGGCACAAAGTGCACATGCGACTTGAAAATTGCCTGGCAGGTGTGTCTGTACCACTATTGCAATGTACCCACTAAATAGTGCACAAGGTACTGCAACTTTCCCAGTAACTTAGTGGCCACAAACCTTGCAGTAAATTCCAATGTTGGCCACTAAATAATCACCCTACTGAGAGCAAATAGTTTAAAAAGTGGCAGTAGTAGAGATTGAACCCACAACCTCCTAGAAATAACAATAGTAATCACTATAACCACTGATCTAACCATCCATTATAAGCTAAGATGTGGCCCCGGTGTTATCTACTGAGCCGTTGTGATAAGGACTGCGGTGCTACGGCAGTGAGCTGGTGGTGGTCAAGGGTAGTGTCGTTCGGCCAAAGGGGGTTTGTTATTGGGTGGAATCCACTTTATAATGTGGGGCGTAGGTGGAACGTGGAATGGGATGTATGTTCCTTGGGATGTTAGCAAAAAAATGGGTCAAAAGAACGAAATATAACCGTTTCTTCGTCGGATTTTCCGGGAAAATATCGCGCTCCTAGGGATGATCCTTAGGCGGGAACGGTCCGTAGCCTTCTTCTTCGAGTTTACACAGCGACTTGCCCTCCTATGGCCTCAAGTACGCGTGGTTTATCGAGAGAATCCTTCCAAGGGGATGGTTTCAAAGATGACTGCGACGTCAACGGAGTTGTGTGGTATTCCTGGAGGGGTAATTCGCCAGGGTACGACTTCAGTTGTGTTGACGATTTGCCAATTTTCCTCAAGTCCGTTCCCACTGCTACAGAAGGATGAGTTCGCGCAGGAAGGTGCACTGGGCTCGAGTGTCGTAAATGTGTGTGTGTGAGCCTCTTTGGAGAAGGCTCCTAGGGTGGGAGTTATAATGCCTCTGAGAAGCAAGAGAGAATGTGTGTGTGTGTGTGAGGGAACTCCAATTGAAGGGGCGCAGAACACTTTGTTACAAGTGGGAGGGAATCTGACCCCCGGAGGTTCGCTACCTAAACTAGGCTACTGGTACCCTCTTTATACCATTTTGGAGCTCCCTAGTCGTCCATGACTCGTAAGGTCTGGCCGAATCGTCTCCCGCATCCGAAATTGACAAGGCGAGAGAGAATTTTCCGGGAAAATATGCCTCATTTATTCTGTTTTGAGCGCACCGTGTGGAGAAAAACCGAGTCTGAAAGAGTCAGTAGACGGTCCCAGTCGGTTCCCGAGTCACTACGGGTCCCCACACCGGTCCTGAGTACAGATTCGGGGGTCCACATGGTTGTGCAACCATGTTTTCCGGGAAAATGACTCGGTTTCGCTGTTTTGGCCTTGCTTCCGTGTTTCAGAGAACGCGATGTTCCCCGACGTACTCGTGGTTGATAGATGCCATAGACAAGGCAGCTCTTTCCGCCAAGTCGCAGTATTTTCCAGGAAATTTGGGCCTCGTGGGTGGTCTGAGCGACGGGTTAGGTTTAGGTTGGGTTTAGAAAGTGCTGGTAGGTTAGGTTATGGCGGAATTATTCCAGAAGATTTGTTGAATTCGGCCGTCATAGGTGAATTTTCTGGGAAAATCCGGTGATTCGCTGCCTATTGGGTCTCGTGGGTGGTCTGAGCGACGGGTTCGGTTTAGGTTGGGTTTAGAAGGTGCTGGTAGGTTAGGTTATGGCGGAATTATTCCAGAAGATTTGTTGAATTCGGCCATCATAGGTGAATTTTCCGGGAAAATCCGGACGATTCGTGTCTTCGTGGGCCTGGTTTCGCAGGTTTTATTGGCTTTTTAGAGTATGATGGTCTTGGGTCAATGAATGTGATTTATGGCGACGTTTTGGGTGCAACTTGAACCGATTTTCCAGGAAAATCCATCTGGTGTTGGAGCTTCATCGTTCCTGATGGAGTCGTTTGTAGCTCCTTTGTGACGAGAGGGCATGCGCAGGGCGCATACAGCCCTCACACTGTGGACAGAGGGCCGGAGGTCCAGAGGTCCGACGAGGGTCCGGGCTGCATATGGAGGGATCACAACACCACAGGGGGTAAAGGGTGAGTGACTACCTTGACCGGCAGGTAGTCCGGTGGAAGAGACGACGACCAGAGGTGCCGGAGGAGGACGGGAAGTGCAGAGGCGACTCAGTGCAAGGAGTTAGAGCCAAGCAACGTTAATTATCAATCTGAAGTACAAAACATATTAAAGTGATATATATACTAAGTAGCTAATTGTATTCCATAATAGGAAGGAGGGTGGTTCTAAACAATAGAGTGTGTTGGAGGAAGTGATGAGAAGTCCTGAAGATGAGAAGACGGATAAACGGGAAACGCTCAGTAATCCTTCATTGCATAAAAACCCGATGATACACGGACGTCCAGAGGCTCCGGTCAATGACCGGAGGTACCAGAGGGGGTGGATGAGGGCCAGGAGGTGGCTGGACGTTAGAGGGAGGCTGCACGGATATAACACAATGCGTGAAGACGGGCATTCGAAGGTCCATCCCCACAAATTTGACTGATTGCCCTTGTGCCTTGTTGATCGAGATCGCAAAGGCCAATCGTACTGGGAATTGAAGGCGTGAGGCCATGAAGGCATACTCACTCATATTTCCAGATGGAGTCATGATGATCCGAGGGATGAATGCAACTTCGCCATTGTGTTCTCCTCCTAACACCTTGGCTTCAATGACACAATCCGACATGCGACAGACAACCAAATGTGTGCCGTTGCAGAGGCCTGACGAAGGTGCGAGATTGCGAAGGAGAATGATGGGGCATCCAGGCTTTGTCATGAATTGGCATTATCCAGTATATATACCACCAGCCAGATGTCAAGCTGAGCTTGACATTACTCCCTTTTGCCGGAGTGGTCTTAGTTGCAGGCTGGTGCAATTATGTAATTCCTTACAGGCTTCAGTGAAAGTTCACTGGGAGCAAGACCGGATGCATCCAGAGAGCGTAGATACTCCGGCGGGATTGCATCATTCACCAGAAAATCATCTGCTCTCGCTTCATTCATTATTTTGTCAGCACTGATAAAGGTTTGCTGCTTGTCGGACATGTGGTTAAGGATAGTGTCATTGAGTCCATCCACATTGCCATTGTGGGCAGCAAGGATCATGCATTTGAGGAAGTAGTTTGGAGGGGGGATAGGTTCAGAAATGCCAGGATAGATGAAATCAATGAGTGCATCGCTATCCAGCACAATCATGCAATGTAAGTGCACCTTCACTGTTGTTCACTGTGCTGTGGCCAACGTCGAGAAGCCATTGAGCAAACTGGGCCTCATCTGGACCAACATCTAGGCGCATATTCTGTGTGAGGGACAGGATGGTGACTTCTGGCAAAATTACGGAGCAGAAGATAGAGGCGTCCAAGATCTCCTCCTGGGTTCCTTTCAGCACCACAGGAAGGTGTCATGAGCAGATCACTTATCGGACCTGACTTATCATTGATAAGGACACTTCCATATTAGTTTAGGACACTCCCATACTTATCAGATTGTTCTCATGTCACCCACTAGTATATATACACCCCTGTAGTCGTTGTAGTCCCCAGTCTTGAGCTGATCATATCGCCACTAGCAATATAGGCAATCCTTGTCCTTTTGAGCACAACCTTGGTCCACTTTGCACTGCCTGCATAGTATTGGCCAGTGTGTCTGACACTATCTACAGTGCAGGATAAGGAGTCTGACAGTAGATGGAGTCTGATAAGGCCCAGATAAGCGCAGATCAAGTCTGATAAGCCCAGATAAGCGCAGATCAGGTCCGATAAGTGATCTGTTCATGGCATGCAACTGTCAGACACACTGGCCAATACAAATACAAAGTGGACCAAGGTTGTGCTCCAGAAGAGGATGTCCTGTGCGCAATGCACTAATCACTGCAGGCAAGTAGCAATATAAAGGGGCCGTATATTGCCAGTATATGCTCAGTATATATGAAATATACCCACTATATATATGCAATATACAGGGGCCGTATATGCTCAGTATATTCCAAATATACTTACTATATACCCACAATATACGGGCTCAGTATATGCTCCGTATATTGTGACAATATACTTGCAATATACGGAGTCCATATATGGTAGCCATCAGACCTCCGTATATTGCAAGTATATTGCGACCAAACACCCCAGAAATAGCACCTAACACCTTCCTGAAATAGCAATAATTGCTTTCCTTATACAGTTGAATCTCTCATATGGAATAAAGTTAGGACACTAGCCAAATCCAGCCCCAAAGTGATTCCATATGGCATATATACCATATGAGCTCAGATTTACAGTGGTAAACTGCATTTGGGATACCCTCATTGGCTATTCCATATCATGTTTTTTTTTCACTGGATATTTCTTATGAGCTGATTCCACATACTGTACCAACATGTATGGGAGCAATGGTCATGGTCACAGAGGGGTCCATGTATTGCCCAAATCCTCACTTGTCCCAGTCACGATAGAGCCATTGCTTGAAAAAAAAAGCCTGACATTTACCTCCCCACCAGAAAAAAATCACAATAAATTGCCAAGACTGATTGTATCCTAATTATTGCTGTCCAAGTTGCTATCTTTAACAGGAACAGTGGCAAACACTCATGCTACCCTCTCCCTCAAAATAATCGCTCAATGGATTTTGCCCAATCTGGCAACAGTCACGGTCCCAGTGAGCCTGTTGCTTTGAACCATGTGGCAACAAATGTCACAGTCCTTGGGCTGTTGCCCATATATGTCGGTACAAAGAGACTCAACTGTAGAGACTATTGCAAAGTTAGCTACTTTTACTATTTTTGTGACAACAAAATGTTGAAAATATGCAAGAAGCTGCCTATTGTACTAGTAGTTTGTGGCTACGACCTGTAGGCCCTGTTTGTTAGAAGGTAAAAGTGGATATAACCACTGTGTATCTACCGGGTTTGGCTGCATTGTACTTATTTCTCCTCAATATATTGGTCCTGATAGGCCCAAAATGTGTTAGAGTTTCTGTGAGAAATTTCACGTGACACGGCAGCCAGCTGCTGTGTCATGTGACTTTTCTTTTTTCCATTCCATTATGATAGGACCCCCCAATTACCCATTGGAGGCCGGATTCAAATTAAACAAACAAACAAACCTATGGAAGGAACAGTTGACAACCATTAGCTGCACTCTATGTACAGGGGAGGAGGATATATGCTTACTGAATAATTACTCTTCATCCCTTCTCCTCATACAGGCAAAACCATACATGCATTTGAGGGGAGGGTATATGAAGAGGAATAACGCGGACCACATTCTAAGAGGTTGCAAGAGTGAAGGTGTAATAATGAAAGTATAATCCACTCCTGCAATCCACCAGCTGCCAAAGCCGGAGATTGAAGAAGCAGGGAAAGTTTGCTGCTTGCTGCCAAAGCGGGCAACAACCAAGTACTCGCTGCCAAAGCAAGCACTTGGAGGGAAAATAAAGCTGTCTGCTGCCAAAGCGGACAACCTCCAACTCTCTGCTGCCAAAGCAGAGGGTTGAAGAAAAAAAATTGTAAGATGGTGGAGGGTGGAAAGAAGTATCCTGTCAACAATCAGCATTGCAACATTTATACTACCACAAGTCTCACAACCCATGTGACTGTAATTTGCCAATTATAGTCACATGATTCCTATTGCTTAGTTTTCCAAGTTTTAACAAGCTTTAGGACCCGTGCCTTTGTGCTCAGTCTGCACCTTCAGCGGGGCCACAGCTTGTTGGGGCTCTGGGTGGATTCCGAGTTCACGCCCACTCACAGCAGATTCTGAGGACCGTGGGACAAAAAACATGACTATATCAGGTGACTTTTTGGTGGCTGTGTACATTGTGTTTTCAAGTGACACCAAACAGAGTGCAAGCCTATTGGAATCTCCACCTGAACAACATAGTGAATTAATCTTTCATGCCCACTCGACAAACAATTCATTTTTTCAGCTAGAAAATTGGTGAAAAACTTGGTTCATTTTTCAGACACTTTTCACTCATGAAGTATTTGAAGGTAACTAAAGAATACATGTGGGCTCCAGTACATCCTTCAAAGATAAGGAAAAGAGAGAAGGAGTTTTCAATGTATAAGTCAGAGAAATAGAATTGGACTGCTTCTCAGAATCTCTGCTGAATTTACTGCTAAAGCAGATGTGGCTGGAGAAGAAAATAAAACCTATCTGCTGTTAAAGCTTGCAGCCTACAACTTCCTGCTGCCAAACCTGGTGGTTGAAGGAAAGTAGCATGATGAATTCCAGTGAAAATCCCCAGTGGGATATCGAGCCCGAAAGAGACAAATTGAGGCTCCTCAATCTGCCTCGCCAATGTGGACATTGCTTAATTTACCTCAATGTTGAACAGAGGACAATAGAGGGATGCTGAGAGAAATTGAGGTATGCATTGAGGTGCATCAAGATACATTAAGCACACAATTAGTGCCATTTTCCTGCTCTCCGATATGTTCATGCCATGCCTGCTTCCTCCTATACGCCAGCATGACACCACGCTCCATGCTACTAGTCTGATGTTTGTCTGGGAAATGTGAGATGTATTAACAAAGGATATTGTGCACTATCATCGAAGACTTACAAACAACCAAATGCAACGAGGTTACTGAGGTTTTCACTTGTACAACATGTTGCAATGGGCGCAGGGACCTGAGTGGAGCATGATTTACACTACAAAGTACAGCTGCAGGCTCACCTAGATTTGACTAGCAAACTCAACACCTGAATGTAAATTTAGAAAAGAAGATGGATGTGGTCAAGAAAGGCTTACAAATATGCACTTGCATTGGCTGCTGCTTTCTTGGTGGTGAGGCTGTGGGCAGTGAGCCTCCCAATACTGTATACTGATTAGACACAAGATCATCAAGATACCACTTGCCACTTCATGAATTCTGGCACGTGTTGCTGCTGCACTTGCCATTGTCAACCTCTGGAATGGCATGAGGCATTTTTATACAAAGGCCAAGAGTGGTGTACCTTACTTGATGCAGCCGTGTGATACAATGGAGGAGTTAGTAGAAATAAATGTGGCACAAATGTCGCGACATAAATACCCGAGTATTCTCAATCACAGACTATGCTGGCTGAAAGAACACTGATCTAGAGAGACCAGTGTTCAAATCAGTAACTGGAACATTATTATTCACAGCATACCTGTTGTCTGCACTCAATTTCATATGCATCCTGTATATAGAATCATAAGATCAGTCACTAACAGAATTCCAAACATGCTTCAGAAGCCGATGCTGGGGGAGCTAGTTGTCCACATCATCGACTCATCTGCTCTCCCAAGTTCGACAACATTTATCCTTGAATTATCTTGATATAGCTCATTGACTCAAACTGGGGATGAATGCTGCCTGCTGCCAAAGCAAGTCATTGGGAGAAGAGGACTCCCAGTTGAAATGAATGGAGGAGATGGTGGTAGAAGACAAGTATTATTGGGTATGTTGTGCATTTATATAGATATAATAGAAAGAGAAAACATGAATGGGACACTTACAGTAATACAAATCTGGTGATAGGATATATATAATTCCAAGCCTTGGTATGTAGACTAGTATCCTCTACATCCAACTTACAATGAGTTGGCTGTACTACTAGTTACAGGGGTCACATAATTTTCATATATTTAATTTGTGAGAAAATGCAAGGGACTACTCATGCTCACAATTAGTCACATGATCAGAAAACCGGTTTTCTGGTCACGTGTACATCACATCTTTGGTTAACTGGGACCACTGGTTGATTGCCACTATATCACATTACAAACAGCTGGTAATGTTTGTAAAACTATTATAACTAGAGCATGTAATAAAAAATCAGAGGAGGTGCAAACTAGAAAAGGACAATCCTTTGGACAGTGTTGCAAGGTATGAAAGCCCACTTAAAAGGGCAGTAGTGAAGGAATGTGGAATGCTGGGCTTGTTGAAAGTCATTACAACTGATCTCGAATCTAATGAGACGATCAGATTTTTTTTGGCTGTTCCCAAAAAGGAAGTTTTTCAGGATACCTGTGAATTTCAGCGCGTTTGGGGGATTATGAGGTTTGCAGATGCTTGAACATGGAAGGATTGCAGCTTCAGTCACATCCCGGACCGTATCCACCAGGGGAAAAGTTGTAGCGGCTTCAAACTGGTCAGTGCCAATTTGACTGGAGAAAAAATAAAACCTCCTGTTGGAAGTCCTGACCAGGCATAATGTTTTTTACTCAAGCCATTCATTTTTGGCCCATTTCATGCAATTCCCGGCCTTGCATGACGATCTGTTTCTGAAATTACCTTTTTGGGAATGCCAAAAAAAAAATTGATCCATCTCATTAGATTCGAAATCCGCTGTAGAAGAAGCTTGCAATCCTCTTTTATATAGCTTGATATAGTATCTGAAGCCATAGGTATAGGTACCATAATATATAGCCCAGAAATTGATACAAGCTGTGTATGGCTGAACATCTATGCCTTCCGTCATCATCAAAAAGAAGTTGGAGACAAAACTCTGTTTGTTGGCCTAAAGCGGGATCCATGTCGAAAGCAAACGAAGCGGCAAGAATGGCTCGACTTCAGTTAGCAGCAAACGTGGGCCACTACAAGAGGACTTTGTACATAGCTACAGAGACTACAAAAAGAAAATAGCACCGACAAGGGATGGTGGGTGGGTGAGATAGAAAACTCAGCAGCTGAGAACACTGCAGGTGTGCTGAGAGGTGGTGGTAGGAAGAGGAGGGACAAAGAGCGAGTGGTGTGCTTCATGCAGATCAAAGCAAGCACATGTTTCCTCCTCTTGCATAGACCGCGGCTGATGGTCGTTAACTGTTCCAACGTAATTTTCTCAGTGAGAAAACTGGTGGAAAACTTTATTTTTCAGACATTTTGTACTGAAAAAGTGTGTGAGAAAACCTTGTGATACCATTTTTTTTCATTACTTTTTCAACTGGAGGTGAAAATTTTGAACAAAACAAAAAATTAATGAAAAAATAGGAAATTCTTCAAATACTTCATGAGTGAAAAGTGTCTGAAAAATGAACCAAGTTTTTCACCAATTTTCTAGCTGAAAAAATGAATTGTTTGTCGAGTGGGCATGAAAGATTAATTCACTATGTTGTTCAGGTGGAGATTCCAATAGGCTTGCACTCTGTTTGGTGTCACTTGAAAACACAATGTACACAGCCACCAAAAAGTCACCTGATATAGTCATGTTTTTTGTCCCACGGTCCTCAGAATCTGCTGTGAGTGGGCGTGAACTCGGAATCCACCCAGAGCCCCAACAAGCTGTGGCCCCGCTGAAGGTGCAGACTGAGCACAAAGGCACGGGTCCTAAAGCTTGTTAAAACTTGGAAAACTAAGCAATAGGAATCATGTGACTATAATTGGCAAATTACAGTCACATGGGTTGTGAGACTTGTGGTAGTATAAATGTTGCAATGCTGATTGTTGACAGGATACTTCTTTCCACCCTCCACCATCTTACAATTTTTTTTCTTCAACCCTCTGCTTTGGCAGCAGAGAGTTGGAGGTTGTCCGCTTTGGCAGCAGACAGCTTTATTTTCCCTCCAAGTGCTTGCTTTGGCAGCGAGTACTTGGTTGTTGCCCGCTTTGGCAGCAAGCAGCAAACTTTCCCTGCTTCTTCAATCTCCGGCTTTGGCAGCTGGTGGATTGCAGGAGTGGATTATACTTTCATTATTACACCTTCACTCTTGCAACCTCTTAGAATGTGGTCCGCGTTATTCCTCTTCATATACCCTCCCCTCAAATGCATGTATGGTTTTGCCTGTATGAGGAGAAGGGATGAAGAGTAATTATTCAGTAAGCATATATCCTCCTCCCCTGTACATAGAGTGCAGCTAATGGTTGTCAACTGTTCCTTCCATAGGTTTGTTTGTTTGTTTAATTTGAATCCGGCCTCCAATGGGTAATTGGGGGGTCCTATCATAATGGAATGGAAAAAAGAAAAGTCACATGACACAGCAGCTGGCTGCCGTGTCACGTGAAATTTCTCACAGAAACTCTAACACATTTTGGGCCTATCAGGACCAATATATTGAGGAGAAATAAGTACAATGCAGCCAAACCCGGTAGATACACAGTGGTTATATCCACTTTTACCTTCTAACAAACAGGGCCTACAGGTCGTAGCCACAAACTACTAGTACAATAGGCAGCTTCTTGCATATTTTCAACATTTTGTTGTCACAAAAATAGTAAAAGTAGCTAACTTTGCAATAGTCTCTACAGTTGAGTCTCTTTGTACCGACATATATGGGCAACAGCCCAAGGACTGTGACATTTGTTGCCACATGGTTCAAAGCAACAGGCTCACTGGGACCGTGACTGTTGCCAGATTGGGCAAAATCCATTGAGCGATTATTTTGAGGGAGAGGGTAGCATGAGTGTTTGCCACTGTTCCTGTTAAAGATAGCAACTTGGACAGCAATAATTAGGATACAATCAGTCTTGGCAATTTATTGTGATTTTTTTCTGGTGGGGAGGTAAATGTCAGGCTTTTTTTTTCAAGCAATGGCTCTATCGTGACTGGGACAAGTGAGGATTTGGGCAATACATGGACCCCTCTGTGACCATGACCATTGCTCCCATACATGTTGGTACAGTATGTGGAATCAGCTCATAAGAAATATCCAGTGAAAAAAAAACATGATATGGAATAGCCAATGAGGGTATCCCAAATGCAGTTTACCACTGTAAATCTGAGCTCATATGGTATATATGCCATATGGAATCACTTTGGGGCTGGATTTGGCTAGTGTCCTAACTTTATTCCATATGAGAGATTCAACTGTATAAGGAAAGCAATTATTGCTATTTCAGGAAGGTGTTAGGTGCTATTTCTGGGGTGTTTGGTCGCAATATACTTGCAATATACGGAGGTCTGATGGCTACCATATATGGACTCCGTATATTGCAAGTATATTGTCACAATATACGGAGCATATACTGAGCCCGTATATTGTGGGTATATAGTAAGTATATTTGGAATATACTGAGCATATACGGCCCCTGTATATTGCATATATATAGTGGGTATATTTCATATATACTGAGCATATACTGGCAATATACGGCCCCTTTATATTGCTACTTGCCTGCAGTGAATTCTCTACCATGTCTTCACACTTGTAGGGATTACAGACAAAACCTTGCATAGTGCTTGGAAGAGACAGGTGGTTAGTTGTGAGATTCTGAGCAGGGGGATGTTTGTCGATGCAGAGGTGGTGCAGCATGTCCGTAGGGTCCTGTGTGTTAGTAAAATGGGTGAACTGCGAAATATACCTCCTCGCTGGCAAGCAAAGTTTGTGGACCTGTCTCTTCAAACTATCTCCAAAGCCTCCTACTTTGATTGAGGGATGCACCTTCCTCCTAGGATTGATGGGTCACGTGATCAGGTCGTCAGATGCTTCCAAGTGGTTGATTTGTTGGTGACCTCAATGTTGACAGAGCTTCAGTGGCAGACTGCTCAATGTGTAAAGGTTCCAACCGTTCGGTTGTGGACAATATGTTGTGAACATCCTTGAAGTGTTGTTCCCACTGGTGATTGGTGCAGGAAGATGTACAAAGTTCGTGGGTGAGGTATGTAAGTGCAAGCTTAGGAGACTTACATAACTTGAGGGAGTATATACTACTGGCTTAAATAGAAGTGAATGAGATGGTACGTGCATGCAGAGAAGTGGTAGGTAGAAAAGTGTGGGAGAAGGAGTGGAGCTGGGATAAAATCTACATAGTGGCTGTGTTAGCAAGATCGACCGTCACACGCTGTCTAGTCATCTGCCATCATCTTACTCATCTCCATTCCTCCGCACTCAGAGTTTCTTGCGGCTCCCGGAGTTTGTTCTGCTACTTCCGCCATCGTTGCTACTTATATATTGCCTGTAACTGTACCTTCACCCACTTCTGTACTCTCATTGCCCACCCCATATACCTTCTGTGGCTCGACCTCCTGTGTGACCTGACATTCCAACAGGCTGAACTACAGGGTACTACATAGATGGGCCTGAAACTACAGCAACTACAGTCAACTACAGTCAAAACCAGGGTTTGCTGATGTTCAGTTCTTGTTTTCACCAGTGACAATTGTGAATGTATCAAAGCACACTAGCCAGTTGAAAATCAACTTGTTGTGGCTACAAAATTATGACTCTATTCCTTCATGTCTCCTTTTCCGTTGAAGCTCTGACAAGCCCTTGTGTTTGCACTTGGGGTGTACTGGCTGTGCTACACCTGTTGCTGAAGTATGGTAAGCTCAGTCTAGCACTGAATATATCAGAGAAAGCCACTCACAAGGCAGCGTCACCACTTCTCCTCTTCGGACTACCTATCCCAGAGTGCATGAACCTTCCCTTTCAATGCCTGGATGGTTTGGACACTCTCGCAGAGGAAGGGGTGCATAGTTGAGTGCTCCTACACTGATGTCTTGTGGAACACACAGATCAAAGTGCTGGAGCAGTGCATCGTTGAACACAGCGTGGCATGCCCCACCACCGTTGCCTTTTGCTTTCAGTAGCGCAATCTTCCCTGAACAACAAGGGAATTGAAGTGGCCTCTGGTGGCACTCTTGTAGGGTAGAGCAAGCCCACCAGGCATGAGTCCAGTGACCTTCTGCCAGTCTACAGTGACCATGAGGCAAGAGTGGAGGACTTGCTCAGAAACACCTGAACATCGACTCCAGGGACAGCCTGTAAACATTGTTCTGTAGACTGCCACTGTGACCAGCCTGGAACCTCACTGATGAGTTTCATCATGGCAACACACAGCTTGGACTGCCAGGCTATGTCCACATAGTGCCACATGCTGAGTGTCATCTCCCATTTGACTTTGTTGGAAAACAGGGTATGAGTGATGTACTGTGGAACAAGTTAATTAGCATTGATCAGAGTAGTAAATAATGAGAAGAATGGGGAAGCCTCACGGTGGGAAAGAGATGCGTGAAGGTGTGGAGCTGCACAATGATGCATGGTCTTATCATACTGACGGAGGAGGGTGACAAACTTGCCTATGCCCTGAAGGTTACAGAGGTGGCTTGCAGTGTTCTTTGTGAGCATTGCTGCCAGCTCAGTGCAGAGCACAGCGGTGCTGCTCATCATCTCGATGGCAAGCATGGTCAGCCCCTCAAGCTTTGCGAGTGAGGCCATCCACGACCGACAACGTCTGAGGTTGAACTGCTCGATGCCATTGCCATCTAGGGTCACAAACTTGGCATAGAGCTCCGGGTTTTCTAGGATCACATTGGGGAGCTTGTTCTTGAGCACGGAAAATGGGTTCTTAGGGTTGTTGATGAAAGAATAGCTAGACTCAGAGGAAGTGAGGTCGTTAGTGATGTTACCATACGTGACATGGAGCACTTCAGTCTCCCAAACCTCAATGATCCTCACCTTGAGCAGATCAAATATCTTCCCCATGTTATATACCGAGCCGGGATGAAGGACCGGGAGTGCCGGAGGTACCGGAGGTCCGACAGAGGGTCCGGGCTGTATACGAGTGATCGCAACACCACAGGGGGTAAAGGGTGAGCGACTACCTTGACCGGCAGGTAGTCCGGTATAGAGGACGACGACCGGAGGGACCGGAGGAGGACGAGGAGTGCAAGGACGACTCAGTGCAAGGAGTTAGAGCCAAGCAACGTTAATTATCAATCTGAAGTACAAGACGTATTAAAGTGATATATATACTAAGTAGCTAATTGTATTCCATAATAGGAAGGAGGGTCGTTCTAAACAATAGAGCGTGTTGGAGGAAGTGATGATAAGTCCTAAGACAATAAGAAAGAAGATGAGAAGACGGGTAAACGGGAAACGCTCAGTAATCCTTCATTGCGTAAAAACCCAATGATACACGGACGTCCGGAGGCTCCGGTCAATGACCAGAGCTCCGGCGGTACCGGAGGTATTGGAGGGGGGTGGATGAGGGCCAGGAGTTGGCCGGACGTCAGAGGGAGGCTGCACGGATATAACAGTATCCCCCTCTTAGGTTCCTCTCCCATGAGGAACCAAGACGAAAGAACAATGGAGAATCGTGAGAAAATAAAAAAGATCAAAAAGTCACGTGCTGTTGGTTTTCGAGTCATAACTCTCTCTCTCCTACCACCACCATCCCGGCACAAAATACCCATATCGCTATGCAAGACGACAGAAGCAGCAACAACGGACACGAAGAGTCACCCGGGGACGTCGGGGGCGGCTCCGGCGGCGCTTCCAAGGGAAAGGGCCACGCGTCATCGGCGGAGGTGTGGGAGGAGGTCGCGCGAAGGCAGCGCGAGCAGCATGAAGCGCGCCGGGCGGAAATAATCGCGGCGCACGAGGCGGAGGCGGCGGAGCTCCAGGAGCAGGCCGCGAGGGCAGCGCAAATGGTGCAGCGCCTGGCGGAGCTGGATGCGGAGGATTCGGAGTTCGATGAGGAGGTCCCGATCGAGTGGGCGCGGTCGCCAACTCCGGAGCGCGCGGAGGATGACGGAGACGAGGAGAACGACGAGCTCGATAGCGATATTGAGAACAACGAGAATGGTGCGTCGCAACATGACCGGAGGTGCCGGAGCTAACCTTTTACAGTTTGCGCTGCTTGCCAGAGGGTCCGTGCGCAGTGCCTCGTCCGGAACGGTCGTTCCGCATGCGAGCGCTGCCGTGCGAAGCACATCTTGTGGAGCAATGCCGGAGGTCCTGTGCGCCCGAACGCTCGTCGCGAAGCGCAAGAGGCGCGCGAGTCGGCTTCGGGGCCTGTCGCAGGGCCTTCGCGGGCGCGCCGGAGCGTCCGGGAAACCCGGAGCCGCCGGGTCGAGCGCGAGGTGCAGGATAGCACCAAGGTGGAGCGAGCCCGGAGGGAGAAGAAGGAGAAGAAGGGGAAGAAGTCGACCGGGGGTGGCCGGAGGTACCGGGAGCTCCGGGAGCGCATGGATATGCTTGTGAGCATCCATCATGAGGAGTGGGAGCAGAGCCGACTCGTCGCGCGAGCGGTTGAGCTCATCCTCCAGTCCCTGGCGGCGCCGGAGGGTCAAGGGGCTAGCCAGCCCTTTGCTCACCGGATGCTGCTGTTGATGGGATTGGCGTCGGAGGCCCCGGAGTTGACCTCGGAGGAATTGGAGGAGGTGGACCGCCTCACGGAGGGGGCGCGGAGGCCTGCGGAGGCCAGGAGGAAACGCGGAGGGGATTCGGAGGTGGATGATGCTCCGGAGCGCCCGACCAAGCGTCGCAAGGTGGCGAAACGGGTCGCATCGGAGTCGGAGGAGGAGGAAGAAGCGCCGGAGGTCCCGGAGGCACCGGAGGCCCAACGGGAGCCTTCGACTGGGTGGCCGGCGGGTTTCGAGAACGTAGGGGCCCCGGAGGATGTGGATATGGAGACGGAGGTGCCGGAGGTTCCGGAGGGGCAGGAAGAGCCCACGACCATCACTCTCAAGGTCGTCAAGGTTGAAGAAGCCCCAGTTCCATCCCGTCCCCTAACACCAGCTCCAGAGGAGCCCCGAGTCCCAACACCCGCACCGGAGACCCCTCGAGCTCCGACACCCGCCCCGGAGGTTCCGGAGCGCGTCAAGAGTGAACCAGCGGAACCAACCGTTCCCACTACCACCACGCTCACCGTGGAGGTGCGAGAAGGGACTCCGGAGGGTGCTCGGAGGGTGGGAAAAAACATGTACGAGATTTTGGATTCAGACGACGAAATGCCGGATGCGGAGGCGACCGGAGGGAAACCGGAGGCGTCCGGAGGGAAGGGAGGAGGGTCCAAAGCGACCTAGGCGAATAAAGGAATGTTGTAAATAGATGTGATGTAAAGTTTCGAATCAGACGTATTTTCTTGGTTTCAACATCTGAGTGAAGTTAAAATTCCGGACCGGGCTTGTTCGGAAAGCGCCGGTGGAAGTTGTCGATATGTTCTGCCGCATCCAAGTCGTCTGCGCCAACCCAAGCATACTGATCGTCCGTGTTCTCGTATCCGAGCCATTCGACGTAGTACCGGAGCTTCGTCCGGAAGCGCCGGTCGATCTTGGAGTCAACAATTTGTTTAATTTCGAAGTGTGACTCGCCGTCGATGATTTCCACAGCAGCCGGAGGCAGTTCCTCACGACCGGGGAATGGATTCGGAACATGGGGTTCGAGTTGGGAAATGTGGAAGACCGGATGGACTTGCGACAACGATTTCGGAAGCCGGATGGTGTAGGAAGCAGCACTGGGTTTGCCAATAACTTCGTAAGGGCCAAGATACGTCTCCGAGAATTTCGGAGTCGGCCGGCTGGTGTGGAGATGTTTCGCCAGGATGAAAACTTGATCACCGATCGACAGCGGAGGTCCCCGGGACCGTTTCCGGTCTCCGGTTTCCTTGTAACGCTCCTGGGCAAAAGTAATTTGCTCCCGGAGGAACTGGTGCAGTTCCTGAAGATCAACGACAAAATCTTTGGCGTACATGTTAGCCACGTCACGTTCCGGATGAACCGTGATTGCCGGATTGTAACCCTTGTTGGCGAAGAAGGGGGAGATGCCGGTCGAAGCGTTCGGAGCGTTGTTGAGAGCGAATTCCGCGAGCGGAAGGAGTCGGTCCCAATCGTCCTGTTGGTAAGAGCAGTAGATGCGAATATATTGCTCAACCGTTTGATTCATACGCTCGGTTTGACCGTCGGCCTCCGGATGGTAACCGGAGGTATAGTGGATCTCCATATTGAGCAGTTCGCCCAGCGACCGGAAGAAGGAGGCGATAAATTCGGAGCCCCGGTCGCATGTAACGTGTGCCAGAACGCCGTGTTTTGAAAAGACGTGAATAAGGAAGAGGCGAGCGAGCTCCGGGGAGTTGATGTGGGTATCGCAAGGAATGAGAATGACCTGCTTCGAAGACCGATCAACGATCACAAGAATGCAGTCGAACTCGCCGGAGAGTGGTAATTGCTCGATGAAGTCCATGGAGATGGAATGCCATGGCCGGAGGGGAACCGGAAGGGGCTTCAGCAAACCGTAAGGCCGGTGCCGAGGCTTCTTGTTGCGCTTGCAAAGAATGCACGACCGACAGTAGTCCCGGACGAATGTCCGGACCTCCGGCCAGGTGTACTCTCGGCGGACGAGGGCTAAAGTGCGATTCTGTCCAAAGTGGCCAGCCAGCTCATGATCATGCAAAATCTGCAGAACACGTATGCGGAGCTGATCCGGAGCGTCTCCGGAGACCAGTGGAACATAAATGCGATCGTCGTACCGGAGGAGACCGGAGGGTTCTACGGTCCAGCGCGGGGATGTGCCGGAGGTCGCGGAGGCAAGTCCGGCGACAGCGGCGGGATCATCGTTGTAGTGAGCACGAATGTCGGAGTAAAGCTTCTCAACATCCATAACGATGGAGGAACGGAGGGTGATTTCCTCGAGGAAAGTGGCCCGGAGGGACGCGGTGAGTTGATCTTGAGTAAAAATGGGGCGAAAATTTTGAGGATTCAATTGGCTGAAAGCCCTATCCCCCTCTTTAGGGTAGACGTCCCATCGTCTAGTCAAAGCGTCAGGTTTAGCTCCGAGCTTACCCGGCCGGAACCGGATAACCATATTAAAATGGCACAGGTATTCGGACCACCGGACCTGGCGACGAGTAAGGACCTTGGTCGTCGCGAAGTATTCCAGATTCTTGTGGTCGGTTACGACATCGACCGGAAACGCCGGACCTTCGAGGTAGTGCCGCCAGTGTTTGAAGGCATCAAAGATCGCGAGGAGTTCTTTGTCGTGCGTGTCGTAGTTGAGTTCGGCCGGACCGAGTGTCCGGGACCGGAACGCAATGGGGTGGATCTCGCCGTCGTCTCCGATAATCGAGAGGATGGCGGCGATTGCGTAGTCGGAGGCGTCCGTCTCGACGATAAGTTGTCGGTCCGGAATCCAATGCGAGAGCACCGGAGCCTCCGTAAACGCGTGCTTGAGGGTGTCGAATGCGAGTTGGCAAACCGGAGACCAATCCCATCGGACGTTGGAATGCGTGAGGCGAGTAAGGGGAACTGTAATTGCCGAGTAGTTCCATATAAAACGTCGATAGAAATTACAAAAACCTAAGAAGGACTGAATGTCCTTCACCTTCCGGGGCGCCGGCCAATCGACGATGGCGGCGACCTTGTCCGGAGACATCCGGAAGCCATCCGGAGACAGGATGTAACCGAGATATTCGCAGGTGGTGATGCTGAACTCGCATTTGGGGAGTTTGCAGTATAGGCCGGCCTTCCGAAGGCGCCGGAGAACCTCCCGGACGTGTTCGGAGTGTTGGGACGGATCGTCGGAATAGATCAATATATCATCCAAGTAAATGATGACGTACACGTCCAACAGATCGGCGAACAAGCTATTCAGGAAGCGCTGAAAAGCAGCCGGAGCGTTGGTAAGGCCTTCCGGAACAACCCGGAACTCGAAGGAACCATAGCGAGAACGAAAAGCCGTTTTCGGCTCGTCACCCGGAGCGATCCGGAGAAGGTGATAGGCGTGCTGGAGATCAAGTTTTGTGTATATGCGAGCCTTCCCGGGAGCGTCGAGGAGATCGGCGATGAGAGGAAGCGGATAGCGATCCTTCTTCGTGATCCGATTAAGTCCCCAGTAGTCAACGCACAACCGGAGGCTACCGTCCTTCTTCTTAACGAAGAGAATGGGCGCTCCATGACTCGAACGGGTCGGGTATATAAATCCCGACTTTAAGTTTTTATCAATGAAGTCCCGGAGGGCAGCGAGCTCGGTAGGCGAAAGGGAGTAGATGTGACCAACCGGAGGCTCCTCGCCGTCCATGAGCTCGATTTTGAGATCGAATTCTCTATGAGGAGGAAGATTGTAGGCTTCCTGCTCAGAGAAGACGTCAGCGAACTCTTCGTACTCCGGAGGTAAACCGGAAAGGTCCGGAGGCGAAGCGGAAGCAAACCGGGCACGGGCTTCTTCCGATGGAGTGGCGCGCAGCGTATATTGACAACAATTCTTGTCTCGGATGATGGAGCGGTAAGCCGCAGCAGACACGAGAGACACAAGCGGACGGGTAGTGACCGGAGGAGGCCCGGAGGCCTCAGGGAATTCCCCAAAAGGGGACGGGAGCTCCGTAGAAGGAGCAGGAGTCTCCACGGAGGGAGACGGAGTTGGCGGAATCGTCGGAGTCGGTATAGGCGCCGTGACCGGAACATCAAGAACCGGAGGCGTCTCGTCCGTTGCCGGAACAACCGAAGCAGATCCCGGAGGAGGTTCCGGGTTTGTCGACAGTGATTCCTCCGGAGGGCAGGGCCGGAAAGCGATAGTGGCTTCAGTCCAGTTAATCAACGGATTAATGCGGGTGAGCCAATTATATCCCAAGACCATGTCGCACGGAGAATCGAGACGGGTGACGAAGAAGTCCATGTATTGGACTTCGCCAGAAGGAAACCGGAGGAGTAGCCGGAGCATCCGGTTTATGATGGTAGAGGAGCCGTCGAGATACCGGAGTCGGACCGGTGCACGCGATCCTCGCGCTGGCTTCTTATGTGTTCCAAGGGAGGAGACACGAGCGACATGGAGGATGACACGCTCAGCCCCTCGAGCTCGACGGCGTGCGACGACGTAGCATATCGTATCGCGTGTCCATTGTCGTCCGTAGGAGGAGGAGCCAGAGGGAGGAGAAGATATGGCCGTGGGTGCCCATGAGTGAAAAGTGCATCCGCGCGTTCTGCACCAAAGCTCCGGACTGACGCTGTATACCATATTGCAGGGGATGGCGACGCAGCATCGACACCTACTTCGGCCGCCGTGAGTGAGCCCGCGGTCGACTACTGGCTGGTCGTTGACGACGGGAGCGGGTGCGAGACCCACGGGCGATCGTTTGCGGTTGCGCGAGCGCCTTGGGTCCCGGCTTCGTTACCAATGACAGGACCCTGCTGTTGGCGACAACGGAGGAGCCCCCTCGCATCAGACCATGCACGCCACCGCTAAGGAGCGCCTGTACGCTCCGTGCCGCGTCGTGCATGCTCTAAGCAAAGGCGGCGACTTCGCACACTCGACAACATTCTTTAAATCCGCAAGCACGCCGGCGTTTTTCTTTGTGAGGGTGCGCGAAGGTACCCGCAGAAACGCAGTCGAATCTCTTCGGCCATACGGCGCGAACTCCTACGAGACTCGCCTGCATGTGAGACTCTCCGCGGCGCAAGAACCACGCGCTTCTACTTAGATTTGCGGTGTTTCTCTTCCGCCTGAACTCCATTCCGTGCTGACTTGTGCTCGCCTTCGTAGGTCTCCCTCCAGTGGATGACTTGATGCGCAGGAATAGTTGACCGAACGAGTGAGTCGATGATCTTCTCGGAGAATGTGCTTAGAATATTGAAATAAAATCGAAAAAAAGGTCCCTCTGCGCGTCCGAACGCAAACGCTGCGAGCACTTGATGCAGTAACAGTGCAGCCCCAGCTGCCAAATCATGTAGCTCAGAACAGACTGGAAAGCCAGTAAGTCCCGTTCCACCAAGCAAACTTGACGCTACTGGACTGCCAGATAGGTCTCATCTGCGTGTGATCTGTAGCTGGCTCGGAGTACGCGACGAAGGTTGCATGGAATAGTATATAGCATGTCAACGAGGGCCAGGCGTGCACGAACAAGTGACACGCCTCGGGAGAGATCAGGCGCAAAGCGCTGATGCTCCCTGGTATATTCGAATCGCCGGGACGAATAAAGACCTGGCGGTGCGAGTGGATTCGAGAACCCTGTGCGCCGCGAAAGGATAGATCCCAAGTGACCAAGACACTATTGGACTGCCAAATAGGTCAAGGTCACAACGGTGGAGCGAACACTACTGGAAATCCAGATAGGTTTGTTCCAACGGTGGGTCATCAAACTTGCTGCCTGTAATGAAGTGCCGTGTGCCGGGGATGTGAAACAAGACCATAAATCAATTAGTGAATTGAACATGGTTGGGAGTGTAAGACCGGCCAGGATGAGACAATTTCCCAATGTGTCCACCAATGTAAGACTTCGCTTGAGAATCCTACGAATATATGAGGGAGTTTCTGTCACAATGAGCTGGCGGGTCTAGAGAATGTGTTAAGGCCTGAGTTTGAGTACAACTGAGGTAGGAGTGGATGGATTGGGAGCCAGAAGGGCCCAAATACAGCCTTGGTACCGCAGGTGGTCCGCGGTAGGTGCCAGCTCAGCAGGAGCTGGCTAACGCGTGCAGGCGCTCGTCTGGTATATCCAGAGATGCCCCACGCGTGGATAGTGGGTGAGTAAACTCCCCGATCACCCGCCGGCCTAGTGCGCGACTCAAAAGAGTATGGGCGCGAGAGGCCGAAGGTGGAAGTATGAGGTAGAAGAAGATTGTATTATGTAAGTAAGTTACGGATGTAGCTACAAGTACATCACATGACAAGACACGTCGTGAATAAGTCGTAAACATCAGTAAATATATCGTAAATGGAGATTACCAAATTAACAGCATAACTAGCCATACAAATGGCATGCACATGCGTTACACCTGTGCACCCGAACGCTCGTTGCGAAGCGCAAGAGGCGCGCGAGTCGGCTTTGGGGCCTGTTGCAGGGCCTTCGCGGGCGCGCCGGAGCGTCCGGGAAACCCGGAGCCGCCGGGGCGAACGCGAGGTGCGGGACAGCACCAAGGCAGAGCGAGCACAGAGGGAGAAGAAGGAGAAGAAGGGGAAGAAGTCGACCGGGGGTGGCCGGAGGTACCGGGAGCTCCGGGAGCGCATGGATGCGCTTGTGAGCATCCGCGAGGAGGATTGGGAGCAGAGCCGACTCGTCGCCTGAGCGGTTGAGCTCATCCTCCAGTCCCTGGCAGCGCCGGAGGGTCAAGGGGCTAGCCAGCCCTTTGCCCACCGAATGCTGCTGTTGATGGGATTGGCGTCGGAGGCCCCTGGGCTGACCGCGGAGGAGTTGTTGGAGGTGGATCGCCTCATGGAAGAGGCACAGAGGCCTGCGGAGGCGCGGAGGAAACACGGAGGGGATTCGGAGGTGGAGGATGCGCCGGAGCGCCCGCCCAAGCGTCGCAAGGTGGCGAAACGGGTCGCATCGGAGTCGGGGGAGGAGGAAGAAGCGCCGGATGCCCCGCGGGAGCCTTCGACTGGGTGGCCGGAGGGCTTTGAGGTCGCAAGGGCCCCGGAGGATGTGGAGATGGAGACGGAGTGTGATAGGGTATAATATATCCTATACTGTAGCATGGCCAAAGGACGTAGCCGACTTACCTATTTAGTCGATTAGTCAGGATTCCGCGGGTCACATAGCCACTGTAGATATTTGCAATACAATTCTATCTTGACCACAAACCATGACAAGCTGAGCTCCCAAAGCCAGAGTGTCCTTGTGAACACCCTAGAACCATCTACTCGGCTGAGCACCCATTTAACTACTCATCCTGTCAAGGACGACATGACCGTTCGCACTAGCGTCACAGATGCCCCCATTGGCCCGGGTTACGAGCCTCCTGTGCGTGCTCGATACCGCGCACTTGAATTCCCTTCGTATCCTGTGAGAAGCTGCCCTACCGAAGCTCGACCGCTTCACAGTGGTGGACACATTGGGAAGCTTCACGCAAGCAGGATATCGAAGGTGTCTCAAGATACGGCACCCTTCGGTGTCGTCGATGTTGAGCTCTTCCGAGTTGAGAGCTCCATCTGGCATCTCACCATCGACACCTCGAGACGCCCCGTCGCCCCCTCTCTTCCTTCATCTTCCGTTCGGGAGCGCGACGGCCATCCGACATCATCCGGTCCCCCTTCCTTCTTCTTTCGATATACGACTACGGGACCACGATGCCCACGTTAGGGGATCCCTCCACCCTCTTGCACTTCCTTTTGTTGTGCAGAAGGCTTATTTGGAGCTCTTCCCCCCTCCGGCGTCCTCGAGCTCCGTTGATGGCGCGAGCTCGGATAATCTGAGCAACCCGACTTGAGCTCCGTTTCACAGCGCTGGGCTCAGTCATTGTCTAATTCATTTGTACTTCTAATATCCCGTCGAGACCGAATGCGTGTCTCCGGGTATTTATTGTGAATGAATATATTCCTCTCTTTCTTCTCTTCCACGACAACTATGCCCATCAGTTCTTGCAAAACCCACCCAACCACCTCTGCAAGAGCATTCTCAAGATAGACACTACGCCTTCGTCTGCCAGTGCGTTACTTTCGCGGAGAGTCGATATACAATTTGCAATCCGCGACGACTGATCATTCAATGCGATGGATGGCGTCGAGTCCGAATGTGAGACTCCGCTTCTGTGCATTTAATTCCACCCTCACGCCTCGACCCATCTGAGAAGAGGACTGCATTGTGTGCTGCTAGTGCTACTACGAGCCCTAGCTGTAATATAAAGGATAAATGCCATGGCTGTAGCCAGGGGATAGGATGTCTTTATGTATGGAGCTAGCCAGCCCCTGGCTGCAGCCAGGAATAAGGATAATTTGTTATAATGGTATAATATGCAGCAAAATAGATACCAGCTGCAGGGATTGAACCCAGACCTCTCGGGAACACATTTTATTAATAATCCCAGCACTTAACCAGTATACTAAACAGCCCCTAAAAGAACAATAGTTTATTTCCCCTACATACATACCCTAACCTAACCCAATTGAGCCATATTTTGATCCCTGGCTAGGTTAAGGCAAGCCTTAACCTACCCAGGGATGCTAATACCCCGGAGCTAGGCCAGCTTGCCTGGCCTAGCTCCTAGAAAGTGGGGTTTTATGCTAATTCTGTGGTTTTGGTGTGTTTCTAACCAAACCAAACCTAACCAACCTAACCAACCTAACCAGTACTGCTTCAACAACAAAATATAATATACCTTGGGTCCTAACCTCTTAACCAAACTTAACCAGAACCTAACCCTAACGGCCCTACCGGGCCTTGGGGTAAGTGTTTAAGCTTAATATGTGGTTGGGCATACAGAGTATAGTTCTATTACTTTACTAGCTAAGAACAGCTCTATGGTCTAGTTGGCTAAAGCATTACTTCACTCTTGTGATTATATAATGCTTGGTTAACAAGAGGCTTTTGGTTCGATTCCCGCTGGTGACACTTTATTATTTTAAAGTTTCAGCGGTAAAAACCCTCTAGCCACCCCCTGGCTAGGTCCATACATAAAGACATCCTATCCCCTGGCTGCAACCAGAGGTGAAGGCTTTACCCTACAACTAGGGGTGCTACTACAACGCCGCGCGGAACTTGAACGCTCCGAGTCCGACGTCCGATCACCGCTCAGGCGCCGCCGAAGCCGTCGCTACGTGGCCACGACGTCCATCGTGCTACGTCCTCAATACGACAACGGCTGGAAAAGCGACCCACGGCGTGAGTCCGACAGCGAAACTCCGCCGCAGCTTTATTCGTCTCCACGTCCGAGTCCGCTACTCCCATGATGCGTCAGAATTACGGTCTGCGACATCCACGATGCGACGTGATGCGTATCGAGTCCGAACGTCCAACTTCAACGCGAGACTCCGCCATCCTCTCCCACTCCACGGGCTACTACTTCAAGTGCTACAGCTAGCTGATCAGCACTATCCGCGCAGTGACCTGGATGCTGCGATGTTGTATCGTCGTTACTACACCCCGCAGCTTCTCCTGCCCTTCCGGGCCTTCCTGGACGTCCGTAACATGACATGCAGGATGTTATGCTAGCTGCGCAGCGTGAGTCCGGATGCGAGACTCCGCTGTATCTAGCATACACATCACCTCGTCCCTCCACCACTTGGACTGCGTGATCAAGCATGGACTTCCACGGGCCTCTGCCTGCACACCGTGTCAGACTTGGCGCGCAGAACTACAAATCCACGCGTCGCCCGTGTTCTTCACTGCCTGGCGACTGCGTGAAAGTGCTGCAGCTGCTTGTTTGGCGCTATTCACGCAATGGGTCATTGCGGCCAGGATCCTCCATAGCGTCGGTTGCGCACTCTTCATTGCGCACCGCGAGGTTTCACCGTCTCCTTTCTCGCTGCACCCTGTAGCTCCGGCCCTTCCGTGTCAATCATACTAGCATGACGTGGAGGGTGTTATGCTATGTGCTCAGCGTGAGTCCGAATGCGAGACTCCGTGGCATATAGCATATTCCTTCCCTCGTCTCTTGAACACTCGGATTGCTTGATGGTAATGGAGCGGGTCATCTTGTCGACTCGGGAATTGGTGACACCCTCTCCATCGGGTTATGGATACATCAGCCGCGGCCTTTCTTGACGTCGAGCACGTTACGCGACTCCGTCCTGAAGACTTCGAATCTACCATCGGTTTCATTGGCGTCGAGATGCGTGCCATACGGAGACCAAGCTGGCGACCTAGAGGTCGCTTACGCGGTGGCCCGTTCCTCGAGCGTCGTTCTCAGCTAACTTCGAGAGGATGGGATTTCGGGCGCTTTGCGCCTCGGGAAGTTTGCGATTCTTTGCAAGCATAGATCTTCCGTTGGAGGCCCTCGTGCGTTCGCGATGCTTCACGCGATTCGCGTTCCCGTTGTGCGGAACTCGATCCGACTATTGCCGCGCAGGCACCACCGGTGCTCTCACGCTGCTGGCTACGTGGCGACGACGGGCTTGACCTCTCTGACGACTTGCTTGTGCCACACACCCCTTCTGGATTTCCGCTCCCTGCTCATCGAATTCGGCCGTCAGCGCTCCTCGACTTTCCGCCGTGCATGCTTCAAGGTCTTGGCTGCCCCACCAACTGATACGAGCGATTTGCGGCACGGCGTTGACTACTGGGACTCAGGCGTCGAGCTCGCCGACCATGGCTTGAGTTTCCGCCTGGGGTGCTTCTTCAGCGAGAATCTGGCATGTGTGCTGTAGCTTGACCGATTTGCGACTCGTACCTGTCCCACATTAACCCGTACTTCCGCGATTCGGCATCCCGTTATTTGTGAGGATGGTCCGCGCGTGAGGACCCTTCATCCGATGAGTGTGACGCGCGGAACCGCGTCTTCGACCACTGCGTGCACGCCGCTTGCCTTTGCGCTTCCTCCCTCCGTGGTCTGGCCGACGAAAGTTCCCCATTCGCTGCGCACTGGGATGTTGAGCTCGCCGAGTACGGCTCGAGTCTCCATTGTGGTGATTATTTGAGATTATTTTTTTTCCAAGAGAGTCACGTACCGGCGCTGGGGGGCTGTGGGAGTAGGATCTAAAGCTCCGGAACATGACATCTTGTTTTATCCCAGGAGCTCCCGTTCCGCGCCACGTGTGCCTGTGCGCACTGTACAGCACGACATCCTGTGCACCCACAGCGTGTGTTCGCGACCGTGTCGAGTTCCCCGGCCGCGGGACGATACTCCACAGGCAGCTGCACATGCCGCCGCGCGTCAAGACTGTCATGCGTGCCGTTCGGGCCAACGCTCGTCTTCCCAGGTTACGCAGCCGCCTGCTGCATATCCCTGCACGCCGCGCGCGCGAGGGCGATGTCGAGCACCCCCAGTGTGTTATATCCGTGCAGCCTCCCTCTGACGTCCGGCCAACTCCTGGCCATCATCCGCCCCCCTCCGGTACCTCTGGTACCGCCGGGGCTCCGGTCATTGACCGGAGCCTCCAGACGTCCGTGTATCATCGGGTTTTTACGCAATGAAGGATTACTGAGCGTTTCCCGTTTATCCGTCTTCTCATCTTCTTCCTTATTGTCTTAGGACTTGTCATCACTTCCTCCAACACGCTCTATTGTTTAGAACCACCCTCCTTCCTATTATGGAATACAATTAGCTACTTAGTATATATATCACTTTAATACGTCTTGTACTTCAGATTGATAATTAACGTTGCTTGGCTCTAACTCCTTGCACTGAGTCGCCTTTGCACTCCTCGTCCTCCTCCTAGTCGCTCACCCTTTACCCCCTGTGGTGTTGCGATCACTCGTATACAGCCCGGACCCTCCGTCGGACCTCCGGTACCTCCGGTCCTTGCCGGACCTACGGCACCTCCGGCACTTCCGGTCCTTCATCCCCGGCTCGGTATATAACAGTATTATCAATCTCACTACTCTGACTGGCAATGTCTCGCATTCCTAATCCCAACCTCCCCAACACGGAACAAGTTGAACGTGTCGATCCTGGCCGGGCTGGACGGGAACCTCGTTGACAATCCCGCATGTTCGGTCAGATCGTTCAGCTGTCTCCTCCGGTCCAGGTTCTTGGACCGTCGACTTTTTCAGCACCCCCAATTTCCCCTACGCTTCGCTTTGCTCTGCAACACTCTCGGGCTTCAGCCGCCCCACCTTTACCCTTTCCGGCGAACGTTCCGGGGTTGGTTCTCAATCCCCGGACCCCCGAAAACCCGGTGAGGTATCCTGTCTCCCCTCATCCACGCCGCACTGCAGCACGTCCTCGCAGTGAATCCCCCATCGAGGATCCTCGTATTGTCGAGGTTCCTGAGGACATCGAAGAGGCTCCGGAGAATTCCGGACAAACCGGCCGTCAGCGTGCCGGAAGCCTTCATTTATCTCACGATGATCCTTCCGCTCACTCCGAATCCGCTCCCTCTCGTCATGAGGAAGAAGGAGCCGGAGGTGGTGCCCGCGGTGGAGGTGACGGTGGTGGTGATGGTGGTGGTGGCGATCAACCGGCCCGTCAGTCCCCAGCTCCTGACCGTCCCGCGGACGACCGTCCCAGAGACCGTCCACAGGGAGGTGCTCCCGGTGGTCAACCTGGCCCCGGAGGCCCCGGTGGTGGCGGTCCCGGCGGTCCCGGCGGTCCCGGTGGTCCCGGTGGTGGAGGACCGGGCGGCCCACGACGTGGTCAGCGCCGTCCCGCTACTCCGGACCCCCAAGAGGAACTTTTTGTGGACACCCTTCGGACCTTCCGCGATACACTTAATATTTTCGCGGCGCGTCCTCCGGCTCCTCCTGCTCGTTCCACCCGATCCAATCTCCGGAATCCGGATACTTTCGATGGATCGGACCCGGCAAAACTTCAGTCCTTCCTCACCCAGTGCTATCTGCACTTCGCGGAGCGCCCCCAAGACTACCCGGACGATGATGATCGCATCCTATACATCATCTCGTACCTCCGGGGTAGCGCTCAGCAGTGGTTTTCCCCCAACTTGTACGACCCGACTATCATCCCGGCTTGGGACGGCGACTTTGCCGCCTTCGTCCAGGAACTTACGCTTAACTTCGGGCCGCACGATCCGGTTGGGGATGCCGAGGACAAGATCCGCGATTGCCGAATGAAAACCGGCGACCGGATCACCACTTACATCATCGAGTTCGACTTCCTCTCCGTTCTGACCCGGTGGAGCGATAACGCCCTCCGGTATCAGTTCTACGAGGGACTTCCCCGCCGGATCAAGGACGACATGGTCCATCACAACTATGTCAATACCCTCGACGGAGTGAAGATGGTCGCTCGTCTCATCGATGGCCGGTACTGGAAACGCGAGGCGGAGAAGCAACGCGATCGCGACCGGGAGAAACCTTCCGGTCCCGGCGGCGGTGGCCAATCCGGCAACAAGGGCCCCGGCAAGAATCCCAAATCGTCCAACCCCGACTCCGGCAATCCCGGCAATCCCGGCAACAATGCCGGACGCACTGGCGGCAAAGACAAGGGCAAGGGGAAGGGCAAGTCGTCCGATCCGGCTCCGGCCTCTCGCCCCTACGCCGACAAGCTTGACGCCTCTGGGAAGATCAAGCAGGACGAACGGGAACGCCGCCGGAAGAACAACCTCTGCATGTACTGCGGAGGCAAGGGTCACACCGCCGACAACTGCCCGAAGCGTCCCGCGCGTGCCGACGCCAAGGCCGCGCAGGCTTCGACCTCCGGTAATGCCCCGGCGCCTCCGGTTGGCGAGTCAAAAAATTGATCAGCAACTCGGAACCCTCCGCACCTGGTCCGAGTTGCGTTGACTCCCGGGTGCTTACCGAGGTTCGTCTCAACGCTTCCGCCCTTTTACTTAATGCCCTTTACGTCTTTCTCGATATATCCCCGCTCCGGCCGGACATCTCCGAGCCAGAATTATGTTCAACCATTTCTCCGTCTCTCCTATCTCGAGTAGTCGCGGGATTCAACTCCCGTGTGCATGCGCTTGTTGACTCCGGATCGTCTCATTGTTTTATATCTTTGAAAATCTGCGAATCTAATGGCTTTTCTACGTATACGGTTGCACCGGTCCGACTCCGGTATCTCGACGGCTCCTCTACCATCATAAACCGGATGCTCCGGCTACTCCTCCGGTTTCCTTCTGGCGAAGTCCAATACATGGACTTCTTCGTCACCCGTCTCGATTCTCCGTGCGACATGGTCTTGGGATATAATTGGCTCACCCGCATTAATCCGTTGATTAACTGGACTGAAGCCACTATCGCTTTCCGGCCCTGCCCTCCGGAGGAATCACTGTCGACAAACCCGGAACCTCCTCCGGGATCTGCTTCGGTTGTTCCGGCAACGGACGAGACGCCTCCGGTTCTTGATGTTCCGGTCACGGCGCCTATACCGACTCCGACGATTCCGCCAACTCCGTCTCCCTCCGTGGAGACTCCTGCTCCTTCTACGGAGCTCCCGTCCCCTTTTGGGGAATTCCCTGAGGCCTCCGGGCCTCCTCCGGTCACTACCCGTCCGCTTGTGTCTCTCGTGTCTGCTGCGGCTTACCGCTCCATCATCCGAGACAAGAATTGTTGTCAATATACGCTGCGCGCCACTCCATCGGAAGAAGCCCGTGCCCGGTTTGCTTCCGCTTCGCCTCCGGACCTTTCCGGTTTACCTCCGGAGTACGAAGAGTTCGCTGACGTCTTCTCTGAGCAGGAAGCCTACAATCTTCCTCCTCATAGAGAATTCGATCTCAAAATCGAGCTCATGGACGGCGAGGAGCCTCCGGTTGGTCACATCTACTCCCTTTCGCCTACCGAGCTCGCTGCCCTCCGGGACTTCATTGATAAAAACTTAAAGTCGGGATTTATATACCCGACCCGTTCGAGTCATGGAGCGCCCATTCTCTTCGTTAAGAAGAAGGACGGTAGCCTCCGGTTGTGCGTTGACTACTGGGGACTTAATCGGATCACGAAGAAGGATCGCTATCCGCTTCCTCTCATCGCCGATCTCCTCGACGCTCCCGGGAAGGCTCGCATATACACAAAACTTGATCTCCAGCACGCCTATCACCTTCTCCGGATCGCTCCGGGTGACGAGCCGAAAACAGCTTTTCGTTCTCGCTATGGTTCCTTCGAGTTCCGGGTTGTTCCGGAAGGCCTTACCAACGCTCCGGCTGCTTTTCAGCGCTTCCTGAATAGCTTGTTCGCCGATCTGTTGGACGTGTACGTCATCATTTACTTGGATGATATATTGATCTATTCCGACGATCCGTCCCAACACTCCGAACACGTCCGGGAGGTTCTCCGGCGCCTTCGGAAGGCCGGCCTATACTGCAAACTCCCCAAATGCGAGTTCAGCATCACCACCTGCGAATATCTCGGTTACATCCTGTCTCCGGATGGCTTCCGGATGTCTCCGGACAAGGTCGCCGCCATCGTCGATTGGCCGGCGCCCCGGAAGGTGAAGGACATTCAGTCCTTCTTAGGTTTTTGTAATTTCTATCGACGTTTTATATGGAACTACTCGGCAATTACAGTTCCCCTTACTCGCCTCACGCATTCCAACGTCCGATGGGATTGGTCTCCGGTTTGCCAACTCGCATTCGACACCCTCAAGCACGCGTTTACGGAGGCTCCGGTGCTCTCGCATTGGATTCCGGACCGACAACTTATCGTCGAGACGGACGCCTCCGACTACGCAATCGCCGCCATCCTCTCGATTATCGGAGACGACGGCGAGATCCACCCCATTGCGTTCCGGTCCCGGACACTCGGTCCGGCCGAACTCAACTACGACACGCACGACAAAGAACTCCTCGCGATCTTTGATGCCTTCAAACACTGGCGGCACTACCTCGAAGGTCCGGCGTTTCCGGTCGATGTCGTAACCGACCACAAGAATCTGGAATACTTCGCGACGACCAAGGTCCTTACTCGTCGCCAGGTCCGGTGGTCCGAATACCTGTGCCATTTTAATATGGTTATCCGGTTCCGGCCGGGTAAGCTCGGAGCTAAACCTGACGCTTTGACTAGACGATGGGACGTCTACCCTAAAGAGGGGGATAGGGCTTTCAGCCAATTGAATCCTCAAAATTTTCGCCCCATTTTTACTCAAGATCAACTCACCGCGTCCCTCCGGGCCACTTTCCTCGAGGAAATCACCCTCCGTTCCTCCATCGTTATGGATGTTGAGAAGCTTTACTCCGACATTCGTGCTCACTACAACGATGATCCCGCCGCTGTCGCCGGACTTGCCTCCGCGACCTCCGGCACATCCCCGCGCTGGACCGTAGAACCCTCCGGTCTCCTCCGGTACGACGATCGCATTTATGTTCCACTGGTCTCCGGAGACGCTCCGGATCAGCTCCGCATACGTGTTCTGCAGATTTTGCATGATCATGAGCTGGCTGGCCACTTTGGACAGAATCGCACTTTAGCCCTCGTCCGCCGAGAGTACACCTGGCCGGAGGTCCGGACATTCGTCCGGGACTACTGTCGGTCGTGCATTCTTTGCAAGCGCAACAAGAAGCCTCGGCACCGGCCTTACGGTTTGCTGAAGCCCCTTCCGGTTCCCCTCCGGCCATGGCATTCCATCTCCATGGACTTCATCGAGCAATTACCACTCTCCGGCGAGTTCGACTGCATTCTTGTGATCGTTGATCGGTCTTCGAAGCAGGTCATTCTCATTCCTTGCGATACCCACATCAACTCCCCGGAGCTCGCTCGCCTCTTCCTTATTCACGTCTTTTCAAAACACGGCGTTCTGGCACACGTTACATGCGACCGGGGCTCCGAATTTATCGCCTCCTTCTTCCGGTCGCTGGGCGAACTGCTCAATATGGAGATCCACTATACCTCCGGTTACCATCCGGAGGCCGACGGTCAAACCGAGCGTATGAATCAAACGGTTGAGCAATATATTCGCATCTACTGCTCTTACCAACAGGACGATTGGGACCGACTCCTTCCGCTCGCGGAATTCGCTCTCAACAACGCTCCGAACGCTTCGACCGGCATCTCCCCCTTCTTCGCCAACAAGGGTTACAATCCGGCAATCACGGTTCATCCGGAACGTGACGTGGCTAACATGTACGCCAAAGATTTTGTCGTTGATCTTCAGGAACTGCACCAGTTCCTCCGGGAGCAAATTACTTTTGCCCAGGAGCGTTACAAGGAAACCGGAGACCGGAAACGGTCCCGGGGACCTCCGCTGTCGATCGGTGATCAAGTTTTCATCCTGGCGAAACATCTCCACACCAGCCGGCCGACTCCGAAATTCTCGGAGACGTATCTTGGCCCTTACGAAGTTATTGGCAAACCCAGTGCTGCTTCCTACACCATCCGGCTTCCGAAATCGTTGTCGCAAGTCCATCCGGTCTTCCACATTTCCCAACTCGAACCCCATGTTCCGAATCCATTCCCCGGTCGTGAGGAACTGCCTCCGGCTGCTGTGGAAATCATCGACGGCGAGTCACACTTCGAAATTAAACAAATTGTTGACTCCAAGATCGACCGGCGCTTCCGGACGAAGCTCCGGTACTACGTCGAATGGCTCGGATACGAGAACACGGACGATCAGTATGCTTGGGTTGGCGCAGACGACTTGGATGCGGCAGAACATATCGACAACTTCCACCGGCGCTTTCCGAACAAGCCCGGTCCGGAATTTTAACTTCACTCAGATGTTGAAACCAAGAAAATACGTCTGATTCGAAACTTTACATCACATCTATTTACAACATTCCTTTATTCGCCTAGGTCGCTTTGGACCCTCCTCCCTTCCCTCCGGACGCCTCCGGTTTCCCTCCGGTCGCCTCCGCATCCGGCATTTCGTCGTCTGAATCCAAAATCTCGTACATGTTTTTTCCCACCCTCCGAGCACCCTCCGGAGTCCCTTCTCGCACCTCCACGGTGAGCGTGGTGGTAGTGGGAACGGTTGGTTCCGCTGGTTCACTCTTGACGCGCTCCGGAACCTCCGGGGCGGGTGTCGGAGCTCGAGGGGTCTCCGGTGCGGGTGTTGGGACTCGGGGCTCCTCTGGAGCTGGTGTTAGGGGACGGGATGGAACTGGGGCTTCTTCAACCTTGACGACCTTGAGAGTGATGGTCGTGGGCTCTTCCTGCCCCTCCGGAACCTCCGGCACCTCCGTCTCCATATCCACATCCTCCGGGGCCCCTACGTTCTCGAAACCCGCCGGCCACCCAGTCGAAGGCTCCCGTTGGGCCTCCGGTGCCTCCGGGACCTCCGGCGCTTCTTCCTCCTCCTCCGACTCCGATGCGACCCGTTTCGCCACCTTGCGACGCTTGGTCGGGCGCTCCGGAGCATCATCCACCTCCGAATCCCCTCCGCGTTTCCTCCTGGCCTCCGCAGGCCTCCGCGCCCCCTCCGTGAGGCGGTCCACCTCCTCCAATTCCTCCGAGGTCAACTCCGGGGCCTCCGACGCCAATCCCATCAACAGCAGCATCCGGTGAGCAAAGGGCTGGCTAGCCCCTTGACCCTCCGGCGCCGCCAGGGACTGGAGGATGAGCTCAACCGCTCGCGCGACGAGTCGGCTCTGCTCCCACTCCTCATGATGGATGCTCACAAGCATATCCATGCGCTCCCGGAGCTCCCGGTACCTCCGGCCACCCCCGGTCGACTTCTTCCCCTTCTTCTCCTTCTTCTCCCTCCGGGCTCGCTCCACCTTGGTGCTATCCTGCACCTCGCGCTCGACCCGGCGGCTCCGGGTTTCCCGGACGCTCCGGCGCGCCCGCGAAGGCCCTGCGACAGGCCCCGAAGCCGACTCGCGCGCCTCTTGCGCTTCGCGACGAGCGTTCGGGCGCACAGGACCTCCGGCATTGCTGCACAAGATGTGCTTCGCACGGCAGCGCTCGCATGCGGAACGACCGTTCCGGACGAGGCACTGCGCACGGACCCTCTGGCAAGCAGCGCAAACTGTAAAAGGTTAGCTCCGGCACCTCCGGTCATGTTGCGACGCACCATTCTCGTTGTTCTCAATATCGCTATCGAGCTCGTCGTTCTCCTCGTCTCCGTCATCCTCCGCGCGCTCCGGAGTTGGCGACCGCGCCCACTCGATCGGGACCTCCTCATCGAACTCCGAATCCTCCGCATCCAGCTCCGCCAGGCGCTGCACCATTTGCGCTGCCCTCGCGGCCTGCTCCTGGAGCTCCGCCGCCTCCGCCTCGTGCGCCGCGATTATTTCCGCCCGGCGCGCTTCACGCTGCTCGCGTCGCCTACGCGCGACCTCCTCCCGCACCTCCGCCGACGACGCGCGGCCCTTCCCCTTCGAAGCGCCGCCGGAGGCGCCCCCGACGTCCCCGGGAGACTCTCCACGCCCGTCGCTGCCGTTCCCGTCGTCTTGCATGGTGATATGGGTTGGTTGTGCCGGGATGGTGGTGGTAAGAGAGAGAGTTGGTTATGACTCGAAAACCAACAGCACGTGACTTTTTGATTTTGTTTATTTTCTCACGATTCTCCATTGTTCTCTCGTCTTGGTTCCTCATGGGAGAGGAACCTAAGAGGGGGATACTGTTATATCCGTGCAGCCTCCCTCTGACGTCCGGCCAACTCCTGGCCATCATCCGCCCCCCTCCGGTACCTCCGGTACCGCCGGGGCTCCGGTCATTGACCGGAGCCTCCGGACGTCCGTGTATCATCGGGTTTTTACGCAATGAAGGATTACTGAGCGTTTCCCGTTTATCCGTCTTCTCATCTTCTTCCTTATTGTCTTAGGACTTGTCATCACTTCCTCCAACACGCTCTATTGTTTAGAACCACCCTCCTTCCTATTATGGAATACAATTAGCTACTTAGTATATATATCACTTTAATACGTCTTGTACTTCAGATTGATAATTAACGTTGCTTGGCTCTAACTCCTTGCACTGAGTCGCCTTTGCACTCCTCGTCCTCCTCCGGTACCTCCGGTCATCGTCCTCTATACCGGACTACCTGCTGGTCAAGGTAGTCGCTCACCCTTTACCCCCTGTGGTGTTGCGATCACTCGTATACAGCCCGGACCCTCCGTCGGACCTCCGGTACCTCCGGTCCTTGCCGGACCTACGGCACCTCCGGCACTTCCGGTCCTTCATCCCCGGCTCGGTATATAACACAGTGTTTCCGTCTGGGCGCACGCACGATTCCCTGGTTAGATCCTTGCACTTCCGCCCTCGGCGAACAGCTGTGCTACTAGTCGTGTATCGACACTCCCGTGCGCACCGTGCGCCCGCGTTCTCGACGGTATCTCTGTCCTTGGGAGGCGTGTGCACATCCGTCACATCGGTCTTCCGCACGTGTCAATGCCTCACGTCGTGCGGTGATAACCACTGCGCTCCTCCTCTCGAGCGCCCAACAACGAGTTCCCTTCCTGCGCCGCGCTGGCCCGCGTCTGCTCGAATGCTTCGTACCCGCGCTCACCTGGATGACTCTTGACTTCGGATTGCTGCTATTCGACCACATTCCGTCGGAGCAGAGTACGTGGGATGTGGAAGGACTTGCCTATGATGATGGAATGGGCACGCGAGCCCGTCTTCCCTCATTCCGATCATGTGGTACTGTTCAGCACGACTCATGTCTTGCCACCGCGTTCCAGTAAGGTGTCGAGATCGCCCATACCGGGCTGGATCTCTGCCTATGTGAATGTACAGACCATAGTCTGCGCGATCAAGGTTTGCGATACGTTTGATCTCTGATGTCCACGACCCGCGCGAGTCCTGAATTCTGCCCACGGAACACCGCTCCGGCGCTCAACCTTTGTTCGTCTCCGCTAATGGACGTTGAGCTGGGTCTTCTGATCCGCGCTCCATCTTGAGTCGGAGATACCGACGCTGGGGTCGACAGATTGGGTGGCGCTGCTATACGTCAAGTTCTCTACAGTTTCCGCGCTCTCGTCGATATTGGGCTGGATGGTGATTATCCGTTCTCCGCAGTTCCCCATGCATGCGGGAGGTCGGCACCGTCGTCCTCGGAACGTCGGAATCAATGAGAACTGGACTTGGGTCCCCATCCTCTGGATTCCTTTGTTCCTTCGGACGTCGAATCAGTGCAAGTCGCGCGACGACTCCATCTCGGATATGGAAAGGGCCATCCCGGGCCTTTGCGTGCGGTGGATGCCAGCATCGTCAAATCTGTCCCGCGCAGAGTTTTCGACTCAGTGCAGGCATGCTCGCCCTATTTCTTCCCAGACAGCCCAAATGCCGCTTCTTGTTTGCGCCACGCCCGCCACGACGCCCGAAGCAGCTGGTCCGCGGGTACGCCTGTATCCGTCGCAATTGGTGGCTCGTACGTCGAGTCCGGATGTTCTGCTGACGTTGAGCTCGTCGACCACGACTTGAGTCTCCGTCCGGTGCATTCTTCCTGACGTAGAGATCGCGTCGCGTCTCCGTCTCGGTGTCCAATTGCTTTCCGCACCCCCTCGGATGATGTCGAGCTCGCCGAACTTGGCTTGAGTCTCCGTCCATTCGATGGCTTGCGACATCGAGTACGCACCGCAGGTCGCGACTCCGTCTCGATCGGACCTTTTTGTACATCTCGGATTCTCCTACAACGCCGGGAGAAGTAGCGTAGTAGCTCAAATTCAAGATGTGGTCTAACCGATCTCCCCTCTCTGGGAGGCAGCAAATGGAGGCTCACAAAGGTGGTGCATCGACGGATTATTATGTTTGCGCAGGCCAGGATAGTAGAGTCGAGAAGCAAATTGACGAAGAGCATATTGCGAGGATGTCCCAATTAGGTAACTCCGAATTTCGGAGATCGCTCCGAAGCACCGACACCATGACGGAGACTCCTCGTTTCTTTTCTCTCTTGCTTCTGAAGTACTTGCGGTCAACAAGAAGACGTCGTCTGACTCTTCCTACTGGAGTCTACGACGTTGAGCTTGCCGCCGAGCAAGGAACTCAAGTCCTGGTCATGCTCCCCTGCCACGTATCCGCCTCGCATGTTCCGTTACGCGCTCAATTAGTCCCAATCCGGATGCTACGTTTCTTGACGTCGAGGACTGCAACTCCGTCTTGAAGCTTGAAGCGCGGCATCGAGCAACGGTGGCTAGGTTATACTGAGACGCGAATAATTGGACACCTCAGTCCTGCCAGTAGCACGCTTCATCGCTCTCGCTCGGGTCATCTATGCTGTCTAGCAACGGCACTCCTCTGGCATCCCTTTTCTTCTCTTCTGCTTTTCGTTTTTCTTTCTCGGAGTGTGGCAATCATTATGCATCTCCTTCTATCTTTGGTCGTACAATCCGGGACAGGCCTGCCCGACTTCACGCACCCTTCTTCCTTCTCGGAAGAGTCTTCCTGTCCTTGAGCTCCGCCGGTGGCGTGAACTCGGATAACCTAGGTCCCGCATCATTTCGTCTCTGCTTTCAGCATGCATATTTTCATTTTACTTCAGTACATCGTGAGCACCGAATGTGTGCGCTCCGAGTATTCATGTAAATGAATATATTCATTATACCATCTTCTTCCTCAACGACGACAATCTTCGTGCTCGAATCAACTCACCAACACATCTAGCTCCCCTCCTCACTCGTCGCACCATTACTTCGGAAGAAGAGCCATACTTTCAGTCACTGCACTCGGCCTGAATATATGGCATTCGCCGCATGCTCCACGTCAAGCTTGAAACCTTCGATCCGGCGCTAGCGCTATTCTACTGACTCTGCCAAGCATGCGAATTCCGTGACGGTGGGTCGATACTCCACGCTCGCGGCTTCAATGGGATTTGCGAGACTCCAGAGATCTTGACGGCGGCGGCTGAATTACTGAGACGCAAGGCGTGAGTCTGTGCACGAGATTCCGCCCCGGCTCATAGTCCTCACGGATCTGCTGCGAGCTGTCTTGCTCTTTTTGCACGCCGTAGACACGTCGAGGCACCTGCAGCACCTCCGTTCTCGTTGGTGTTTCAATCTCGCAATCCTCCAATGAGCATGCTACAGACTTCCTGCTGGGGGGCTACTATGTCCGACTTCAATTGCTGTCATTGTCCGCATGCCAAGATAGCGGATTTAATTTTTCATAAATATCCCTTGCGGCTCGTTCAAGTACAACTACGATCTGGGGAGCCACTGTGAAGCCACCCACAACTCCCTCATGAACTTGAATTCTCGCCGTGGCTGCTCACTTCCGATTAAACCTAATATGCTTGAAGTGCATGAACAGATCGACGCCATGTGAACGCTGGGGGGCAAATCATTAAACATAGCGGCCGACTTCTTCGGTCTTTGTTCCATCACGTTTCTTCCCCATCCTTCCGCTAGCTTTCCTTGAGCTCTGCTAATGGCGTGAGCTCGGTCATGCTGCCCTCTTCCCGTGAATCTTCCCTTGAATTTTTGCGGCAATTTTTTTTCTGGACCTCAAGACCACGCGTGCGGACCCATCATTTTTGGCCACATCTTTCTGGTAATTCTTTGGCGCACATTACGAATTTTATTCGGAATGCACGACAAAGAAGTGGGGGGCTGTAGGGGGGTATAGTAGAGAGTTGCCTCTCCTACCCTCTCTTCGCTGCATGGTGCAACCATGCCCGAAGAAGCGTAGATCCCGTACATGGATCACGATGTTAGCCTCATTTGCGGAGGGATCTTTCCAAGAGGCCGCATTGGGTTCTCTTATCCTCTCAGCACTGTTACATGGGTGTAACAAGAGGGTAGATCCCGTACATCGAATTTCCATGTCCATTCCTCGATAGAGCTGAATGACGGGATGAGAGCATCTCTTGCTCTGGTAGCACGACCAAGGCCGCCAGGCTTCTGTGCGCCAAGCAGAGCCCTACGATTACCCTCTCCCTGCGAAGAGTATCCTTGGACTACCAGTCCGCTCTTCGCACTGGAGTCTTCCTATGTGCAGGAAGGCAAATCCGGGTTGATGGCCAAGTCGACCAACTTCTGAGACTTGGCTTCTCGGGATGGATAGCAATCACATCCTCGAAAATTTGGTCCCAAAATTTTTTTCGACAAGCCGAACTTCAAGCCTCACAATTCGGGCACCGTTCGGACTCGAAGTTCGGTTCAACATCATCGCTTTTTTCTTTTCAAGATTTTTCTGCGGATTTCTGCAGTCGCTGCCTGCCCTCTGGCCATGCGGGGGGCACTGTGATAGGGTATAATATATCCTATACTGTAGCATGGCCAAAGGACGTAGCCGACTTACCTATTTAGTCGATTAGTCAGGATTCCGCGGGTCACATAGCCACTGTAGATATTTGCAATACAATTCTATCTTGACCACAAACCATGACAAGCTGAGCTCCCAAAGCCAGAGTGTCCTTGTGAACACCCTAGAACCATCTACTCGGCTGAGCACCCATTTAACTACTCATCCTGTCAAGGACGACATGACCGTTCGCACTAGCGTCACAGATGCCCCCATTGGCCCGGGTTACGAGCCTCCTGTGCGTGCTCGATACCGCGCACTTGAATTCCCTTCGTATCCTGTGAGAAGCTGCCCTACCGAAGCTCGACCGCTTCACACGGAGGCGCCGGAGGTTCCGGAGGGCCCTGAAGAGCCCGCGACATCATCGAGCGGCAGAGAGCTCAAGTCCATCACGCTCGAAGTCGTCAAAGTCGAGCCTGATGAGGCTCCCATCTCATCTCGTCCTCCAACGCCCGTTCTGGAGCCAGATCGAGTTCCGACACCAGCACCGGAGGCGTCTAGGGTTCCGACGCCTGTACCGGAGGTGCCCCAAGTCCCGACACCCGCCCCGGAGGTTCCGGAGCCCGTCAAGAGTGAACCGACGGAGCCGACAATCACCACCACCGTCACCGTGGAGGTGCGGCAAGGGACTCCGGAGGGTGTGCAGAGGCTCGGGGACAACCGGTATGAGATTTTGGATTCCGACGATGAAATGCCGGATGCGGAGGCGACCGGAGGGAAACCGGAGGCGTCCGGAGGGAAGGGAGGAGGGTCCAAAGCGACCTAGGCGAAATAAAAGGAACATTGTAAATATTTGTGATGTAAAATTTGAATCAGACGTATTTTCTTGGTTTCAACATCCGAGTGAAGTTAAAAATCCGGACCGGGCTTATTCGGAAAGCGCTGGTGGAAGTTGTCGATGTGTTCGGCCGCATCTAAGTCGTCTGCGCCAACCCAAGCGTACTGATCGTCCGTGTTCTCGTATCCGAGCCATTCGACGTAGTACCGGAGCTTCGTCCGGAAGCGCCGGTCGATCTTGGAGTCAACAATCTGTTTAATTTCGAAGTGTGACTCGCCGTCGATGATTTCCACGGCAGCCGGAGGCGGTTCCTCACGACCGGGGAATGGATTCGGAACATGGGGTTCGAGTTGGGAAATGTGGAAGACCGGATGGACTTGCGACAACGATTTCGGAAGCCGGATTGTATAGGAGGCGGCGCTGGGTTTGCCAATAACTTCGTAAGGGCCAAGATACGTCTCCGAGAATTTCGGAGTCGGCCGGCTGGTGTGGAGATACTTCGCCAAGCACCACTGCCTGGGGCTGTATTATAATATGCCCTGGCCCGGCCACAGGTGCACGTTAGAATGCATACCATGGCCCCTCACCCATGGTACGTATTATAATGTGCACCTTGGGCGGCAGCACACCGGCACGGACTACCTGCCAAATCACAGGCGGCTCCTCGGCACTCCGCTGCCTGTTATCAGCCAGCCATCAGATCCCCATTAAATACTTAAAATAATACCCAAAATGGAATATTAATGATTAATTCAAGAATGACAAACACCCACACACAACCTCACCAAATACCACTACGCCCGCATCCCAATTAGGAAATTACTTAATCTAAGTCATCCACGTCATCCACTTCTCCATCCCCGTTGTCATATTCCCCATACGCCACCTCCTCATCCACCTCCACCTCCAGCGGCACAGCCTCCGTCACATCTACGAGTTCGCCGCTCACGGCGTTGGCAGCCCTCTCCCGCACTTTTTTCCACCTCGACCCCCATTTGCCCTCCCAGCCACGCTCCCGTGCTGCCTGCTCCGTTGCGTATGCGCACAGGCCCTCCGCAAGTTCAGGAGAGACCCCTTTCTGCACCCATCGCCGATCGTCCCACCAGCTGGCCTTCCACGCGCAAAATGCGAGAACGCGCCGCATTTCTTCCTCCAGCAGGATTAGCTCTTCGCGCCAGCGATCCGCCCTCGCGCGTGCTTTCGTCCATTCAATGCGAATATCTGCGATTCATCAGCGTTCGGTGCAACCACTTAAATACCGCACTCACCATTATGGAGCGTCCCCTCCACCGCTGCCTCCCCCGCCACGCCGGTGTACCAGATCCAAGACAGAGTCCGCCTGCCCTCACCAGTCTCGAGATTGAACAAGACGGTAGGTTCGACAACCTCGCCGAACTCATCCACCTCGTCCTCATCTGGTGACAGGCCCGCCAATACTCGCGCCCTACGCTCTTCCTCCTTCTCCTCGTCATTCAGGGTCCTCTCATTCATCCCCCGAACGTCCCCCTTCTTCAAAACCTGATACACTTCCTCCCATGCCCCCGTCCCTCGCAGCGCAAGCAGTGCCGTCCGCGCCGTGTTATAGCGGCTCACAGCACCCTTCACCCGCACCTCAATGCTGCTCTGCAGCACCTGGCTCTTTGTGTAAGCCGCCTGGCCTGAGGTGTGTCGGCGCTTGAACTGATGGGCGAACGTCCGCGTCCGCAAATGCCGCCGGAGATCCCGCAGCGCACCGTGCGCCTGGGCCTGGCGCAGCCGCTCCTCCTCCTGCGCTAGTCCAGGCATACAGATAGCACTGCGCACGCCCTCCGGAAACGCAGACGGCAGACGGAGCCTCATGCCCTCTGGCCGTGAGCTACTCTCTGCCACCCCTTCAGCCGCAACGATGTCTTTCAGACCGGGCATGAAGTGCGCCTGCTCGTCGCGCAGACGCTTCACCATGCCCAGCAGAAGCGTACGCTTGCGCTGCAAATCGGCGGCCTGCAATGACGTTCTCTCGCGTCGCTTCGCCTCCAGCCGAATCGCCTCCCTGCCGGAATCCTGTTAGTCTAGCCTCGGATCGTATGGGAACAGCACGCACTGCTGCTCCTCGATTTCCATCGCCGCCAGGATGAAAGCCCCTGGCTTATTCGTCCTCGCATCCGATGTTTCGGCTCGTTCGTGCTCTTCCTCCGCGATGCGCAGGCGTACCTCCTCCATCGTCAACTCTGCACAACCGTCAGCAATATCGCCAGCTTTATTTCCTAGAAAGACGCACCCCCATCCTCGGGATAATTGTACGGGCACGGCTTGTCGTGGTCTTGCTCCCATGCGCGCACCTGGGCCTCCCATTTTCCGAGTTCTTCTTCGTGCCCGTCCCGCAAACGGTCGGTGAACGCGTGAAATGCTCGACTGTGGAGCATCGCCTTGGGTATCGCCAGCACCATCTTCCGCAACAGGGAATTGCCTGCAAAGTCGGTAAGTGCACTGTTGTTGATCAGAAGATACTACATACCGAGACCGACTGTTTTCCTCCAATTAGCGTACCCGCAAAAATCGTCGATAGTATCCTCGCGCGAACCCGGCCCCATCACCGACACCGACCTCGCAATCATATTCAGCCACGACCAATTTCTTTCCACCCCCTCTCCATCCGTCCGCCCCACCCATTTCGTGTAGTTGAAAGAGAACGGTCTGTGGCACTTCTTGATGTGGGGGGGAAGATGAAATTTTGGGACCTTGAATTGTATCTTTATCCCTGCCGGTAGACGCATCTCCACGGGCATCGCCTTCATCCGGTCCCAGAAATTACGGAACCATTGGCACGCGATATCGTAGCTTGCAACAATAGACAACAGTGTGATCCCCATAATGCTCGAGAAGAAAAGATAATCCATATTGGAATAACTGCGGCTAGGTTTAGTAGTTAATCCGCATCTTAACACCACATGAACTCACCGTTCGCCCTTTTGCAAATCTCCCGTCCCATTCGCTCAGAATAGTTCATGCCTTGAGCAACTCACAGAGCCGATACCTGTCGCTCGCTTATTGTTCGCCCTCCACAACGCCGCAAAGGCTACGCAGTTACTGATCTGCATCAGGACCTGTCAGACATAATATCCCCGCTTTGTTAAATCGCGCACCTCGTCCTCCTCGACATACTTGGCTAGATGCTTGAGGTATTTGTCGTGCGCCACCATGTACGCAAAACCCGGGCCCAGCGTCGGATCCTTCTCTCGGGAGGACGCATCCCGACCCTTCATCTTGAAGTTAGCGTCCTTCGATAGCAACAATTGATAAATCCAGCTAAAGTCGAGTCACGCCTTTGAAACATCGTCATGAAAGTGAAACTCACGCTTTGTCCAACGGCGCGTTTTCCCAACCATCCGGTAGATTAATTCCTGGATGTGGACATGCACGACAGGGGATTGCAAGCTCCCCGTGTTGCGTTGCATCGATTCCATAGACCAATCGTTCGGAGTCCGCATTCTCCGGGACCCCCACGGCGTCGTGGCCCCGCCCCGCACGCTTGCACATTTGCAGATGCCGGTATTCCCGAGCCATCAGCGTGAATTGCTCCCGCCGGTCCTAGCGCGAAGCCCTCAGCTAGCGCAGATGAACCACCTTTAGTAAGACTCACTGGAATTTCACGCATCCCCGCCCTATCACTGAGAACCTCCAGAGAATTATAGAAATCATACGCTGGGACACGTCCTTGCAGGTTCAGCGTATGGAAACGCCGCAACAAGCTCAGTGTCGCGCACGTCTCCGGATCCTTTACGGTTGCCGGGAACCACCCGATATTTAGTAGTTGGTCGATTACCGTAGGGTGGCCGATACATCCGCAGAAATCCACCTTCAATTCATGAATGGCGTTGTTATCGAGGACGACGAAGCGATGAGGGCCATCGCGGAAATCACACTCCTCGCCCGGGGCGTGGCCCAGCTGGTAACGAAGGCCCGCATCCAGACTGGCGAGGGCACAAGGCTGAAAGTAGCCGCCCTCCCATTTCTAGACCCACCAACGTCAGCGATCGCGTGTATAGAATGAGTCGCAACTCACGTCTATGAGATGCAGCGGCTCATCCCGATGACGGTTGACGACACAGGCGCCACAGAGCAGGCGTGAGCCGAAACAATCTTGGCAGCGATACTCCGCCTTCAGCTGCAGGCACCCCTCGCCCATGCAGCCCTTGGACCACCACGGACCTCGACCCTCACATCGCAGGAACGCATCCTGGAACTCGTTGCGCATCCGGATGAAAGGCAACATTGGGCGATCCTGAAAATCATTAATATTGAGACTGATATTTCTCAGGTCGCCCTCACCGTTTCCAGGTTTCGCGGGGCCTTCTTCTTCCTGCTCTTGATCTGAATGCCCTCCCTTCCACTAGACACCGCCGGCATCGACTCCGAGAACATCGTGTCGTCTGGATCGTAGCCCATCGCGCTGTCGAAAGCATCAAACACTCTTCTCTTCTCCGGTGAGGGCGGCGGCGCAGCGTTTTGATGAATCCGGACGCGAAAATTCGTTGCCGTCGATGTGGTCGACACGTTCTCTGCGGCGGGATCGTGGATATACACGCGGCGTTTTTTTTAGGACGGGGGGCATCTCGATGTACGAGTCTGGGCTCAGATTTCACCCGTATTGCACAACAATATATTCACATGTTGATACGACTAAAAAATGTGATGTAGAGATACGCGACTGCATGGATGGCGAGTAAGTAAAAGCTGGGGTGCGCCATGGAGAGTCATACCGCATCAAGAATAGGATGGAGGAGCCTCGGCGTCGCTGAGAGAGGTGCGGGCCAACCTCTCGCGCAAAATCTCCTCCTCCACTACAGAGACGGCCGCTGCCAGGGACTCCACAACAGTCAGAACCGGGTGCAGATCCTGCTGTTGCAGCTCCGTATAGTAATCCGCCGCGCGCTGGTAATCGTCGAAGATCCGACCCACCCCTGCGCAGTGTACCGCATACCACTGGGGGCACGCTATGATCTCCGGGCCCCGCAGATAGCCCGGAGATCGTGCGGAAATCAATTATCTCCGTGATATATTCCGGCCATCTACGGGCCCCGTAGATGGCCGGAATATTCAAAATAATCTGAATATTTCCGGGTTATCTCCGGGCCCCGGAGATAACCCGCAGATCGATAATCTCCGTAACATCTGCGGACCATCTGCGGGGTCCGCAGATTCAAAATCTGCGGACCCCGCAGATCATCCGCAGATCTTGAACCAAACAATCTAGAAAAGGAAATAAATGGGTGCTTCTGAGCTACTTGAATAGGCAATTATTCCTATGCCTTGAGTAGTGCATCCATTAATGTTTCCTCTTCTCGAACTCAGCCCACTGACTACCTGCATTGTCCAGCCCAACTCCACCCCAGCACTTTGCGCTTTTGTTTGAGTGACCGAACAATAATTCTCTCGCAAGCCCTTGCATCACCTCGCATCAACCAGACACAATAATTTCGATTTCGGTGTACAATACAATACATACATGGGTGTGCGAGCGAGGCGAGCACGTACTCAGTGCTGCCTTTGAACACCCGCGCCCAATTCGGAATGCAAGGCCTACCTATGGGTGCAGTTCAAATCCACGTACCGCGGCAGTCCAAACCCTTGTCAAAGGCCGAAGCCGTTCCACCGTGCGAACACCTCGGGGCCTCCCGCTACGCACAGCACCTCCCCTTATCAAGTCTTTGCTGCGGGTCCGGCACGCACGTCGTTGACGCGGAGTCGCTCGGCTCAGGCGCCGCACTGTTGGCGTTCGGAGGCACGGGCCCAAGTCGGGCAGCGGGTATGATGAGGATTAGGGTCTCGATATCTGTGGCTGCATCTGCATCTGCGGGTGGGGTTGGGGCTGCGGCCGTGGCACCTGCGTCCCTTGCGTCTGGACAGCACTTGCATCAGCGTCTGTCTGCGCGCCCGCGTCACGATTGGCGCGACGCTGCACATTTGATTCTGGCGCTGCAGTTTGGTAGACTGTGGTGTGCACGCACGGGTCTGCCTCCGCCTCCACCTCTGCCTCTCCTTCTGCCGCATGGTCGGGCGCAGACGAGGGTGAGCTGCAGCAGTGCGTTGAGGAGGGTGCCGGCCCCAATCCTACCGTGGTGGTGCTCGCGTCGTCGGCGTGGTCCACGGACGTAGGCGCCACCATCCCAGCGGCGCGGCAGGTAAAAAGGCCCGAGGGCCCTCGTGGAGGCATGCGGTGGCCGTGGACGGAGACCTGTGGGCTGCCGGGCGGGGGCGTATTGTGCTGGGCCTCGTCGTCGTCGCGAAAGGCTGCGAGGTCAGGGTCGAGAATCTTCTGGCGGGCCTCGCAGACGACGGTCTGTGGGTCGGAGGGGCCAGAGCAGGGGATAGGCTTGAGCTTGCTGCGCTGGGCGTGGGCGGCATGGGAAGTATGGGCGAGTGGTTCGAATCTGGGGCGGGAAAAATCTAGGAAGCACACTAGATGGGTTCGATCTTGAAGTGCAGCGAGATAAGCGAGAAGATCAGGCACTGCCAGTGCGAGTCAGGGTACTGTGACGAGAGCGATGGAAGATAGTGACGCACCTTGAGGTCCTGAACAAGGTAGTAGAACACGCGCAGCCCCTCCGGGTCTTCGCTGTCCTGGATGTCGACTAGCGAGCCGATTTTTGCGGTCTACCAGCCGTGCACCTTCAGTCCAGAATTCGGGACACAGCAGACGCGCCGGACGTACCTCGAACGCAATGTGGTCGTTTCCCACCCGGAGCTCTAACTCCTGCTTGCCGACAATGTGTTTTCTTCGGCCAGTTAGTGTCGTCCAGCACTCGTCCAAGAGTGTGAGCCGCAAAAAGCGCACTTGGTGATCTCGCTCGCCTCGACGACTCGCTTCAGCTCTTTTACGACCAATGGCCCGACCCACACTGTTGCAATTGTGTAAAATCGCTGCCGACACGACGTTATCGAAAACACGCACTCTCTTTGCGGATGAGGCTGTCGTTGCCGTAGTTTGAGTTGTTGGCGTAACGGAGATGGCCATGGGAGTACTCAAATTCTAGGAATTCATGGCGATGCTTGTCTGAATGGCCAGTGCTTGGGACGGAGTCAGTGCGGCTTCGTGGCTGCGAAACTGATGATTTCTCACTAGTATCTGCAAAACGGGTCAGAGTAACCCAAAAATTGAATACATGGATATCACCTGAAATGGAACGGGTCATTATCGTGCGCAGACAATGACAACATGAATGCCTTGCGAATGCCAACCCGAAATTCTGCACGTGTCCAGGTGGCTGTCCACCGTGACATTTTCCACCTCCCTTGTGGTTGTACGACCGTTAGCGTGTCGTATACAGCGCCCGCATACGAACGAGGGCATATTCTGTTCCAATGTATGTTTCTCTTGTTGCTGTCTCTGCTTTAACCTGACCCATCCCATAGACTAACAGCGAACATGAAATTTGACATCTCATAGAAAATGACTCAAGGAGAGGTACATATCATCCCTCTTTTTTCGAATTCGTCGCCGACAAAATATCTAATCAAAGCAACACCGCACTGCGCAAGTATGAAATCTGGTTCATTGTCGCACTTTCATTCACAAATCCGCGTCTAGCGAACTCGATGAGTATCTCAACGCATCCCCACCACCTGGGATGCCGGAGTCAGAGAAGTGCGACGCAACAATCAGTGCGAACCACATCTTTGCTCATCCTTGTTTTTAGCGACGAGCTCGACTTGAGAGCGATTGTCCCGAACCGGGGACGGCGCACGCGTCCATTATAAGTTCACCCGAGTACGACATCCCTCGCCATGTCTTTCGATGTTTTTCTTATTGGGATCTAGAGTAGCCCGCAACTCTACGGAATTATTTGGCACCCCGTACGCCCCTCCGACAATCCTCATATGCTGGCCAAACCGTTGCATCTAGGGAACGGACCACTTTTCAGACTCTTTCCTAATAGCTTCGACACCCGGCAACTGTCCCTACCACCACTCCTGGAAACAATCTCAGAAATCATATACGCTGCGACGGTCGTCCATGGGCGCAGCATCCACCAACTTTCCGGCACGCACAATCAGCCCGCCGCGCAGATCTAGTTCCGTTCGCACGACGTCCTTACAATCAACCTCTTCATGCATTTTGCGACGCACGCCGCGTGTACTCGCTTGGCATCACCTGCTCGCACATGTACGCCCTCCCGACGGAGCGCCAGCTGTGGACAGTCCTCCTGCGCTGCCCGTTCGTGCACAAGAAGGCGCAGGAGAACTTTAAGCGCAAGGTGCACCGCCGCGGCTCAAGGCGTCGGACGCGGACCCCGGGGTCATCGACCTGTGGTTCAAGTACCTACGCTGGCATACGATGGGCGTCGGCATGCGCTGCGTCAAATGGGAGCGCATGGCCCTCAGCGTAGGCCGGAAGGCGGACACCAGGCCAAGGACGTGTTGAATAGCAACAAGCAGCTCGCGACGACCTAGAACAAAATGAAGAGCCTCGGAGAAAAGATCGTACAGCAGGAGATGGGGTTGTTCAATAACAGATAACATACGGACTGTCGAGCCAGAAAAACGAGACAATCCGATTTTCTATGTCCACAGTGTCCACACAACACTCCCAAGTTTCAGCAAGTCTAAACCTCCAGCCCTTTGGCTTTCAAGTCAGTCGGCCGCAGTACATATAGCTTCACAGAGCGCTCTTCTGCCACTCACAGAAAACACGGTGGAGCAGCCGTCGCACATCTATGAATATCAAACGTGTCTTGCGCGTCCGACGTGAGGGAGAGCAAACATGTGTTATAGTACTTACTGTATACATTATACAATTTTTATTTCACTCATTCCGTTCTGAGCCCTGATGTGCTTCTACGCGTTGACTGAAATCGCTCGCTCTTCCAGACGTACCCGTACATGCTCCGAAGATTTAACCGCATCTCCACTCGCACGCACGGAACTCTGAGTACCGGTGTTTCAACTTGTACACACCCGCTACCCCTGCGGCCGGCCACACCAAGGAGCATGCAAACCAAATGAACGATTCGGTGCTGACTTGGTTATAGTCCGAGAACCTCGCCCTGCGGCAGAGATCGTGGCCCTCGAGCGCGCGCTGCTCGACGGCCGCAGGCACGGCGAGTGGGGGCCCGTCCTCCCGCCGCCCGGCTTCGCTTTCGGGTTACGGTCCTGCAACCTTCAGCTGCGACAAGGAGTGGGGTGCGATGGACCAACCTCGAGCAAACGTCCTTCAATTTTCAGCGCCCATGCAGGTATACCCTCTCCGGTCTCGAAATTCGGAGCGTCGTTGAGATCCGGCGTCGTCTGCCAAGATTGGCCCGAGACAGTGTGGCTCATGAATATTCGCAGTGTCCGCGTCGTCTACGCAATTGCGACGAGTCAAACCGCGGCAAGCACAATGCAGGATGATTTCCTACCGTCGGGTTCCAGACCAAGGCGTCCTGTATCTCGGCCCTCTTGCGCATTCTGGTCGGAGTCCATAATACGCGATTGTTTGGCTATGGCGTGTTTAGTACATCATGATGGATCCTCAAGACCTCGACCTCAAGGGCAAGCCGAGGGCCTCATCCAGCGCTCCTACTGCGACGATGTTCCCCCATCCTACGTCGAGCCTTTTCTCCTCCTCGTCCTCGACATCGAGGAGGAGGGCCAGTAGGTCACTCCCTGCGTCTCCAGCCAGGGCATAAACTACATGGACATCCGCCATTCAAATCTCTACTGTGCGCCGCGTCTACCGTCTCTCAAATCCTCAACCACAGCCACCAGTCCTCGCCCTCTCAAAGCGCAACTCAAACGCCGCCGAAATCTTTCTCCACCGTCTCACCCAGGTCCTCGTCGAGTACTTTAAAGAGCTTGAGGAGGAGAGCATCCGCGACAACTTTGTCATCATCTACGAGCTCATGGACGAGATGATGGACTTTGGCTACCCCAGACCACCGAGAGCAAGATTCTTCAAGAGTCTGTTTCGCCTCTGCTTTTTCCGCGGTCCTCACGAGCGCGCTCGCGTTTTTAGATACATCACCCAAGAATCCCACAAGCTTGAGATTCAGGCCCGCTCCCCACCGCAATAACGAACGCAGTGTCATGGCGGACAGAGGGCATCCGCTATCGGAAGAACGAGGTCTTCCTCGACGTGATCGAGAGCCACTTAAAAGGCGACGTCGTTCGCTCCGAGATCCTTGGCGCCGTAAAGATGAAGTGCTATCTCTGGTATGCCCGAGCTGCGGGTAGGCCTCAACGACAAGGTCATGTTCAAGAGCACCGGTCGCAGTACGCAAGCGAGCACTCGTCCTCCTTTCCACGGCTGACCCCCCTTTTCCAGCCGCCCGGGGTAAGGCGATCGAAATGGAGGACGTCAAGTTCCACCAATGTGTCCGGCTCGCGCGTTCGAGAATGACCGCACCATCTCCTTCATCCCCCCCCCCCCCCCCCCGACGGCGAGTTTGAGCTCATGTCCTACCGCCTCTCGACACCGGTAAAGCCTCTGATCTGGGTCGAGGCCACCGTTGAGAGCCATAAGGGAAGTCGCGTCGAGTACATGGTCAAAGTGATCGCCCAGTTCAAGCGGCGAAGCGCCGCCAATAACGTCGAAATCTACGTCCCTGTGCCCGACGATGCTGATAGTCCCAAATTTCACGCAAGTCAGACTTGTTTTCCGCCAAATCGTCGTCTAATCAAGTCTCTCCAGGCTTCAACCGGAAGCGTCCAATACGCCCCGGACAAGAGCGCGTTGTGTGGAAGATGAAACAGCTGGCTGGTGGTAAAGAGTTTCCGATGCGGGCCCACTTTGCCTGCCGAGTGTAAAAACGGTACGCAGCTTGTCTGGATCCCTCTTTGTGTCATTCTCAGTCGCCCGCAGAACAAGACGTCGAGAAGTGGGCACCAATAACGGTTAAATACGAGATCCCGTACTTTACCGTGTCAGGCATACAGGTCCGGTACGTGAAAATCGTGGAAAAGAGTGGCTATCAAGCTTTGCCTTGGGTGCGGTACATCACCCAGGTCCCAGAATGGCGACGTTTACAGGTATTTTATACGTCGACCCCTCTTCCTGATCTCTCGTTAATTTTCTCTCCAGCTTACGGACCGCACACGAGAAGGGTAGTGCGCCAATTAGACAGAGTACTTAACTTAGGTCCTGGGTGGCTTGTATAATAATGTTTTTTTTACCCACATTGCGAGGGGACGTCCAAACACAAGAAAACTGCATACGATAGATAATGATAGATACGGGGAAAATCTAGCCACGACACTCCTTGGCACTTCTCTTGAGAACCAAGATGGCCTTGCGGACAGATTGGTCCATGCACAAGGTTTTCCGCTCGTCTAGCGCAGCCAGCATGCGAGACCTATGAGCGCATTCATCTGCATCGTCCAACACTATGATTCCTCTTTGCACCCACGGACTTGGCGGGTGATCTGAATCCCATCCGCATCCAATGAACAGCGATTCAAGCGAATGAACGAGTCTCTCGGACGGAATCTTCAGCTTCCAGTGTCGCCGCGATGTCGAGCTATGCGCGGCGACAAAAACGAGAGAATCCGACAAACATCCGAAATCAACTCCCGGTGCTTCACTGGTGTTCTTCGTTCTGGATCTTTCTGAACCGCGCTGGTGGGGCTCGGGTACGTTCGGGGCCGCGATGTGGAAGCGCGAGGAGTTGGCGTTTGAGCAGCTGGGGAGCTCGCAAGGTAAAACTCGCCCAGATTTGTCCGGCTCCCCAAAGGCTGCGGTCGCGAGCGGACGGGACTTTCCGTTGCCCGGTTCGTCAGGATACGGGCGTCGAAATCAGACCACCCTTTCTTTCTCGCAAGTTTGCGATCTGTTGCAACCAACTTTTCCTCCCCCTCGTCCGCCCGCGCCTTCCATTTCAGAGTGATGCCTGGCGAGACTGACTTGCCCCACACGCCATTTCCCCAATCGTCCACGTCCTTGTTGGTTCTATCCTTGCCCAAAGAGTCCCTCGCGACTTGGTGAAGAGCCTGCAAGTTTATACCATCCCGCCAGCTGCGTTCACCGGTCCGGAAAATCTTGGTGATAATGTCCACTTCGCGGGCTCTTCGTGAACCCAGCACCGAACAGCTCTGCAAGCAAGGGTTCCCGTAAAACTCGGGTCGGCACTAACCCGGGCAGGATATTGTAAGTGAACGGCAATCCAGACGACTAGGGGGAATGAGTATACACATTGCGGCTTACCGGATTCGAGGGATTGTATGGAACAGTGTCAGAGCTTTTGATCAAGAAATTCATTTCCTCGAGCTTCTCCCATGACACACCCAGTATAACCAGATCGACACAATCTCCGTAACCAGGAATATAATCCCTCTTGAGCTTCACCCATGGTAAACGTCAATCGTTATACCCCTTGTGCTGGCAAGGTTCGTTTCCACTATATAGCCCGGTTCACCAGCTTTCAGCACCAGCCCTTCTTCGGGACGCGCCAGGCATTGCGCGAAGACATGGTGGATATTCGGATTTTTGTCAATGGGGTTTATATTCATTGCGATAGGCTGGCGGTCAGCAAGTCGGCAATAGGCTTGATGACGGATTCGAGGATAGCGCGGCGGGAGGAATAGGGCACAGGTAATAAAGATTTGGAGTTGAGAAATAGTATGTCAAAGAAGACGAGGCCAAGATGGCAGTCGTCCGAAACATCAGACCACGAATTCTCCAGAACTCTACACAAAGGTGAACGTTGAGACACCGGTGCAGCACAAGTACAGACCATCGATTTTGCCTTTGTGCCACGCGACCATCTCCGCATCAACGATTACATTGCTTCTGACTTGACTTGTAGAGCACTGGCCACGTCCCGCATGGCGTCCTTGGGCAAGCAAAGGGCTTGCCGTATTAAACCGTGGATGCCGTGCCGATCCAAAGCAGAATCCCTTTTGCTCTTGCTGAATATCGTTATGCGAGAGTCGCCGTCGGCCAGGATCTCAACATGGATCTGGGCACGTTCGCCGTCGTACTTCGTCTCTGCCCAAATTTCATGTGAAGTCCTGAGCATCTCGAGGGCATGGAGACAACTTCGCCCCTTTTCTGATTTCGGGATCTAAGTTCCGTCGGTAATATCCATCAAGGAAAAAGCCGTAGCTACCTCGATGGGAGTTCCTATTCTAGGTAATACCAGCCTCGAATGCAGCCGAGGCATCGTCAAACCCAGACCGGACCCGGTAGATTGCGAGCATCCGATGGCTTGGGTCCCAAGCATTCATGGCACCCTCCTGGATATAAAAAGGTGAGGAAGTAAATAATGGACGCGGTAACAAACCTCGGTCAAATGAGTGACCGCGACAGAGTTGAACGCCTTGAGCGCCACTGTATAGTGGGTTTCCGTCAGAGGATATAGTGATGGTCGAAGATCCTTCAGGATTTCTCCGCCAATAAATGCCCAGGGAGAATTAAAGGTAAACGAGAGGGGTGGCCAGAAGTATGGCAAGTCTGAAAAGCACGAAGAAATTATGACATGAGGATTACCGGAAGGACGTGAGATACTAAAAAGATGAAAGATGTAAAAACATAAGTCTGTGGACAGGTAAGCATGGTAGGGAGGGCGGAATGGGTCAACGTGCCAGTCAGGACTATTGGTAATCCTTTTCGGTCATAATCATCCTCTCCGTTCGCATTGCTTCACATCACAGTTCTGCAGGTCCAAAGAACTGCCGTTGATGGTAACGCCATTTTCGACTCGTAGGTCGTTTGCCGGTATACCTGGCTGTGAGGACGCCACCCCTGAGGATGACGCTGTGGCGGTGAAAATGAGTCGATTGTGGGGGAAATACGATCTTCGTTGCATTTTCTTGAAGTCATTAGGACGTAAACCTGAGTCCCGTGTAAATGCAATGCGCTGCTGTGATACAATGGAGACGTACTGTTCTTCCATTTGCCGCATCTCCGGAGAGAAATTCTCCTGATTGGCTTTGCGGGTCTTGGCTTTGAGCGGGTTGTCCTCTAAAAGGAGCTCCTCCAACTCGTGCGATGCATCAAAGTTGGCCTTCTTGGCCTAATATAATGCGTCAGTTGGGATATGAGAACGAGGCGGCTCAAACGTGCATCTGGGACGAATGGCGGTGTCTGAGCCTTCGATTCCAAAGTGTCCCAGTCAATTGCTTTAAACCAGGGGTGCCGCCGGAGTTCCTGGTAGCCCTCTCCATTTGGCTTGCAGCCAAAACGTCGAGCTGGGTCACGATCCAGTAACTAGCAAGATAGCAATGAGTCTGGGTGTGAGGCAACATTTGTAAAAGGCTCGTACCCGTTTCAGAACTTGCATCCCATGCCGGCTACACTTCTTCTCCGCATTTTCCGGCCATTTTAGTGGGTTCTTCGTTATGCTGTACGTAAGGTCGCTGTTCGTTCCTTCACGGAACGGCCGGCGCCCAAAGATGAATTTGTATGCGCAAACACCCAGCGACCACCAATCGATGTTATAGCGTTTGGTCAAGGTTCGGCGTTACGAAAGTAGACGTACTCTGGTGCCATGTATGCCATGGACTCGGCGACGCCCATTAATCAGCGTTCGATGAATGTGAGACCAATGTTGAAGTCCGTTAAATGGGCGTCCCCCCCGCTCATCCAGAAGGATGTTGTCGGGCTTGAGATCTCTGCAGACAAGTAAGGGATATTGCGGGCGAGGCCGGGAGAAATAACTGACCGATGCATGATGTTATTGCCATCATGCAAGAACTGGACAGCAGAAGACAGTTGGGCGACGTAGAACCGGACGACTTCCTCGTCCAAGGAGCCGAGACGCTCCAAATGGACTTGGGGGTGTCACAACTTGTGGGTAGATACGAGACCAGGAGGGCTCACACCCAGGTCGCCGCCCAGCATGAGATCCAATACAAAGAAGCAGTTTTCATCGTCATACCACAGATTGACAATAAGTTCTACGGTTTACTCAGCCCATCGGTCTCAATTACCCCTGATACCGGCTTTTGCCTTTACTTCTAATAATTCCCAAGGGAGGTCTCTTGACCGAGCTTGCCATCTGTGCGTCCATCCAGAGTGCATATGTTAAGGTCTCTCAAGTGCACTCTCTGAAAGGCTTGTGTATTTTACGCCCTTTCCGTTCAATGAATAAGATCCAGTCCCATATCTCCCAAGAGCTTCGTCAAGAGCTTGAAAGAACACACCTTCTTGCCGCTCGTACTGTCAATAGCCAAAGAATCTCTCCAGTGGTGCTATTCTTTGTTTCCGTCAGAAGTATTCAATGTTGACACGGAAGTAAACTGATACTTGGGTGGAGGGAGAATGTATGACACTACTGACTAAACGCTTCTCTCCAATATTTTGCGGTGGTTTCATGAGGACGGCGTGCACGAAGTATAGCTCTCGCCTTGTCCCGCTCGGCCTCGACGGACCGATGGTGCTCGCGCGCGAGTGGGTGGAGCCGAGCGCGGCGAAGAGGGCGGGGACGAGCACGGGCGAGGGGAGGTACTCGCTCGGGTCGCGGGAGCGTTTGTGCAGCCCGAGGTGAGGGGGGGAGCGGGAGGCGACGCTGATGGGGAGCGATGGGTCGGCGAGCAGGAGGTCGACGAGCGGGCGGGGGCGAGGGGCTAGAGAGAGGGAGCGTGCAAGGAAGAGAAGAGTCGCGCGGGAGCCAGCGCACGCCGGAGCAGCAGGAGGAGGGCGAGGTGCGTGGGGGGCCGTGCGCGCATGGGACGGACGGCGGGGTGTTGGCTGGGGAGAGGCGCAAGACGGTCGCGCTGTGAGGCGGGCGAGGGCGCGGGCGCGAGCTCGGCGGGCCGGCACGTCGTCGTCGTCGTGCTCGTCATCTCGGGGTCCACGGGCGCGGGGCGTGTACGTCGGTGCACATTGGGGGGCGGGAGCAGGGCACGGGGCTGGGGGCGGGCGCGGGGGAGGGGGGGCGGCAGCTAAGAAAGTCCCAATGAAAGGCGTCGACTCGGCGTGCGTGTCGCGCCAAAAAGAAGACTCTAAACGAAAAATCAGTACAGAATATGAAAAGGATGCAGCGGGCAACGTACTTGGTGTAAATCACATACCACGGCCACGCCACTCCCTCACCGCGTTCGCCACTTATCGGGGCGTGAGGGGCGGGAGCGGCGGTGGCACGGGGACCGAGATGGGAGTGTAGGAAGAAGGTGTTGGCGTCAGCCGACATCGCTGACGCCGTCTACATCTTGGCGCGGCTCGGCTGCTTGGGAGTCGGCTCCGACTCGGCGAGCTCGTACGTAGGAAGGGGCGGAGGGGACGGGAATGCGAGCGTCGACGAGATTGCGCTTGAGCCGGACTTGGTGCTCCGCTTGCCGCCCTTCTTGCCGCAGCGAGCGATGGTAGCGTCGTGTGTGCCGTGCACGGAGAGGACCGCATTGACCGCGGGCTGGTAGTCGAGTTGGATGCGGGAGATCGATGGCGTGCGCGAGCTAGTCATCGGAGTAGCACGATAGTAGTTCGTCGGACCGGGCGGCGCAGGGGAGCGCGCGCTCGGCCTGGGTTAGCACGGAAGGCAGTTCCGCGATGGCGGTGGGGAGAGGGCCGAGGCAAGGAGGCCGGCGAAGGTACGGCGGGGAGTCAAGTCTGGGGCGTATGGCGGGGCGAAGGTGGTGGCGACGAGATACGGAAGCTAGGTTAAGAGGTTAAGATAAGTGCGGTAATAGATATTCAGAGACTTACATTCGCATCGATAGTAGCGGAAGGTTGGGCAAGCAAGGGGTCGTCCCGGTCAAGGGAGAGTGCCACGACGCCGAGTATGCATGTGTTTGGATCGAAAGACGTCGCCTTGCGAATGTAAAGGGACAACGACGATGAAGTCCGCGGGTCGGAAGAGGCGACTGGACGCGAGTAGGGCCTATAGGGAAGGGAGAAGACCTGTAACGTGTAGGAGACAGGTTCTCCGACAGCAGAGGGAAGTTCTGCCGTCCACAACACGTGCATATGGTCGTTACACCGTATGCATGCTCCCCGACGCTCCTCGGGAGACGGGTTCAGCGAACACTTTATAGTGGGGGTCCGAAGACAACAGTATTTTGTGAGCTGGCGGTGTTTTTAAAGTTCCCAGGACGGCGACGCGTACGGTCATGTGACATATGTCCATACTTTTTCCTTCGAACGTCCTGCCAATGCCATGAACTTGTCCATGGACGCATTAAACCGCGATTTTGACAACAACACCCAAGAAATCTGGAATGAGTGTTGTAGTCCGCCGCGTGCCGCTCGCTCCACCTCTGTACTCACTCGGCCAGACAATTAGGTGGAATGAGAGGGAACGCCGCGGGATTGTGGGCATCGTGCCACGCCATACGTTCCAAGGAATCGTAGATTATGTTTTAACGACATTTTAGTGTCTCAAACTGATCTGTGGGCCTGCCAAGGAACATGGCGGGGAGACATGCAGCTCTGCTGAATTCAAAATTAAAATTCAGCCGGTACGTTCCTTGTTTCAATTCATTTTTCTTCGTTCACGCTAGTCGAGTATTGACTTTCTAATAGGGCGGACACATTCAAAATGGCTTCGACGAGGCCCCGCCGCAGTAGCGTAGCCTGTGGGTCCTCGGACGACCAAGTAAAGCTGGATAGGCAAGCTATGTCGTATGAGACAGCGTGTCGGGAGCGAAGTGGGCGAGGCCTTACAATGTCGTCATCATCCCTTTTTCTAATTAGTGTGCGGTTGGATTTTTCGGTCCAGTGGAAAACTTACCAAATCCGAAAATTCCTGGAGAATTTGCGGTTCATAGACGCGGTTAGATAAATCGATATATGACTAGGCAGGGTTTGTATACCTGAGCCTATGACCGGCATAATCCAGTGGGCCTTCGCCTGTGCGGACCAACCATACCAACTATCAGGGATTTTAAGTGTTAATGTCGATTGTCGAAACGGAAAGAATAGAATAATAAAGACGCACAACAAACCAATCGGAACGAATACAGATCCAACGAAGATGGCCGGAATCCGCATTTCCGGTTCACCTACGCCTCCGTTTTTTATCTGCCAACTGTGAAGGCATTTTCAGAAAGTTTCAATTGTCTTGAATTTAGTTATTACGTGTTTGTAAAGCGCATTGGAGAAGCGTGTGCCAAACGCCGTGGCCAGCACAAAGCCGTTACCGAGGCCGCCGTACATCAGCCCGCTTATTCCAAGTGAAAATCCGTAGCTGACATGGAAATTAGAGTCGATCCAGAGCAAAGATCAGCTCGTACGTGGACGTGTAAAACCCTACAAAAGAAATCATAATTAGGGTTAAGGATTGAGCCACCATCAATTCAAAGTACCATCGAGCGTAGTGAAAAATAGATAGTATATGCTGTAACCTAGATATCAGCTCCACGTGTTAACTAATACGGTTTAAACTCCTTACCCATACATGCTGCATTCAAAAACAACGGGTCAGAAAAAAAATAGTTATTGTGCGTAAACCACTCACAAAGCCATATACAGACTCAGTATGAAGCATATAAAGCTGTGAGATAGCAATAGCAGGGGGCGGCTAAAATTGATCCACATGTAATGCAATTTTCCGGGAGGATGTCCCGTTGCCAGAGGAAGTTGAACGACCTTTTCAGGATCACTGGGCTTCGACATGTAACGGAGCTTGAGTAGTGGAGCATATGTTTCTCTTGGTGATTCATCAGTCACATATCACCACTACCGAACCAGAATCACATACCTAAGAAAAGGTATGCCAATTAGGCTAGCAAACGTTGTAACGCCTGAAAAATGTTAAATACGTGTTGGATACGTGCTTCAGATGTCTTCCAATTCCTCGAATTTTCAGGATTGCAAAGCCATCCATCGGGAATAAATGTAGGATCCAACAGAGGCAGAGGAGGGCATGTAACAGTCGGCTTGCAATAATTGAGCGATTCACAATTTGAACACGCAAGAGTTTTGAGCACGGGCTCCTCCGAGTCATGTTGAACGTGGGTGAATGAGGAGCGAGAGGAAGACATTCCGAGTTGCTAACTAGGTTACTGAGAGGGAAAAAGTAGTGGTAGCACATTCTGAGGGATTCTCCTAGGCTTTTAACAGACGAACTTGCCCGATGGCTGCCGTCCTGCGCCGGGTGCAGTCGGGTCCTACTACGCCTGCGTGTTATACATCCACACCTTGCCATGTTGAAGAGTAAGCGCGCGCGCGTTGCATGCAAGATGAAAACTTTGTCGGTGGTGGAGCGTTTAAAATTAAACCCTGCTGGTTATTGAAACTCCGACCGGCCGATGCCACTTGCGTATTCAACTCATGAAAAGTCACTTTGCCATACCGGCCGATACCACTCGCGTATTCAACTCATGTTTTAGAGAGTCACTTGAGCATTTCCACCTCTTTGGCTCCACGAAGAAGTTCTATTCTCAAATAAAAATCACTATATATGCCAAAGTCTGGTAAATCCGCGGCGCGAACGTCTTAAGGCAAGCTGAGTGGGCTTTTCATCCGGATGGCCTCCCCGTAATAGTAAATATATACCGGGCTACATTCCCAACCGCTTGTAAGAGCATCAATGGGAAGGCAAAACCCAGAAGCGAGCGAAAAACCTAAGATGGTCGTCGTTTACTATCGAAAATGCTAACTGCCACGTACTGTAGCGGCTGCGAGAGCGCTTGCGGCATACGTGAATGTATCGACCAGATATAGCGTGATCGGCAGGCTGTAGATCAGTCTCGTGAGTCGATCCTACGGATTATGGAACTCCCTTACAAGGTGGCCATCATGCCTGCACCATAAGGAGATTAGCCTTAGCTGTTTGAGCAATATGTTCGACTTGCCAAAGCCGAAGATGCCTCGCTCGTAAAAGCCGAAGAACTGAGAAATATCGGGGACCCTCACCCGAACCAATTATGGGCATGATCCAATGAATTTTTGCCTGAGCTAGCTGTATGAGGTCAGATCAGGGGATTCAGACTATGCCCTTGACTTACAACAGGCCAACAGGGACGAAAAGCGAGCCGATGAATAGTGCCGGGATGCGCATCTCTGGCGTTCCCTTCCCACCGTTCTTTTCATCAAGCTAAATCATTTCTGAGTGTCCAGGATTCATCCTCCGAGGTCGAAAACTAACGTATCTGTACATTCGGTCCCCAGGCCTAGCACCGATAAATGTGGATAGGAAAAACCCAATCCTGCACAGATGAATCCTGGAATGGAAATAAACGAAAATAGCAGCGGAAACACGCACCTCGGGATTCGAATACCTCGCCAGAAGAATTGAGCATGTATCCAAGGAAATGCGAGAGTCGACAGCCTGAATTGACGGAAGAAGTCCTCGAGTGCGGCCGTCCTCGACGATCTGGGGGCGCCGAACGCGACCCTTCCCGACGCCGTCCGCGCGAGGCATTCAGCAACTGCGCCTCGACCCGAAAGGACTTGCAATTGTCCAAGCCAGTCTTGAATCTGTGTCGAAGGTACATCCTCGAAGACTTCTCGACGTGGGTCAGATTGAACGCGATGGTGGCGATGAATCGTTGACAGGAAGGTCCATAGAAGTAAGAGAGTCCAAAAGTAGGGAGGTACAAGCTGAGCCTGAGAATTTGGCAGAAAGATTTGAAAGGGTAGATGGATCTCGTATCTTGGCTGTGGATAGTACCGCGAGCCAGTTCAGATCGAGTAGCCTTCGGGTGCGCGAGGGTGTGTGCAGAAACACGTCGTCGTGCGCGAAAACGCGTCCTCCGAGTCTACATTGCCAAGTTGTCGATCGCGATCCATTCATCCAAGCACGAGATCCCTCGTTATGAAATCTTTCCGCGCAACGCTAGTTCTTCCATCAACGAGCTTGAATTTGCGAGACTCCAAGGATTTTTGAGAATGAACGACATGGTGATAGCGATCGCGGAAACGATAGCGTTGAGAAAGAGGAGTAGAGAGAAAGAAGGATGTGGAAGACGGGAGCGCTCATGCATAAGGTGTTAACGACACGTTCAAAAGAAAGAATTTTGAAAAGATAACGCGCGCAATAAGGCCCCCGTTGAGGTTTCGCACTTGCTGTAACGCATCTGGATGGCTCAACCAAGCCATTGATGCCTTTCTTTAATTATTCTCCATTTACGAGTATTTACGATACATGTGATTGTACTCCGGTATATCCGGCTAGTAGTCACATGACAATTATCATTCTTCATCTTAACCTTCTTAAGCCTCGAGCGCGCATTCTCAAACAGGAGTGGTGCACTGCGCTCGTGGGCACTTCTCAGGAGTTAATACTCCTACCTACTCAATCACTGGCCTGAAAGTCCCCGTGAGGCTTTACAGGCAAGTCGGGAGCTCGTGTCTCCGTATATTGCCTTGCTGGCATTCACCGCGCACCACTCGCGGTCACTAGGACCTTTACGGTCTACAAGAGCCTTGTGTGCTCTCATATTGAGCCCCGTGAGCTCTTTCATATCCCCTTTCCCATCTCGATTCAGCTCGAATCGAGGCTACGACATTCTTAGGCTCGCCAGGTCACTGAAACGACAAGTTCCCTTCAAAATATAGTAACGAACTGTTACATTGGTGGACACATTGGGAAATTCCGTTTCACCTTGGCCGGTCTACTCTACTCCACTTCAGCTATGTTCAACTCTCTCATCGAGATTGGACACTACTTTAACTCATCGGCAAACGGCATTTCGTTACGGGACTTATCTACACAGATAGCGCTCTACCGTCTCCAACCCGGGGACCTCCTTTGCCGCTACACCTCCATCGGTCTCCACCCTGCATTCCTCTCCGAAGTCGAGTCGGTGGTCACCGACATCAATGGACTCCTGCGTGAGGCGTCGGAGCGGCGGCAACAAGATGTGTTCATCATCGATGATGATGGCACGCTTCTCCCGCTCCTACGGTCGTCGTCCTCCTCCTCGCAAGTTTACGCCACTTGGACCATCCTGGCTAGGCGGCTACTCGGAGGTGTCGAGCTTCTGCAGCTCTTCTGCCTCCCTGTTTCGCTCGACGAAGTTGCTTGCCGTTGGACCAAGTTCGCGCAGGCCGAGGCTGAGCTGTGGGAGAAGAAGCAAGAGGCAGAGGATCAGTGGTTGCGTGCGCGAGACAAGATGGTGCAGGATGCTTACGAGCAGCGGAAGTTGGTGCAGAGAAAGCAGGAGCTAGCACGAAAGGAAACAGCTGAGAGAGCAGCGGCACGTTTTCAATTTTCGACCACAACCGTTGATTCGCGCTCATTCTCGCTTGCTTCCAAACCTCGTGCCCACTCGCGCAAATTTTGCGGGGTTATCGACAAGTGTTGGCGCCGTTCAATGCTGCGCTCGCCATCAAACCGAGCGCTAGCGACGTACTACGGCTTTGAGCCGGTCACTTTCACATCCACGACGACACATCCACGACTGCCCGACTTGGACGACACATCGTCGAGCCCTCACTCCATTCTTCGCGTGGATCATGCACTTATGGAGTATACGACTCGATGGGATCGTGCCCGGACTTCGCTCGACCTTTGGGTCGACCAGATCGAAGCACGAATTCACGCGCAGGCAGTGAGCGGGGCACGCTACGTCGAGGGGGAAGGCATAGGAGACTGATATGTTTGAATGCATCCTCCGCGGCGCACATTACTTCGCACAGCCCGGTCTTTGACATTGGCACCTCGTATAGGACACCTCAATATACCACTTCTCCGCGTCGATCGACTCGGAGAGGTAATCTTTTCGTTAATTCTTTTTGTATTAACATCCTCGGTTCGCAGGAGATCATACGCCGCTCGTTCTCCGATTTAACCAGAGAACGAGAGGAGTCGTCGTCTACGTGGCATCTCGTGTAGCACCGACAACTCTGTTAAGGTGGGTCTACTCATCTACATCCGTAGCCTTACGTCCGGGACGAACCTTCCGTGCATCCCGGTTGGTTCTAGCGGACGGGCCTACGTTCTCTTCCGTGCATACCGGTTGGGAACGTAGTGGATTTCGTGTAACATATATCAAGATTTTATTCAATTTTCTACCCTCCTCCAACGTACCTCAACGCACACTCCGAGTCAGCGGTACGATCGCGCAGACGAGACCTATCTGGCAGTCCAGTAGTGTCAAGTCTGCGAGGTGAAACGGTACTTACTGGCTTTCCAGTCTGTTCCGGGTCACCGTGATTCTACAGCGCTCAGCTCGTCCGTGGCATTTCGGTTCGAGCAGTCTGAGTGTACCACCGCGCCATTCCGCAGGGTGTGCACCCGTGCCGTTGTCTTCATCGAGAGCTCCAACGAGCTTGCCATCAGACTAGCAGAGGGAATTTTTTCGCTTTCGAATTCATATTCTAAGCACATTCTACTCTGGCCGAGAAGATCCTCGACTCGCACTTCGGGTCGGCCCTTTCGCCAGATTCACCATGTGTAACACATCCCAGAGATCCATGACCTGGAGCCCACGGAGAGGGTCATCGGCGTGAGCTACTTGCGCGAAAGATAGCAAGCACAAAAGTAGTGCAGTGGTTCGACGGAGTTGAGAAGCCTAAAGGCGCGGCAGACCGAAGCGTGGAGCCTGGAAAGAGAAGCGCTCGAGATGCGCGACGCCAGCACCAGGCGTCACCAGCGTCCCGCGAGACTTCCGCCGAACTCAGGTCCCCGAAGAGGCATGCGGAGAGGAAACTCACCGCCGAAAGCCTCGCGCGCGACAACGACATCGATCACTCGAAAATACGCACACTTTACTTTTGGCCAAGAAGACGGTTTTCTTGTTGTTTGGTTTCGACAACACTTGCTTCTTCCACCACCACCGCGACATCATCCCTGGCTCGCACATAGCACGTGTTCCTTCACACCGCTGTTCCACGTTCGCCAGGCTTTGCGTGCACGCGCTCCCGGTAGATCCGAAGCGGAAGATTGGCGTCAGCTCCGCGTTCAATGTCGCAGCAGTTCGGACGGAGCAACTGAGATGCAAGTCAGACAATCAGCGCGAACAAAGCCTTGCGACGCATTGGGTGGAGTACCGATGATGCCGTTTCCAGTTGGAACGAGGAGACTCTGAGATACACAAGAGCCTGGACAAAGACTTCTATGGCTTGTAACGTACCGACGGAATCGCTTTCAAAGGGATGTCGCTCACTAGTTCCACGGCCCGCACTCTGCTTGTATTGCAGATATCTCGCGGTGGAAGTACGCCCCTGCGAAAGCTCGAGCGTGCGCACCTGCCCACGCACGCCGCCGCCGGTATTGTCGAAGAAATCATCGGTGTCGAGACTGTGGGGCTAGACGCAAAGTTGTAATCAAGAGCCTTTGAAGGTCGATTCCCCCGTACCGGATCCTACGTTTTCTCCTGGAGTAGTGCTCATTCACAACACTAAGGCGAAGGTTGTACCAGTGGCTGAGGATCATTGTGAGTCGTGTCAAGTACAGGGTTTGCGAGTGCACAACGCCGACTCGAGCCCCACGCCCGCATCGGTGCAAACGATGCTGGCGGTGTCGGACGCCGCTGCTCTCGCGCCAGTTCCTCCACCGCCTAAGTCCACTGCTCCAGCGTTCGCCATTGCGAGCGCCGTCGAGCTTGGGGGGCTTCATGGGCAAATGGAGGGACCGCACACGGAAGTGCGCACGCCTGGGAGGCTGAATAACAACTCGGACACACCCCGGGATCAGCACTTGAATTGCACCGCGGAGTCGTCAAGTCGAGACAAAGCAGCTGCAAGACACCCGACAGCGTTCGGCGCCAAGTTGCGGGGCAGAAGGACATATCTGTGCCATACGACCGTCAATGTCGTGCCCCGGCTTCAGAAAAGAAGGACACGCGCCTGGATTTCTCGCTCTGTGTTCGTCGTGGTCAAATCGGTGCAGAAATTCCATGCGGAGCTGAGCCAGGATCTCAATTAAATTCATCCAAACTTTCGCAACTTTTCTGGAGGATCTCTTGCTGGAGTCGGGTACAGAAAGTAGAGGAATGAATCGGTTGAGCTGTCGTGTATTCGCGAGATCGCAAGCCTAAAGGATCTTGTTGTGAGACGCGACTTGGACGCGAGAGAGGAATGCTGTTTGGTTTCGAAGCTATTGACCTGGACAAACAAACCGGGCTCCTTTCCAAGTCTTTTCAAGAAGTCTTGAATTCAACTCGGTCCTGGGGATTCTAGGCTGGACTGGCTTCAGACTTTCAATCTAATTCAATCTACATTCAAAATGCTTTCTACAAGACTCGATGGATCTCAGACACTGGACAGTCGCTCTTGTCTGTACCTCGCCTCAGCCCTATCGCTGCGCTCTGCTCCGCCGAAGCGATCCGGCGAGTCTTCATCGTCCCCAAGCAGCGCGATCTTTTGAGCATTTCTGTTCTTTGCTCAAGCCCCGAGATGCGCTCGTGAGGGATCGTATCGACTGAATTGAAATGTCAACGCGGATTCATTATAGAAGCCAATACCACACACCTGTGGACTCTCGGGTGCTGTTCCGCGTTTCGCGTTTCGCGGATACGGTAGTGAGTAACTCGCCGCGTTTCCTTCGCGCCAGAAGCCGTGTCCGAAAGCGACGCGGGGAAAGCGGCGTGTTCCACTATTCTAGCGGCGTCATCATGGATTTCGCGCAGGTTCATTATCCAATCAAGACGACGGATACGACTGCGAGGCTGTTTGAGAAGCGGGAGAAAAGCGTGCGCACGCCGGCCCAGGAGCCTACAAATGCGAGTGGAGAATCGATCAGCAAGCTAATGATCTAAGAAGAGAGTCGCGACATGTAAGCAGCTCTCCCGACACGGACTGTATCAAGCTGCGGCTTGCACCCACCGAGTTCAATGCGATGAGTACGAAATGCGTCAACGCATCGTGCTACTGGTTTTCTCGCCGACGATATCGCCATCGAGTCTGAGGGGCTAACAAAAAGCATCGGAGTGTCAGCTAAGTCGCGCGCATCTTTGCAAGGCAAGGACACGGAATCGCTCACCACTTGAAATTCGGTCGACAAACACATTCCCATGCATGCGCGGCATTAAGAGTAGGAGCTCAGCATCGCGTCGAGCGCCAAGTCCCCGGGATCTGCTCGAGGCCAGGGATCACATACTCCGAGTTGCGCAGTCTACACCATCACGGAAGTCCCCTGCTCCAGCGCTCGCCACTGCGAACGCCGTCGTGATTGGGGGGCTTCACGGCCCAGATGACGGGACTACACGCAAAAGCGGGGCCTGGGAGGCTGGACGACGACGCGGACACACGGTCACAGACCGGGGATTAAGACACGGAAACTGCACACGATGAGCAACACACCGTTGTCGCGCAGGCCGGCGCGGACAAACACGCTCCTATGTTCCACTGTGCATAGTCTCTAATCTCGCATCTAGCCTTGATCTCCCCCCTCGGCCATTCCCTCGGTGCCGGACTTCGAGCGATTCGCGCTCAACGTACGTTCTGGACTGATTACCTGGCGCTGTGGACCGTATGGGACCGGGAGGGAATTGGCACATACTTCTGGAGTTGATGACTCCAGGCGCAGGCGCGCGAGAGATGCAGCTGAATCGAAATTGATTCAGAATCAGGATATCTTCGTGTATTTCCGACACTTGCCTCGGCCACCAGGTCCAAACCATCCTGGACTCCACGCTCGAGAAACGGTTCGTTTCGGAGCATCTTGAGAATCTCCGACACCAAGTTACGAAATTTCTTGACTTTCATGCCTTTTCTGCCGAATTCTCAGATTGGACCTTTCCAAAATCTCGATATTTGTTACTTGCCTGGACCTGGGTTCCAATCCATCACGAGAATTCGTCGCTTCCGGACACTAGATTGTCAAAACTTGGCGCCGAAAGTACTTGGTGTGCTTCCGACTTCATTACGCACCCGCGCCCAGGTTCGCAGCGGCGGCGACCAACCAACTCGGATTTGGGCACAGCGAGCGATCTGTGATGGTGTAGTGAGGCGCCGGGTCGAAGCGACAGGTTCCGGTCGAGAACAACGAGATGTATAGAGGAAGAGTCAAGCAGATATTGTTTGGATCCGAGGCCGGAACCAAACAACCGCTCTCTTCCTCTTTTGGTTTGCTTCTCTAGCGCTCTGCTCTTTTCTCCGGATTTCTTCCAGCCTTAGCCTCATGTCCCGGTGTCTCCCTCTTTGAAATTCTCGGTTCCCTCGGCTCGTTAGTCTTGAAGTTCGTACTCGACCTCAAAAACTTGCGCCTTTGGGTGGGGCGGAGAGAAAATTTAATGATTCGGGCGGCCCAAAACACGGGCGTTCATACAGTGGTTACTCGTCGTGATCCTGCGTCGATTTATGCCACGAACAAGCTCGAATTGTGCATCCAGATACGAGAAGTGGAAGAAGTAGAGCGGAGTGTGCCCGTGTTTCCGATACCTTCCGGAACCAAGGAATTTGTCTCTTCTGTGTTCATCTCAATCTTCGTTTAGTTTTCGCCCCATGTGTTCTGGGTGCATATTTCTAAACTCGCGACTGCTCGGACGATGTAGAGGGTCTTTGAAGGAAGCCCACCTCCACCGCCTCGATAGTTTTCGCATCCGCAACGCATGCGAATTCTCGCGACCGCAATTTCTTCGGCCCCGCTCGGACAAAATTAATTAATTCACGAGCGGAGTTCTTTGCCAACCCACTGGCCACCCACCGCTTGTCATTTCCTTCATGAGGGAAAATTCAAAAAGCCAGACTGAAAGCCACAATCACTGGCTCATTTTTGATTATACCCTTCAGTCTGGGGGGCATATATCTGGGCTTTTTTGCTGGGGGGCTAGGGGTATAGGTACGACAACCCCGTGAATGGACGAGACCTGGAAGGGATGCCGCGAGCGGTAGCGGGAGTATCCAAGGGCTAGGGAATGGATGGACACTCTAGAGCCTGCGAGAGGTGTCTCCGGAGCTTGCGGAGGACGGAGCCGGAGGCGCAGCGATTGGACTCGGAGAGGGAAATTTTTCGGCCAAATTTTGAACATTTTTTCTTTCTTTTGTTTTATCTTGATGACCCGGCAGGGCTGCCCCATATCTCGCAACTGGAGAATGGGGGGCTCTGTAACGCATCTGGATGGCTCAACCAAGCCATTGATGCCTTTCTTTAATTATTCTCCATTTACGAGTATTTACGATACATGTGATTGTACTCCGGTATATCCGGCTAGTAGTCACATGACAATTATCATTCTTCATCTTAACCTTCTTAAGCCTCGAGCGCGCATTCTCAAACAGGAGTGGTGCACTGCGCTCGTGGGCACTTCTCAGGAGTTAATACTCCTACCTACTCAATCACTGGCCTGAAAGTCCCCGTGAGGCTTTACAGGCAAGTCGGGAGCTCGTGTCTCCGTATATTGCCTTGCTGGCATTCACCGCGCACCACTCGCGGTCACTAGGACCTTTACGGTCTACAAGAGCCTTGTGTGCTCTCATATTGAGCCCCGTGAGCTCTTTCATATCCCCTTTCCCATCTCGATTCAGCTCGAATCGAGGCTACGACATTCTTAGGCTCGCCAGGTCACTGAAACGACAAGTTCCCTTCAAAATATAGTAACGAACTGTTACACTTGCGAGCGTCGCCGTAGATACTATCGAACGAGCGTGTCGAATGTATGATACGAGGATCGACAAGGGATACGAGGTGCATCCTTGAGGCAGTCGGAGAATAACGCCAATTCCGCGTCGAAAACATCGAAGACGAAGAGACATAATAACCGAAGAGATTTGAGCGCCCGAGCTGCAGACCGAAAGAGCAAGAGAGCGGTTGTCACCTCATAAGGCTCCATAAACGCGTTTTACCTGGTAAACATACCGCAGGCTCAATGCGTTTTATGTGGGCTGGCCATTTCGGCTGTTTCCGAGCCACTGTAGAGCTGTGTCAGGCTCTCCCGGCATGCCTCAGGCTCCTCGGCATCATGGCAAAGGCTTCGGCATCAAGGGATACCTGCCAGGGAGCCTCCGGGCATCTCGGGGAAGGCTTATGTGGGTGGATAATCAATAAATACCCTATAATTACTACTTAATACCTCAAAATAATACCAGGGTGTTCCCGAGCACCCCGCCACTTCACGTGACTCACTGAAAACAGTTCGGGCACCGTGCGCCCAACGGCGGGGGCGGCGCGCCACCTCCCAAAAAGGAAATATACCATAAAATACAGCTAAAATACAGAAAAAAAAGCAGAAAAAAATGTGCTGGGGTCCCAGGACGTTTTCTGATATGGGTGCGCACCCCCGCCGCCCTGCGCGCCCCCCGCCATCAAATCACGTGATTATGTAAGCAAAAATCAAAGTTGTAGAGCGGAAAAAGGGCTACATGGTTGTCTAATACCATTTTGGCTGAAACCCACCTGTTAGCCCGAAAAAGGCAAAATACTTTCCGAAACGCGGCGCTTTTTGGTAGAAAAATCAGCCTGGAAATTCAGTGGGCAGGTTACTTGTCCAGTAACATTTGCAGCCTTATAAATATCATCATTGTGCACCCCAATCATTCTGTTCTGGGGCTACCATTCACTACTTTCCAAATTGGGACCACTACGCCTAGCAGCCCAAAAAGGAAATAATCGCTGGTTCACAGGTTTCTAGCCAGGTATTGGCAGGATAATTTTCAGCATATGTTGGTTGTACATTCAAATGCATTTATGAGCTATTGCACCACCATTGTACTGTTGCTACATCCTGCTAATTCAATATTTTTATTGATGAAAGTTGCTGATGCCCCCACATGCCCCCAGCCCCTGTGCGACCAGCCAAATGTTTGAATTTGCTTCTTATATCATCCTTGAGTGTATTCTAACCCTCTTCCATACATATAGCCCTGAATGGGAGCTGCCACAGCAGATATTGATGGGAGATCAAAATGCGACCAGCACCGTATTGCTACAGGTACGATGGTCTGGAAATAGGGTACAAAAATACATTTTCAAGCTAAAAACTCGAAATGGATGAACTTACATGTTGACCTACTGCTCAAAACATCAGGCAGATCAGTTTTACATTTGAGACATTTCACCTTCAAAACTTGGTCCCAACTATTGTACATGTGTGCAGGTGCATCACAAATGTATTAGGGATGCTCAAAGGAATTTTAGGGCACTTGAAACCACTTTTATACCTACTCAACATGGTATAATCTGAGAAACCATTTTTCGACTATTTCCCATCTTATGGCTCAGGAAGTCATCCAGGAGCTCCAAAATCTATATGAATGGAGTCTAGTAGCTCAGAGGATTCTGAAAATATATAGGTTTGCATGATTTGGCCAGGTGGTTGTTGAGTTCTGAAAACCCAGAACTAGATGAACCAGTGTAAAAGTTACATACCAACCTATATCCTCGGAAACACCATTCAGTTAAATCTTCACCAAAACACTTCAAGTAAATTGTTGTCTGAGTCGGTTTTACTGTCTGAATTCATTGCTAATGTTCATTTTGCGATATCTGGTCTCCTTAGTTCCCTATTCAAGAAATAAGCAAAATGTGCCATTTGACAATATTGGCATTTATTATAGTATATTGCTCAACATATTGAATCAGGAATGTTGAAATAGGTTGGGACATTCATTGGGTCGCTCCAAAACACTAGTTATAGCCTTATAGCATCCTGAATAGGGTTAACAGGAATGTCAAAAAGATCACTTCAAATGATGAAGGATGAGGTACCCTAGGTGTCCATTGTCCACTTTCCTAATATTACTGAATGTACTAATGCTAACAATCATTAAATGGGATTTATCACATCATGAGGAGTGCACAATAAGGCCAAAATGCGATTTTCCTAGATTTCCAATTTGTGATGTTCTTGTTAGCTAGAGTAGGATACATCACCTGGAGGATGTCTGGGTAGCATGAGGGAACATGTTAATGCATCCCTAAGTTATTTCTATTGGTATATCCCCCAGATAATATGGCCAGGACCCAATTTATTGATTTCGCTTATTTTACCCATGTAATGCACTGTAGTAGGCCCTAATGTATTCCAAGTGACTTCAAAGAACCTAAAACAACATCCCTATGTGGTTAGATCATCCAAAACGGTTGAAATATGAGCCAGGGAAGGGCTAATGTCAAAAATTTCCTTTTTGGGTCGAAAGTGTTGGTGTCCCAAAAAGGAAAGTGATCGCCAAATTGTAGAGCTCATCAAGGGCTACAAGACTCATCTATACCATTTTTTTATTGGTGGCCTGGTTGGGCCGCAAAATGCAAAATACTTTCGAAAAGCCGGCGCTTTTTGACCAAATAGGGGCTTTCAGAGCAACCAAGCATCAATTGCATCCCAATACAGGCAGCCATCAATTATATGGCACCCAATATGTAGGACAGCCATTAATTATATGGCACCCAATACGGACAGCCATCAATTTAAAGGCAATGGCCCAAGCCATCAAATTCACGGGAATGGCCGGGGTCATCAATTTTCACCCCAATACGGACAGCCATCAATTTCAAGGCAATGGCCGGAGTGCCATCAATTTTAACGGCTAAGGGGCAGCCCATAATGCCCTAATATTGGCTAATATTGGGTGTAAAATAACATTTTTTTCCCCTGCAGGGCAGTCACGTGGCTGCATAAGCATATTTCAAGCTCCGACGGCATTGGGGAGGGCACCCGGCAACAGGGAAAACCTGCCGGGCACTGGCCGAGCTCAGATTATATAAGCCCTGGTAACAACCCACATAAAACGCATTGAGGCCGCGGTATGATACGGTCCTAAAACGCGTTTATGTGAGTGTACCAGCTGCGGTTGTTGCGTATGGTTGACATGGCCAACTTGAGCCCCCGTAGGATGTGTGAGGGAATGGACGTAAGTAACTCATCCATTTCTCATCCAAAATCGCCTGAACTAACGAACGCCTGGGGTCTTAGGACGCCCTCTTGCTGTCTGTGGAACATTATACGCCATTTACTGCCGTGCGCGTCGTTGGTGTGGTGAACATCAACAGTCATTCTGCCAAAATGGGACCTGGACTACAGTCAATGTAAGTCATCCATTTCTCCGTAAGTCTCCTAAACTAATGTAGTATCGTGCCCCCCAAAAATCCCACTCATCGTGCGTCATGCATCTCGGGGCCTCCAAACCCGTGCGCGCCGTCGCCATGACGGAGATCACCGATACTTTTGCAAAAATGGAGCTTAGAGCGAAATGGAAAGTCATCCTTTTTCTATCCAATCTTTTGAATTATTGTTCCCTCATACTCCCCAGGAGCACGATCGTCGGGGTGGAGGTGGAGGCAGAGGATTCAACGGACAATCGCGCGACTCCGGCTGGGGTAGTCGAGGTGGTGGAAGCGGTGGTAGGGTGAGTAGATGCATCTATCTCTCCGATGCACTAGCCTGATACCTTCGTTCGCAGCCCCTGCGCCGCCGTACGCCTCCGCGCCGCCGCTCTCGATCCCCCTCCGGATCGCCCCCTGATCACCGTTATCGCTCCCCACCTCGGCAGCGGTCGCCCTCCCGCGACCGCGACATCCACAGCTCCCGCTCCCCCTCGCCCGCCCACCGCAGTCCCCGGCGCTCGATTTCTCACCCTTCTGTCCCTCGACCTTCCGCATCGTGTTCCCTCACTCGTTCCCCCGCCCCAGGCAACCGCCGCCGCCCGTGCTCCCGTCCTTCACGCCGCCGCCGCGGGACAGGCACGACAACCGGCGCCGTCTGCGCGACAGTCGCAGTCCGCCAACGCGTCGCCGCCGCCTCTCGCCTTCCCCTTTGTCGCGTAGCCGCAGCCGCTCGCCGACCCCCCCGCGGCGCCGCAGACGCAGCCCCTCGGCCTTGCGCTCCCCGCCGCCGCGTCGCCGGAGCCTCAGCCCTGGCAGGCGTGCGGGTAAAGGCAAAGCCTGCGAGCTGGAGTTGCAGCAGGATGTTATATCCCGAGCCGAAAGGGGAAAGAGAGACCTCCGGGATCTCCGGATGTGGACGTAAGTCCGGAGCATCCGGAAGAAGACCGGAGGTTCTCCTGTCGGCTGTTCTCGCAACACCACAGCTCGGAAGGGTGAGCGAACTGTCTGACTATCAAGCCGAGACTAGACGGAGGAGAAATGGGAATAGAAGACTCCGGAGGCAACCACGTGACCCCGGACGGAGCCGGACAGGTACCGCAAGGGGTGCAGAGTGATCCGGAGGATGCCGGAAGCAACCGGAGGAATGCTGGTGGAAGCGGACAGGCTCCGTTGGAGCCCAACACAATGTAACAGACTTTGCGGAAGCGGTACACGTCGCGGACGGAACCTGAGTGACCGGAAGCGGTCCGGAAGGAGTGCGTGGGAACCGGGGCTGATCTGTGACAGTGCGGGAGACTCGGAGGATGCCCGGAAGGGAGCCGGAGAGGCACCAGATGAAGTGGAAGGGATTCGGCCGGAAAGGCTTCAGCCGGGAACCGGACGACTGGAGTGAAGAATAACAAAGACAAACAAGATCCGGAGGTGTCGAGAAGACACCGGGATGAGGATGGAAGTAAAGGAAGACTCAGTCCATGAAGGAAGCCATGGAATAACGTTAATTTTCCAGATAGAGTACAGAATGTAATCTACTGGGATTATATAGATAAGTCCTCTATTGTAATACCCAAAATGGATAAGTCAGAAGACTCGGGGACGTAACAATAAGTATTGTACCAAAAAGGAAATGCATGGGAAAGATTAGTAAGAGACAATAAGGAAGAAGACGGATAAAAGGGAAACACGTAGTAATATAATATGACGCAAACACGCTTGGCAGCGGACACAGGGACAACCGTGGGAAACGTCCGGAGGGCCGGAGGCCCGATCGGTTCGGAGCGGAACCGGAGGCGCAGCCACGGAAACGAGCTGAGAGGGTTGGAGTTGGTGAAGCGTTTGAATGGATGGCCAACTCATCCACTGCGGGAAAGGGCCGGAGGTCCGGCGGCCGGAGCTGGACCGGAGGCGTGGGAACAAGTCCTCGCAAGGCCTACAAGCATGTGAATGTGTCCGGAAGAAACCAGGAGGGAATGCGGAGGTGGAAAGGACTGTAAGAACAATGCGGAAATAACCGATTGGTCAGGGAAGGCTGAATAAAGGATGAGCTTCGTAATCAATCTAAGTGGGGATTGACCGGAGGGCTCCGAGAGGCAAGAGGCCGGAAGGAGTCCGGAAGCGTGGGAACATTCCCGGAGAATGGACAAGCCAGGCCGGAGGGACTCGAAGGATCGGAAGGCATGATAATTGAGCTTTAGGAGTCCACGAGGAGCGGAGGCCGGAGTGGCTGTGCCGGAGATGCCGGAAATGGAAGGGAATGGAATGGCGGATATGCCTGAAGATGCGGAAGGTGGAAATGAGCAGAATGGCTATGCGGGAAATGACAAATGGTCCCGGAAGACCGGAGGGTCGTAAGGAAGGAGTGGCTATGATAGGCTTAGTAATCATGTGAAATGAGATGTCACCGGAAGTGATGGTGACCTCCAGGAAGCTCCGGACAAACCGGAGCTGCGAAGAAAGTGTCGGAATGTGCATGGATATAACACAGGAGCAACGAGCGCAGAATGGATCTCGACGTCGGGGAGCTGAGGATCAAGGGCCAGGCCGCGGTGGAACGCCGGAGAAGTAGGTGGGATGGGGTTGAGGACGAAGGGCTCCCCTTGCTTTCCGTTATATCCTGATGCTGACTATTTTTTGATTGAAGGAAAAAATTAAGGCACTCGAGCTAGAGAAAGGGAGAACGAACTGAAGGAAAAGGCGTTAAGGAACTAAGCGATGTGGACGCAGAAGTCGAGTAATGCATGAACGTGAGGGCGCGGGTGGCGGCATGTTTCCTCTTAGTATCTTTCTCTTTTTTAGATTTTTCAATGATGCTGAGGCCAGTTCCAGTTGATCGATAAACCTGTTCCATGAATAAAAGCAAACTTTGCAATATATCGTCCACAAACAGTTCGAGAGATGCAGCCACTAAACTAAGCTGACGGCAATTCGTGTTGGTATTGAAGCTTTGAAGCTCTCCAGGCCCCGGGAAGCTCCTGCCAAGGATTGTCCGGAAAATTCCTGAATTTCGGCCTCAAAACGCCACTCATTTAGGCCGATCTAGGCTAGTTGCCTGGAATTAGCCGATCAAATATTGTCAATTTTTCCTCCGTCGCGTGGTGTGGGAGCTCTGACCTGGGCCCATCGCGCTCCCATACTTGCCTATTGGAATATACCATCTGTTGACACTGATACGAGAGGCGCTCTCATTTGAATTTGCCGGGTACAACTCGAACTTCAGCCAGGAGGTCTCAAAAAGCCATTTCGCGGACGAGGGCTGCAGATTTGGGGCCTAAAAAAGCCAATCTTTGGACAAGGAAATCACGATTTTTTTGCCCTCAGAAAGCCACTTTTCCGGACAATCCTTGGCAGGAGTTTCCCAGGGCCTAGCTCTCCTTTGCCTCTCGATCTTCTGGATCTCATTTATGTTACCCAACGGTACTGTGCGGACGATCGGCGACGTCGATTGTATTTTTTAATTATCCGTTGCCTGTGATAATCAAACTCAATAGCAGAATCACGAACCCTCGTTTCTGGACAATTTTTGGACGATGAGCTGACAGGCTTGGCTGAGTCAGCGAAACCCGTGACCTGTCCATGAGATTTCCTCCACGCGTCGCAGGTCTTTTTGCATTGATATTTAATTTAATAATTAGATGGTGTGCCCATGGCGCTTCGCATGCCGTGCGCTTGCTGAGGCATATGTGGAGGTGCCGGAGACAAATGGGCTCCTGAAGGACAAGGACAAGCTGGACTGGGCGTTTCTCTTACATGTCTCACAAGACCGTTCAACTCGTCCACGCTCAAAGAATTGAATTCTCCCCAACCCTTGAAACAAATCGAAAATGCCGGTCTACCCTTTTTCAAAAATTCGCTCACGCCAGTTCTTTCGCTCCCAGTCTTTGGGTCTCGCAGGACCTACAGCTTGAAAACCCTAGTGGTGGTGGCGCTCCTCGCGGTCGTTGCGGTCGCGTGTGCGGGGCGGCGCCGGCGCTGCGGCAACCGGGGGCTCAGGAACCGCCGTGGCGGTTGCGCGGTGCGCACGCACGGCAAGCGTCAGGGGCGGAGGCACCTGTGGTGCGCCCGAGTCCAGGTGCCGAGTCGAAGGCGTAGCAGCGGGGGACGGAGTGGAGACGCCGCCAGCTGATGTGCAGTATCTGCGCGCTCGCGATACGGGAAAACTGCGCACGCCCGACGGTGGTCGGGGGGGCTGTACGTGACTCGAATGCGCTTGCTTGTTGACGCCCCAGGAAGCGGCAAACGTGTGGGTTCACGGACAGTGCTGGCGAAGACAAGGTTAATTAGTACATGGCAAAACTCACTCCTCAAGCCAGCCCCGCGACTGTTCCTTGCCCCGCAGCAGCTCGTCCACGTTCCGCATCATGCCCTTGAGCCACCCGCGCACCGTCTTGTCCCGCACATCGCGGCTCGCGGGTATCGGTGGGGTCGCGGCAATGTGCTGCAGCGCGCTGATCACTACATGAGCCTCAAATAACTAGTTATATCTGGTCTGTGGACCAACGCCATAATGCGTTATAACAGGGCTGCCCTTTTCGGGCAACCGGGCCCACCGCACCGCGCTACGGCCATCGTCGGCAAGTCGCATCTGACGCCGGCTTCTGGTCGCCGCACATCACAACCGTGCCGCATCGCGCCACCGTCGATGGGCGGGTGTGCCGCTGATTGCGGTGTGTTCCGACCTGGATATCAATCCGAATTGAGCCCACCTTTACGAATTCGGGGCGTTATTACATCAATCGGTATCTACCGGCCGTTCGATTGCCGTGGTGCGCCCTCCCGCCGCCCGCGCCTCCCGCTCGCTGCTCGCGCCCGCGCTCGCGCCCGCGCCCGCGCCCTCCCGCCCGCGCCCACCCGCCCGCTGCTCGTGCCCTCCCGCCCGCTGCTCCCGCTGCTCGCGCCCGCGCCCGGTGCTCGCGCCCCTCCCGCCCGCTACTCGCGCCCGCGCCGCCGCCCTCCCGCCCGCTACTCGCGCCCGCGCCACCGCCCTCCCGCCCGGTGCTCGCGGCCGCGCCCGGTGCTCGCGCCCCTCCCGCCTGCTACTCGCGCCCGCGCTGCCGCCCTCCCGCCCGCTACTCGCGCCCGCGCCGCCGCCCGCCCGTGCCCGCTGCTCGCGCCGCCTCTGCCACCCGGCCCACCGTTCACCGCTCAATCGTCGTCCGCCTCGCCGCCCATCAACAGCTCCTCATCATCACTCACATCCCCCCGCACCAGCTCATCCTCCTCCTCGTCCTCCCTCTCCTTCCTCTCCCTCTCCTCCTCGTCTTCCTCCAGCTCCGGTTGGTACACCGAGGACTCTGGCGCCGAGGCTGCGCGCACCTTCTTTTTACCCCGTGCCAGCGGTGGTGCCGTCCACGTCTCCTCACCCCGCCTCTTCAAATCCCGAAACATCGCTGCCTGCTTCCTTGCAAACGCCACCGCGCCCACCGCCTCCTCCCAAGGGATTACCCCAATCGGAACCGCTCGAGCCCGGCGGTCCCAGCGCAGCGCCTCGAACTCGAACGACACGAGAACCCGGAGGTACTCCACCTCCAGAAGGGTGACCTCCTCGTTCCAGCGTCGGACCCGCGCGTACGCCTTCGACCATTCGATTCGAAGAGCTAAATGTGGTGCTCAACAAGCGCAGCGCTGCGAAAAAAAATCACTCACCGTCTTCCAGCTCTGCGTCGGTTCCCGTCGACCCCGCCACTTCCCAAATCCATGACATCTTGCGGCGATTTTCGCTCCCGCGCACCCCATCCTCCACATCGTCACTGCTATCGCCGTCGTCCTCCGCTGGCAGCAGGCCGTGGTCCCGCAATTCCTCAATCCGCTTCTTTCTCCTCTCCGCATTCTTCCTCCGCGTCTCCGCCTTTCTTTCCAGATCCTCCGCATCCTCCATACACTTAATGTCATCCTTGCGCAAGCACTGCCACCCCAGCTTCTCCCCGTCTCCGTCCGCGCACAGGCGTCGCATTGCCTCCCAGGCCATCTGATACTTCTCGGAGTGCAGGCGTATCTTGCTCTCGTTTCTGGCGACCACGGTCCGCGAGCGGGTGTTGCGCTTTTGATGGCGAGAGTGCGACTTCTTGTAGATGAGCAGTCGCGACTTGACATGGAGCTGGTTCCTCAGGCGGACGAGCGACACGCGGCACTGCGCGTCGCGCATCACGGCCTCCACATGCGGCAGCCCCGCCCTGCACGTTTCATGCTGCACCGGCGTCAGGGCCAAGGGTAGCATCAGCGGCATATTCTCGACCTTCACGTCTTCCGGGATGGAGGCGTCGCCGATCGCCTGGAGCGCCGCAGGCGTGTACGTGGCCTGCAGCTTCCGGAAACGTAGCAGGCGCCGACCTAGCCTCGACCGCATGCCTGCGAGGTCAATCTGCATCCCCGCAGTGTTTGCCTTCTTAAGCTCTGCCTGTAGACGAATACGCCGCCTGGAAAACCGTCAGCACGCCCCGCGAAGCTCCCGTTGTGGGGAACAAACATACTGCTCCTCCTCTAGATCCAATCCGAGCGTCATGAATTTACTCGGCGTTACGTCGTGCAGGGACGCAGCGCCGCGGGCCGCCTCGAGCTCTTCCTCCTTTGTGAACTGCAGGCGAACCTCGGCCTCATTCAAACCTAACCACCATAGTCTAGTCAGCGCGCCCTCCCCTCCGTTCCGGAAGAACTCACCTGTGACCTTGACCTCGTATGGGTTTTTAGCCGCTGGGTTTGCCTCGAAATCGTGGACCACCTGCTTCCACGCGGGTACGCGGTCCCTTTGCTCCTCGGTGAAGGTGTCGAAGCTCTCCTTCTGGCGCGCTTGCTCCTTCTTTCCATTGTCCATTCGCCTCCGCAACGTCGCCACTGCGCGCTCCAACTGTCAGCCGCCATTCGTGAAAGCAGCTGGGTAAATACGTACCGATTGTGACGAGCTTCTGCCAATTCCAGTTTGACCACTGATAGTCCAAAACGCCGTGCCGCGCCGACGGCCCCATTTCCTGCGTACTCCTCGCGACGGCACCAATCATAGACCACGGGCGCTCGATCCCTTCACCGTCTACCTGCGCGCTGCCAAGGATGAGGTTGAGGGAGTAGAGGATGTGGCACGCCAATTTGTGCACGCGCAGATGCATCTTGGGGATGGCGTACTTCATGATTCCTTCCATAAGGATAATCCGCACCAGTGGGGGAAGCTGCTTCAGCCGCTCCTTGAACCACTTGCTCCAAACGCACACGATGTCGTACGATATGAGCTTCCAAAGGGCCGGGTGCTTGTGCCGCAGGATCGATGAAGCCACGTAGTCGACATTGGAAAACCTAACGCATCGAATGAGGGCACCGTTAACGCGCCAAGGACCAAGCTCACCTTTCCCCGCGCTGCAGATCGCCCACACCGTTGGGCTGCACAAATTCGTGGCGCGCACACACGCCCATCACCACGCCAGTCGTGCTGTATCCGCGAGAAAATTTCGTGTTCGCGTGGTCCAGAGCCGCGAGCCCGCTGCACGTATTCATCTATAGTTTCGTCAGCCGCCACCCGACACCCAGCTGCAACTTCGACGTACCTCCTTCTGATCGGTAACGCCGCGCAGGTAGGCCCGGTACTCCTCGTCCTCCACCATATACGCCCACCCCGTCCCGAGTGCCGGATCCTTCAATTCGCTTGAGACAAGCCGGCGTTTGAGGCGGAAACAGGCGTCCAACGCCAGGTACAACGTGAATTTGTGCCTGGCCGCACGTCAATACCCTCGCTAACGGTCGCTAACGGATGACATACCTTTCTTCCGGGGGCGTACTTTCCCAATCGTCGGGAAGGTTGATCCTGGGGCGTGGACACGCCGGACATTCGACCGCCAGCTCCCCGGACTTGGTCCCCGCCGCGCCACTGCTGTCGTAGGCCCGCGCCCGCCCGCCGCGCTTCAGCATCAACAGGTGGCGATATTCACGGCACATGCGGATCCATTCATGGTAGCGGTCGGGTGGCTTGTCGCCCGTGTTGTTGATCAACTTTTCGAGGATGCCGTAGAAGTCGTACATGGTCGTCTTTGCTTGGAGGGTTTCGTGGTGGAATTGATCCAAGACTGCGAGCGTCGCACACGTCTGCGGCCGCTCGTGAGTCGCAGGGAACCAGCCTGCACGAAGCAGCTGGATTTCGTGTGTCCCAGCCGCCTCCGCATTGTCGCAGCCGCAAAAATCGACGCCGACCTCGTGGATCCCGTTGCTGTGCAACGCCACGAAGCCGGCGTTGGCGCGCTCGGGGGACCAGCACTTGGATCCAATAGGGTGGCCCAACTGCACGCGAAGCCCCAGTCGCACCAAAGGCGTTTTCACGAAAAAACCGCCAACGTATTTCTGCCCAGCTCGAATGAATTAGATACTCAGAAACAAATCCAAAAAAATGCTCACATAAACGCGATGGAGTGGATTCTCCTCGTGTCTCGCCACGATGCAGACGGCGCAGTACATTGCGCCCCCATGGCAATCGCTACAGCGATAGAGAGCAGGCCCGTTGTAGCCGTGGCACCCAGGACAATGTTCCACGTTGGTGGTTCCAGGGCCATCCAGTCGAATGAACTCGCAGAGAAAGCTGTCGACCTTTGGGCGCCATGTGTACAAGGACTTGTCCTGACAGCAATCTTCAGTCAAGGAAACCGCGTAAGTCAAACGCGTTCATACGCACCGAAGGTTTGAATGATTTGCCGGAGGCCGACACAAACACACGTTTCCCAAGTGGGCGCGGGACATCGTCCTCACCGTCCTCCTCGTCGCCCCAGTTCAGAACGTAACGGTCGAAGTCCAGGCTGATGGAATCCACCCCAGAGGCGAACCCGTGCTCTCCCCGGTCTCCCACTGAAGCGGCCTCGACTCGCGCTCTTTTCACAGGCGAAGGCGGTGCGAAAGGGTGCTCTTCACGATACACGCGTCGGTTATCAGATGATATCCGGTCCACGAAGCCCGTGATAGGCGCGTCTTCGGGTAGTGTCGGCGGAGGCAGAAAGATACGGTGCGCGTGGGCGTCCGCGGTGAGATTTTTTTCGTTTTTGTGGGCGCGCTTGCGGGAGTGGCGACTCATCGTATCTGTGCGCGTAGGAAATATTCGCGTCCAGCTTAAGCTTGCACAATACAATCACGTGCACTGTCCATGGATTTTCCTTCGGAAATTCCCCGTGCAAATGGTCAGACGGTACGTACCCATGAGTTGAGATCATCCCGTGGTCAGAGACCCAAATCATCGGGCCGTCCACCTCCAGTTGCGGAGCGTAATATGCACAGAGCTTGTCGCCGGACATGCTCCGCGACGAGCTCCCTGGCATCAAAACCCTAACGGTACCTTCCTCAGAACTGTGCGTCAGGAGGGCGCTCCTCCCCCGCCGAGAGCTGCCGCGCTGAGTTCGCGCTGGCTCGGACCGCCTCCCGTGCGATGCGTTCCCGACGCGCGACGGTCCGGCGCCTAAGGATAGCGCGCGTTGAGTTGGTGCTGGCTGGAACTCCCTCCACTGCAATGTTTTCCCAGCGCGGTGCGATCCGGCAGCATTGTCGATCCTTGCCCTCTTCGGAGGCGGAGGATCGCCGTTGTTGTCGCTGTTGTTGTCGCCGTTGGCGAGGCGGGCGTCGTTCGCCGTGACGAGTTCGCCGTTGTTGTCGCCGTTGTTGTCGCCGTTGGCGAGGCGGGCGTCATTCGCCGTGACGCAGGCGGGATGGTTGTTGCGGCAAAATTCGCGGACGAGTGCCTCAACCGCTTCGATGTACTGAACTTGCCTCTTCTCAGCGGCGGTGTTGCGCCGTATATAATCATTCGCGCCGCTGCCTTGCATCAGTACCGTCTTTACCTCAACACGTTGACGCACCTGGCCTGGCTGTAGAGAATCTGCTTGACGCCATTGGTGACCAGCCAGTAATACTTGAGAAGAGTTCGTCCATGGTCGGGATGGGAGATGAACCTATCCCCGGGGACAAATTCCAGGTCACATGCTTTGTAACCGTCTTTGATCGGGATCTTGTACAATTGGGCCCCGCCGACGTGGGCGCGTGGGGAGAAGAGAGTGTCGGCTGGTGCGACGAAGTCGGTGGGCGCGGGGGCGGAGGACATGGTGGTGGGTGGTAAAGGAATGCTGCGCATTGGTGGTCTTTTATGAAAATATATTGAATTGAGACTCTCCGATCAAGTTCTTCTTCTATTTTCTTTTCTGTATTCGTCCATAACACCCCAAATAACCCACCACAATGCCTCAAGGCCTCAAGGCGTAACGAAACCGGTGGCAGTCCATGGCAAATCGCGCGGACTCGCCAAAGGTCGGTACGATCCCAGTTGCAAACCCGACCACCCGGCTTACAGTTTTAGGTCGATATTTTGCTACCTTAATTATTCCCTCGTTTTTTTTTTTTTTTCGGGAGTACTACCTTTCTTTTGACGTTACTGGACCGCGAAACGCACATGAACGCGTCCACCTGCGCCGACCCGACGCCTTGACGAGCGCGACTAACTGCGTACCACGAACGACCCATATTAGGAAACGGCACTGCCACCGCGGCGTACCATGGCCTCCTCGAACTTCACCTTCGTCTGCGCCCCTCCGCCGTCCACGAAGCTGCTGCTGCCCGCCACCACCTCATCTCCACTCTTTACTTCGTTCTCCATCAGCCCGACCAAACCCGACGCTGGGCGCGCCCGGAATCAGGCGCGTTATCGCGAGAAACACAAAGAGCGCGAGCAAGAGAAGGCCCGTCTCAGGATGCAGCGCCTGCGCAGCGGAGACAAGAAGGCACACGACATGATTCGGGCCATGTCTTCCGAGGAAGTACGAGCAAGGTGCGTTGTTGTTGGGCTTCCCGGCGGTGGCGCTCGCTCATCTAACTCAGCGCTCTGTTTGCCCGCTACCGGATCTACCTCCAGCGACACGCCCTCAAAGTTTTTTGCGACACCTCTGATATGCAGGCCTGGGAAGCGTCTTGGGACCGCTTTTCCAGCAGGGACGGGCCGCCCTTCGATCGCCAGGATGCCGCATTTCTGCTTCGACACTCCCACCCCAACTTTCATGCGCCCGCCCCCACCGATGCCGAGATCGATGTGCGCCTCGAACGGCTCAACACCTGCGACCCGATCGTTGAGTACACGCCGGAAGAGGAGGGCGAATGGCGCGCCATTCTAAAGAGGTCGCCGCCGGGATCCAACGACGACGACCTGGAGTGGATTTTCCGCCATGCGGTCCCAGCGCCGAGGTTCGAGGACATGGATGCGTGCTCCTGCCGGTGATTTTGTGGTACCCTTTCAATTTAATGCATTGATTTTTTGAAACTGTGTGCGTCAATAAACCTGAACTGATATTTTGCACCCCCTCCAGTCTACTCTACATTTCAAGAAAAACTACGGAAGGATGCACTCCTACTCGATGGCGTCGTACACAGCGGCGCGGCCCGGGACACATTCGGTCGGGACCAGGGTCTGGATAGCGCGCGCGATGAGAAAGTGAGCAAATTTAAGTAATAACGCATACCTTCTTCGGGGCGGGGCGATGTGCCGGACATGCACAGGGTTTTGTCGCCTTGGCCTTGGTCGGGGCGTTTTGGTGAGGGGGTTCGCGGTCGCGGGCCAAGCGAGCAAGCAGCGCGGCGTCGGGGTCGGGGCGCGCGCGAAGGCGCAAGTCTGCGCGCTGCGCGATTGCCTGGGCGTTCTTGGAGATGCTAGGGAGCCCGTGGACGGGTGTGTGCGGGGGGCCTGCGCCGAGATAGAGGGGCGCCGCGCGCGCGCTGGGGTGGGGGATGGAGACGTATGGCATCGTGCGCCCGGGAACGAAAGTGTAGACGGGGTGGATGTCTTGCAGGTCAATGGGGGTGTTGTATGAGGCCCGATTCGCCCGAGCCTTGCGCTCCGCCTTTGCTTGATGGAAGTCGACCCAGTACGAGCGGGAACGCAGTATGGGGGCGTTGTTTCTCGGCGTGGACATGGTGGTGGTCTAGTCCGAGGAGAGAGGGAGAGGAAGCAACGACTCGCGGATCATTCCTTTTCTTGTCATTCCTTTTTTTGTCTTAATTCATCTTCACCTCGCCGCTAACCTAACTAATAATGAACTTTACCTTCCTCTGTGCAGTGCCCCCTGCCAGCGACCGAATGGATCCACCGCAGCGTCCCCCGCTCCTGACCACGTTTACCGCCGTCTCCGCTGAGGCCCCTGCACCAGTCAAGTCCCGAGCTGACAGCCAGGCTTGCTATCGCGCCCGCAACAACGACACAGAACGCATGAAGGCGCGCGCGAGGATGGCGCGCCTTCGCAGTGCGAGGCGGGAGGAAGGTGCGATACAGGAAGCGCCTCAAGAAGCTTTGAGACGGAAGCAGTCCTCTGACCGGCTCCGCGCGACGTAAGTTTCCTGCTCGCCCTTCCCTTGCTGCCGAACGCTGATAAATTACCCCACAGGCCGCTGTTCGCTGCTTTCCGCACCCACGCGCACACCCACCTAGCTCCCCTTCTGGCCAGTCCCGGCGCCGAGTTCGCTGATGTGTGGGATGGCACTGACTGCGTCATCGCGGACGATGAAGTGGCGGCGTGTCTTGGGCCACTGCGCCTAGACTTCAAAATCACAGACGTGGGCGCGGTGGCCTGTTTCGACAAATTATTGGCATCTCACGGAAATTTCGATGAGGAGGACTTAGAGTTTATGTTTCGACACGGTGTCCCGCCACCGTCGCCTTTACTATATACATCTTAAGATACATCTTCTTCAAATCAATTTTTTTTGGGGTGCCATTGTCTCATATATGTGAAAATCAAAATAGATTGCAAAACTACATGAACGACGCGACGTATGTAACGGGCAAGTTGGACCGAACAAAACTGAGTGGGGTTTGAGGCCAGATCGCCCAGAGTGTAAGCGGACGCACCCCAAAAATTATTCACGCAAGCAATCGCGCGCGCATGAGGCGCGCGTGATGAAAGAAGGAGCGAATTTTCTAAGGCTGGTCGTCAGAATGGGAAGGTAGGGGAATGAATGGAAGACTCACAGTTTGGGTGCTAACGACAACACGTCGCCGTTCAGAAGTTTCGTCGCTGGTCAAGACGTCCGTGTCGCGGTCGATACGCATTCCAGGGAAAGGGTTTTGATCGAGGGCGAGGCGCCAGGGAAACTGGTCCCAGTACAGGTCGTAGAGGGTGATGAACCACGCCTTCAGGTGTCCCTGCCCCTGAGCGCTGGCGAGGATGAATGTGTCGACGTGGGTCTGCAGGAATTTGAGGCGCGCTCCTTGGAAACGGAAGGGCGGGGGCGGAGGAGGCAGTGCGAGGGGTGATTTCGTTTTGCCTTTGCGAGTTGTTTTTCGTTTGGGAGGCATGCGGGGAGGTGATTCGGCAGTCGGCGCGCTGAAATAGAAATACTGGGCGAAGCCCGAGGGGGGGGACGGAGACGGGACAGAGATCGATTCGGAGAAGCGTGTACTTGACGGGACATGAGGCGCCGTCACATTGGATCGGCGGGGCGCGGAGTTGGGTCAATTGGATTTATTGGGGTGGACTAGGCTTAAGGACGGGTAACTATGGCGCCCAGATTCTTTAGAGCTTGGATTTGTTGAGTGAGCGGTGGGTGGAGTGGATGCAGCGCGAAACGTGCGGTACGGGGAGCTCGTCTTCATCTGCATCAAGGGCGACAAGGGGAGGTACGTCGTCGTCGTCCCTAGCGTCGAGGGCTGGAGGCGCGGGCTCCTGCGCAGGGGGAATGTACCCGGGGAGGTTGAGACGGAAGCTCGCGTCAATGCTGAGCGGAATTAGATTAAATTCAGGTGGGTGGCTGAGGTCTACGTACCTGATTAATAAAAGCGGCGCGCTGCGGTGCTTTAACGAGTCTCCTGACACAAAGGTATCTAGAGTGAATGAGAACGAGGTTCAGGCATGGGCGAGGGCAACGTACCGGTAGTTTTCATGGTTGGATGCTAGTTGGTGGCTGCGTGCTGGTCGCGTCGAGGTCGCCGCCTCGGATTTGGCCGTGACGGGCGTGCGAAGTGGCGGCGCGGGGGGAAGTATTTCGAAGGACGAGAGAATATAATTCGAAGGACGAGACAAATGTGTGGCCAGCGTGTCCAGCGACAGGGCGGATGTTGGGTAAGAAGGAAGTCGCCGTCAGAACGAGGTCGCCGTCGACAAAGCCAGGTTCCAAGGGCAAGGCGGAGAGCACAGAAGGATTGAGGTGGGACGAGGCGTTGCACAGGGTGTGTTGCGCGCTCGGGGCAGGGCGGCGCAAACCCCCGCCCCGAGCGTACGCTGGCGATGAGGAGAGAGGGTAGAGTACGTAATACGCAAACCCAAAAAGGAAACTCCAAAGGACGCCGCTTTCCTCCTTCTTCCTGCTGGCTGCAAGTCCTCTGGCGACGCTACTCTCTTCTCTTCGGCCTCCGTGGCTTTTGGAATGCATTTAACCCGTCTAGGTACGTGCCGATTTCTTTGCTGTAGCCCACCGTCTGAAGAATGCCCGCTCTGATGGCCCCCCGTAACCCCTCCAACGCTCGCCGCTCCTGCACGATGCCCTACCATCCAGACCTCAACGTCGATCAGAACCTTCACTCGGCGACCGCGGGTTGCCGGTTCTACGTGGTTAAGCGTGGCTTCAAGAAGGGGACATTCACGAATCCGTAAGTCGATGAGCCTCCAGCGCGTTAGCAGACAGTGGCTTATTTTTCACCAGAGTCACAGCGCGCCTTCAGACGGAGCGCTTCAGCAACGCGCTGGCGATTTCCATCGATTGCTTCGAGGACGCCGAGGCGGAATGGGCCGCCAATTGCTTGAAGACGCACGGCGATGCGCTCTGCCCCGTCGCCGAGGCGGAGCGCGTCATGCAGCTGCACGCGCAGGTGGCCCATCCTGCCTCTCCCTTCTCGAGGAACCCGACGATCCCGCCTGCGCCGATCCCTTTGTTTCCAGAGGATCTTCACCATTCAATCTTCAATGACGACGAGCGCAAATTCGTTGCGAAAGCGTACGCTCGGACTCCCGCCGCCGCTCCTGCCCCCTTCGCCGCCACCTCTGCCTCCGCCTCACCCGCCTTCGCCGGTGACGGCCACTCCGGACCCGCGATGCGCACCCCTGCTTTCGATGGCGCCGGCGATCAGTCCTCCAACAAGGCTTTCAAGTCCTCGCCGACGAAGGGGGCGCGTGTCGCGGCTGCGGGGCTTTCTGGCGCCGCCGCCTTCGCGCAGATGGGGGACGCGGCGCCTGTGGACGTTCACTGGGGGATCGAAGGGATCCACCGCATCTTTGCTACGCGGTAAGCTTCTATTTTGTTTAGTGGTGAGCTTCGCGAGTCTGACCCGTTTCCTTCTAGCGCGGGCGCGGTCGAGACGGCGGCCAAGCTGGGGATCCCTTCGTCGAAGGTGGTGGGCGACGTCGACCCGGAAATTGTGGCAAAGTGGGTGAAGCGCGAATGAATTTTCTTGGACTCGTAGGCCTTCCCAAAAAAAAAAATAGTTATCTATCATATCTTGGACTCGCCTCCCTTGTCTCGTAGTCGTTAATGCTCCATGTACCGTAAATTTGTCGAATGTACAACACGTTGTTTCTTGGAAGAGCGCGTCGGAAAGCCCATGAATAGGTGTTAAATGAGTTGATTGGATACATAAACTAGATACAGAATACGAGCCGCGGCGAGAAGACAAGGGGCGGATGTTTCACGTAGACATGGAATGACACGAAATGGCCGTATAACGCGTTACCAACCCCCCACACCCCCACATCCGCTGTGAACGCCCATTCCATGCCCACCAAAGGACGCGAAACGCGCGAAACGCGCGACGAGCCAAAGAAAAAACCGGGCAACAAAGGTGACTTCCATGGTCAGCGTCTGGCGATGCTGCAGGCAGAGCTCCCCGAATATTTCCGGCTGTCGAAGAAGGGAAAAGTGCGCGAATTCTGGCCCAGCTTGTGGGCCAAGTTCTTCACCAAGTTCTACTGGCGTTGGGAGCTCGACGAGGAACCCAAGCCTGGCATTGGACCGGTCCAAGAGGCGCTGTCGCTGGACGAAATCAAGCTGAAGGCGGAGAGACAGCATACGATGCAGAAGGTGGGTTGGAGCGATGCGCCCGCGGCTGTATACTGACCAGGGCGTCAGAAAATCAAAACGTGGTATAACCATCGCCGCGGCGCAGCAGGACTCACGCGAAACCCTTATACGCCTTGGCTCTCCCGCCTGCGTCGCCCGACCGATGCGTGCCCGAAGCGAATCACGGACTACCAGTTTTACATGCAGCACGAGGAATTCAAGGAAAAGGTGACGACGAAGTTCAAAGAAGATTACTGGGACGTGCAAAGCGGTGACGCGCTCGCCGCGCGGTGCAAAGTGGCTCGCGAGCTGTTTGAGAAAGAGACGAAAGAGGTGAAGAAGCGGATCCGAAAGGAAGCGATGGCGGAGCTGGAGGAAGAGCTGGAGAGGTGGAAGGAGGCCGAAGAGGGTTTGCCGAGCATGGACGAGGAGGACCAGGCCGAGTAAGCGGGTTTTTTCACGGATTGCGCGCGTCCGCTGACGAGGAGCCAACGCAGAGCGCGCGTACGATTCTCCGGGGTGGTGGCGCCTCTTCTGCAGGCGCTGAGGGCGTACACTGGTTACCATGTCACCCTGATCGCCGGCCGTCAAGTCGAAGGCGCATTTGACCTTGTGAGCGTCCATGCGGGGAAAACCAAGTCGTTGGACGTGGACGGAGGCGTGGACTTCACGGATTGGGACCAAGACGCGTACCGGGAGCGCATTCTCAACCATTTCGTGCGGTATATAGTTGCGGCGGGTGGGTTTGTCAGCGATGCCTGTTGGAGAAGAGGGTTAATCGATAAAACAGATGCAGAGCCGGGGGAAGCAAGCGTACCGGCAACATCGGGCGCTTCAGGGCCCACTCCACCTCCTCCCTCCGCACCTCCGCCGCCTGCAGCGCCCGCACCCGCATCCGCATCCACAACCGCACCCGTACCCGCACCCGATGCGCCAAACGCGCCCGACACGCCCGACGCGCCAAACAACGACGACGAAGACATGCCGCTCCACCTCGTAGATCCGGCGACTGCGCGCCCCGTGCCCGTAACGCCTCCCCACCCACGGTTTGACCCCTCGGATCCCCTGGCGGGGAGGCTAGAGAAATTGACGCTGGGGTCGCCGCTGGTCGAGGAATTGCAGGCGATGACGCTGAGGAGGAAGGAGGCCGCGGTGAACCGATTGGAGTATTTGACTACCAACGGCCTGCAGCGTGAAAATAATTTGGCGAGCCACCGCCGGGCGCTGCGCCTCGCGAGCGCACAGGAGAGCGAGTTCCCAGACGATCCTTTCCAAACAATCGCGGGTAGAAAGCGAAAGCAAGCGGGGACGAAGGGAGGGGGCCGGGGGAAGAAGCGGAGCGGAGCGAGGTCGGATTCTGATGCGGGCGACGATGAGAGCGGTTCCGACAGCGATGACGAATGGCGCGAGGAGCTGCGTGCGCCTGGAGCAAACGCTTCGATGGCTCGGCCGACGCGAGGTGCAGGAGCGGCGGGAGCGGCCAATAAAGAGAACGTGGCAGGCGTACCGGTATGGGCGAACGAGGCCCGCGCGACACTGCAGAAGGACACAGAGGAGTGGGGTGGGGGATGGTTAAAATTGGTGAACGCCTGGTGGGCGCTGGAGCAGTCCACGGCTTTCGTTTCCCCGGTATGTCCCGAATTCATTGTGGAGGGAAGAAGATCGTGAGCTGATGCTGTGACGCAGATGAAGGGCTTTGCGCCGAAGGGTAGACCTGAGGAGATCAAAGGCTGGGTCAAGTGTGCTCGCAGGAGCACGCCGATTATCAAGGATGTCGCGAGTTTTGCAGCGAAATGGAAGGGCTGGTGGCGCGCCATCAACCCCCAATGGCGCGCGGGCCCGGATGGCGGTTTGCTCAGGGTGGAGAAGGGGGGCTGGGAGGGGATGAGAATGCCGGGCGCAAATGGGTTCCTTAACGTGTTGATTTGCTTGAAGTGGTGGAGGGACGGGGACGCTGCAAGGGGTGATTGGGAGGATTCAGTGGCTGATGTCACGTGGGCGATTGAGCGTTTACTTGCTAATGGGTAAGTCGATCCTGCGTTTCCAAGTACAGATTCTGACTAAAATTTACAACAGGAATACAAGCACCGTGCCCCAGGGAAGCGCGCCGAGCAGTACGAGTGCTCAGGTCGAGAAGGACGCACCGCCCAGCCCAAACGCAAACGGACCCGCAACTGCCGCTAACGCCGCCGCGGAGCCAGCCACAGCTGCCCCAGCGACACCTGGGACGCACGTTGTCGTGCCCGGTTCCCCAACCGCAACCGCTACGACGCCGAAGGAAAACGGGCCGGCTGAGCCGCCACTCGAAAAGCCCCGCGCCAGCGCGCGCACCACGCCGGTGCGATCACCATTGAAGCAGGGCCTCGGAAAGCTCCTAAGGGATGCAGCGCCCGGGCAAACGAGCCTACCGCGCACCCCTGGGAGGGTGCGCACGGCGGGCGGCGTGGCCGGCAGCACCGCCATCAACGGCGGCGGCGCGCAAGGAGGAGGCGCGCAAGGAGGAGCTGAAGGTGGGGAGTCGATGGAGGGTGTGATCTAGTTTCGTAGGGGGCAGTCCGGCGGGGGGGCGGGGGGGGGCGCGTAGCAGGATTTTGATTTTGGGCCGCCGCCCCCTATTTCTTGGCCATTGATGGCTAACTCGTACAAATAGTGATCTTGTTTCTTGGCTAACACGTACAAATAATGATTTATTTCTTGGAACGTGCTCTCGTACAAAGGATGACGTGGCGTACGGCAAAGCACAGGCCGACGCTGATGGAAGGATTGATGGAAGCCCTGATGGCATTTTCAAGCCCCGCGGGCACGATCAAAGGCCTCTCCGCCGGTGGGTGGCTGTGCTGACAACAGCCCTGGTATAACGCATTACGACCCTGGTCAACAGCCCAGATATAACGCGTTTTTCTGAGTGACTGAGCTGCGCTGATGAGCCCGGCGATAAGCGCCTCGGCGTCCTTCCGCTGCTTGCCCTCCTCGGTGGTCTTGAGGTGCCGCAGGCACGCGGAGAGCAGGAGCGCACAGGACGGGAGGCCCTCGTTTGCGAGCGGCAGGCCGTACGAGGGGTAGCACGCGGTCGTGGTGACAATGTCCGCGAGCGGGCGCTCGGCAGCGACGAGGCTATGCAACAGGCGGCGTGCTGCGGTGAGGGTCAGCGGGAGCACATAGGTGGCGAATACGTCGTAAACCGCTAGAGCGTGTTCCGGGATTCCGAGCTCTTCGCAGCGGCCTGGAAGGAAGGAAGCATATTTGTTAGTCGACCAAGAGGAAGAGAAGGACAACGCACGGGCAAAGTGCTCGCTGGTGATTTCTGAAAAGAGGTGGGCGCACTTCGGCTGGCCGCCGGGCCCAATGCGCGCCTTGCCCTTGGTCTTGAGGTGGCCCTCCTTCCACGTCGTCATGAGTGCTGTGATAATGTGGACTTGCGCGGGGGTTGTCGCGAGGTGCAGGAGCTGGGGTGTCATCCGATTCGAGGCCGCACAAACTTGACCAGTGCATTAAATTTATGAAGGCGATGGCCCGGCGAGAGACGCTTATCGTCGATCTTTGCTGCCTCTGAAGACACGGAGGATACCGATGCGGACTTCGACGCGACAATAGGGCTGGAACTAGGTGATGGGTGTAGGGCATGTCGGGATAAGATCCTCTACCACGCCCCACTGCTCCTCGTCATCGAATATAACGTCCACTACAACCTGCGATTTTTGAAAGCAACTGATGTGCCGTGGATTTGTTGACTCGCAAGGACACCCAGTCGCGGAAGAAGCCGAATAGAGGCCCTGGCGAGATTCTTGGAATGCGCGATGAGAGCTTCTCAAGATTTCCTGGGAAAATATTCAACAAAAAAAGTTCACAAGTTTGCAGTGTGCTTTACCTTGAGCATTTCGTTGAACAAACGCGTAATTGAGTTTCCGATGGGTCCGACGGAAGCGGTAGATGTAAAAGGAAGAAATTCAGATGATTTGTCGATTGGCAAGACTGGGAAGACACAGCCACTTTCCTTTCCAACGCAAAGGACACGCCCTAGCCCCAACTTTCCATTGGGCCCGAAAGGGAGGACCTTCTTCCGAGCTACTCGAACTCTACTATCTTTCCTGGGTCTTCCATTTCTCACAAGAAGTCTTGAAATCCTTTGGTGAATGCTAACTAATTCAAGACATCCACCGTCTAGCGGACTTGGCGACTCCATTCCAGTCATGTAATTGTTTCTTACAAGGCCAACGTATCGTCAATTTTGCTCGCTACTCTCCCATTGCTGTCAGCTATTCCCAGAATGCGCCTCGTGTTAGCCAAAAAAAAATATGCTTCGGTTGGTGCAGAGAACCGCACGGAACTGCCCTGAATGCGCCGAAGAAGCTCATTGTCGTGCATATATTGGGGGGCTCCGCCAGGGGTTATCGTTTGTCTGCCCGATATGTGTCTCCTTCAACGCACCATTCTGTTTGGGCTGCTCTCCACGACAGGCACGCGTTGTGGTTTGTCTGAATTCCACGCCCTTATGTTCCAGCCTTTGCGCAGCTTTCTGGGTTTGATGGCTGACTGGAGACGGTGAACGAGTGGCCTCCGGGCCCCGGCTCTGTGCTGGTACCCCAAGAGCCGGACGGCGAGCTCATAGCCATGATGGCGGAGATCGACCCCGGGCGGATCGAAGCCATCATCACCAATCTCGTCTCCTTTGGTACCCGCAACACCGTGTCCAACAGACCCTCTGCGTGGCATCGGCGCCGCCCGAGACTGGATTGCGTCCGAGATGCAATCGTTTGCCAGTACTTCCGATGTCCAGACACTCGGTTGAAGTTGCCTCGTGTTCCTTCGGTCAATATTTTCATTTCAATTTGCTTTTAATTCCCTCACGAGTCCGGGACAATGTGCTCGAGACTAGTCTCAGCGCCCAGGAGATTCTTTCTGAGCTTGAAAATCAACTACTCTAGGGTTTGCTATCCAAATTCCAGCGTATGTCCTTACTATAACTTCAGTATTCCAGATTTGACTTGGTATCTGCTTTGACTTGGTATCTACAGTCCTCAATATCAAGTCCCTCTTGCACCCAATCATTGGTGAGCCTTCCAACGCATGGTTGTACTCGATTCGGTCTGATATAACTAACAGGTCCGAGCCCCGGTTTCTTACAAGCCTCTACCGGTATGTCCCAATTTGGGCAAGATCAGTGAAAAGACCGACTTCATCTGGTGAGCTCATTTCTTTCCATATCTTCAGTTCAACCTCTGATCTCTTCCTTTCATCACAGGATATCTTTCTCGGGTGCCCTCGGTGTCATTACGGCAAGTAGTCTGCTATAATATCGTGTACATCATATTTGATGACCCTTCACTCTATCTCTTTCCCTGAACCGACCGACTCGGACTTCTTCCAGAACATCCAGCCTTCGACTCGGAGTGCCCCAGAGACGGTGTTATGGCTTATAAACGTTCTATTGAAGGTACACGAACGCTTTCCTTGTCAGATATTGTCCTGACTTTGAACTGGTATTCCTTTTTTCAGTGTCATGGGTAACATCAAGTGCCGACTTTGCCCAGTAAGGTCAGGTTTTTTTCCAGATTATTTCGTTTAACGATTAACCACTTGATCAAATCCACAGATCCCCGTTTCGGTGCTCTCCCGTGTGCCAATAGTCAGTAGTGCCATTTTATTCCGTATTTTTCGATCCAGTTGCATATCTGACATGCAGTGTGATTTCTCATCCCCGGAAAACTCTTCCTGAGCTCCTAAAACTATAATACATGTGTTAGTCTTGTCACCAAGGACTGATGAATATCTAGATTCTGCAAGATTTCTTGGTACACCCAGTGCCCGGAGATTTTCCTTGAACAGAATGGTAGTCTACTCAGCCTGATCGCGTTCTATTCGCCGTAAACACACTCGTAGGTCCTGCAACCTCCATATCCCAATTCGGCCTAGTAATCCAAAAGGCCGACTTGACCTGGGCAAGTCGTTTCCCTCCGGATCGCTCAAAATCAGCTACTGACCTATTGCTTTGACTCACAGGTGGACAGGTATTCTTTCGTAAACTGCGGTACTTCACTTGCTGACCATTTCGACATTCAGCAGGATATCTTCTTCTATACAAATTCCGGGCCTTCGTGAAACGTTTCAGCCCTTGTTAGACACACACCGGAGTCGCCTTGAGGTCCGTTTTACTCAGATACTCGGTCAGAGTCGATACTGACTCTGTTTCTTAGATTCTCCTTTTTCTTCTCAGAAAGGCGAACGGCGGCAAATTGGCTCGAGGCAAGTCTTTCCGAACCTTCAGAAAGCATCTTGGAACATCTCTGAACAGGTTTTCCGTGCCTGCGATTGTCTGCTCCTCAAAAACACAGAATTTCGTTTTGCAAGTACTTTCCGTGCAATTCCCGGCCTTTCGGCACGCTATTGCTTCAACCCTGGCGCGAGTCCGGCGCGTCGATGTGTAAGCTCACAAAATTTTCAAGTTGATGGGGGCCGAGAAGGAGAAACTTGTATTACATTTCATGTATCACGCATACTCCGAGCATTTTTCACTCTCAGAATATATGTTTACAAGCATACAAAAGTCTGATCGCTCCGAGCTTCTTGTGGTCATCAAACCGGAGTCAGAGAATGGCAGGATCTTATTTCTTCCATAAGATGAGAACTCTTTGAGTTTGGCGCCCGAGTCGCGACGCGTACGAGTCACGCAGTGTGACCTTCGTCACCTTCCACCCGCTTCGTAACACCGTGGTCCCTCCGCGGTGGGACCACGGTGTTACGAAGCGGGTGGCCCTGTAACACAAGTGACGGGTTACGCGGTCGTTCCGGGACCTGGCAAACCCTCTGTCGCCATTCTCCAATTGGAACACTCCGTCAAAGTCCCATCTGAACTCGACGACCGGCGCTCCTTGTGTGCAGTTTGGTGTGGGCACGCGCCGGACGTAGATCATCTGTCCAGATCTAATAGAAACGCTGCAATAATACCACCTGCTCTCTACTCAACACCTACAATGGACGCCTCGATGTCGAGAGCCATGTTATTGACGACTCGGCTTTTCGATAACGGGGCCGACGTTGTGTTTCAGTTCAACGACCATCTTGAGTATCTCACACCGGGCTTGACGCGTCTGAAATATCTACGCCTCCACCAAGGCAGCATTTCCCCTTCGTTCTTCTCCTCTATCGCAAAGAACTTGTCCAGCCTAACTGACCTGGAGTTTAAGTCTGTGCACTTTCGACTCCTTCAAGCAGGTCCGCGATGCCCTGCCCCTTCTGCGGCACATATTCTCGTGAGCATAATATGGTACATCCCGGTAGGTGATCTGCTATAAACACGGCACATTATTTAATGAATCTCTTTGGCACTCCATCTCTTTCCCTGACATCCAGGAACTTCAAACCTCCACAGCGTGTTCCAGTGTTGTTTAACCGAGCCGTTCCAAGGTTCATTTTGCTCAAAGAGTGATACTAACCATATAACCAAAATATGCAGATTTCTTCTTTGACCTACAGAATCCGAACCGCGCCAAGCTGGCTCTAGGTAAGTTGTTTCTTAGCGTTCTCGAAGCATCTATTAACACCTCCGAACAGCTTTCATCTTTCCGTGTGTGGCTATCAAGTCTGCACCAAATTCCACACAAATTTCATTCCGCAAGTTACCTACCTTCCTATGAACATCTCCGAAGTAAATCTTTTGCTCAAAACATTAAGCCAGCAAATATGCATGTGTCTAGGTAGTTTTGACCGGAAAATGCGAATTTTATTCTGCAACCGAAGTCAATTTGGGTTCGGGCGAGCTCCCCCGCGCTCTATGCGCTGTTCTATGTTCAATTCTCCCCGTGGAGTTCAGTCATTCATTCTTCTCTCTGTTTACTCGTGGCCGATCTCTTTACGTCTGGCAATCGGGCCTGGAGCGTGGCCACATCACATCAACTCCGAGAACTCGCACAAAGCTCGCATCAGCTTGCAGCATCAATGATTCAATCCGAGTGTGCTGGGTCATGTGAAGTAGGGAACCATCAGTTTGCTTGAACCAAACAAAACTGAGGTTGCCTCATCCATCCATGGTTCTGCGCTGGTTCAGCTGGCTGCGTCCATGTTTGTTGCTGCTGAGATGGCTGCACAATTCTTGACCTCCCGTTCACAGTTCTGCGCTGGTCCAGCTGGCTGCGTCTGTGTTCAGTGCTGAGATGGTGCACAATTCTTAGCCTGTGTTCACGGTTCTGTGCTGGTCCAGCTGGCTGCGTCCGTGTTCGGTGCTATGATAGTCGCTAAATTCTCAGCCCCCACTCATGGTTCTGCGCTGGTTCAGCTGGCTGCGTCCATGTTTGATGCTGAGATCTGTGACTGCACAATTTTTTTGCCCTCTGTTCACGGTTCTGCGTTGGTCCAGCTGGCTGTGTGCATGCCCGCAAACGATGGGGATCCGTTTAGATCAGATTGGATGGTGTGTCTAGCTTTTTCTTTATCTGGGATTTTTGAGCTCACTGTTTCAAGTTCTACTATCTGCTCCTGCAAGCAGTTGATATCCTTTCCAGATCGAGTCGCAGTGTCAACTTGAAGGCCCCGGATTTATTTCTCAATACCATGAAAAACCACTTTGAGATTCAATGCAACTTATTGTGACGGTGCTCGAAGGCACAGGTTCGGGCGCACTAGCTTTGCCGTACACGTTGACGCCGACGACGAGATCTGTTTGGTTCCGAGGTCAAAGCCAAACAAACCCTTTTCCCCCGTTTCGGCGGCGATGATCGACTCGCGCAAGTCACTGGCGGCGATGCGAAGACTCGGACGTTGGTGACAAGGGCGGCGTGTCGAGGGCGTACGTGTACGTGAAAGGGAAACCTCGCGACAGGTGCGTTACTATCTTCTTCTCGTTGTTTTTTTCTCAGTCTTTGCAGCTCCCGAAATGAAGTGGACTGTGGATGTTGTGTCCAAGCCTCGGCTCGACGTGGTGATGAACCTGGTCTGGCTGTCGTCCGTGTCGGGCAATGCCATCATCGCCTCCGCGAGCGCTTCATGTCCGATACCATGTACACAAGCCTCGGCACTTCCGCCGTCGTCACCCTCAACCCCAACAACATACTACCATATGAGACGCACTACTCAAGACCAGTCTATCGTCTACAGGTGAGTTTTTTTGGTATCCATTCATTTTCTTTTCTTTCGGCGGCGTTGCGGCAGGAGGGATGCAGACTTGCACGGCGCATGGGCCCTCCCGCACCGCGACGAATCCATGCCCGGAGAGACTTCGCCATGCGGCTGTGTAGCTACCCGGCCGCGCGCACCTACGGGGATGTGCTTTCCATCTGCCCAACGCTGCCGCCCGCACCCCTCCTCCATTATGCTGACTATTTCTGCAGCGGAGAGACTGCGAGCGGCAAGTCCATCAAAAACCTTCTCGAGCTCAGCGTCAGCAGCCCCGGCAAGAAGGGCTCCAAGCTCGCGACTCAAGTCCCCGCGTCCGAGCTTGTCCTCTAATCCTTCGGGAACGCGCGCACCCTCTGCAACCCCAACACATCGCGCATCGGAAGCACCGAGCTGCAGTTCAGCGACCGCGGCCGGCTGCAGGGAATCAAAACCCTCGACTGTTACCTCGAGCGCAACCGCATCTCCGGCACACCCAACGGCGAGCGCAATCTTAACATCTTCTACTACCTCGTCGCCAGCGCGACACCCGAGGAGCGCCAACATCTACCTTCTCGACAAGACGACGTACCGGTGTCTAGGCCAGCACCGCGCCCCGAAGGCCCCGAACGCGCAACCCCAACCGACGACGCACTGCGCTTCGACCAACTCAAGGGCGCACTCAAGACGATCGGCCTCTCGAAGCGGCACGTAGCGACACGTAGCGCAGACGTGCCAGCTTGTCGCCTCGGGAACCTCGAGTTCACGATCGACCGGAGCCGGAACGAGGACGTGCCGGAGGTGCGCGACACGGATGTGTGCGAGATCGTCGCGGATTTTCTCGGCGTGGACCCGGGCGACCCCGAACAGGCGCTCTCCTACAAGACAAAGCTCGTGTAGAAGGAGCTGTGCACGGTTTTCCTCGACCCGGACGGCGCGTCACACAACCGTGACGACGTCACCAAGATCCTCTACTCGCTGCTCTTTGCTTGGGTGAACGAGCACATGAACACATCAACCAACGTCTGCGCAAGGACGACTTCGGACCTTCATCGTCGGCCTATTCAACCTTCGGGCCCGCAGAACCTCTTCTCACGCCCCAACTCGCTCAACCAATTTTCGTCAACTTCGCGAATGAGCACCTCCCAGCGTGGACGCAGCACCGGCTCTTCGAAGCCCATATGGCGGAGTACATGACGGAGGGGCTCGTCCTAAGCGTCTTCCCCGTGCCCACCTCCATCCCGTACTTCGACAAGGGCGAGTACATCCGCCTCCTCCAAAATCGGCTGGGCGGCCTCGTGCACATCATGGACGACCAGGTGCGCCGCGCGCCGAAGAAGATGGACAGGTCGATGATGGAGACGTTCGCGAAGCGTTGGGGGAACCACTCCAGCTTCAAGACCTCCGCGGGGACGCTCGGCATCACGATCAGCCACTTCAGCGGGCCCGTGACGTTCAGCGCGGAGGGCTTCCTCGCGCGCAACCTCGACGCGCTGAACCCCGACTTTGTGAGCCTGCTGCACGCGGAGAGCGACGCGAGCACGGGCGGGACCGTGGACCCCTTCGTAAAGGGCTTGTCCAGCGGAGCCGATCGCGAAGACGGCGCACCCGCAGAATGAGGATACTATCATCGTGGCACAGCAGCCCGTCAGGCCCATGCGTGCACCGTCGACGCGGCGGAAGAATGCACCCAAGCACGGCACGCCGCTGTCGCCTGGGGCGCAGACGGCGCCATTCTCGAGGACGGCATCGACGGCGGCGCGGAGGAGGGCGCAGTGGGCACGGGGAGCTCGAGTGGGGGGTTCTGGTACTCGCGTCCTCTCACATTCGTCTACCCACATGCGGCGGCAGTCAGGTGACACACGCCTGTACCCCCCCGAAAAGCAGAGTGCACCATCGGACGACATGACAGTGAAAAGCTGCGTACAAAGGCCCACGTGCGGCACAACTGGTATGGGAAAGAGGTTGACGTGACCACCACCCCCGTCGGTGGGTTTGCGAGACCGCCGTGAGGCGAAGCTCTACGCCCCCATGTACAATGGGCTGTCCTTTCGTTATCTATTATGTCCAGTGTTCATCGAGAGCGGTGTCAGTCAGTACTCCGCCTAGTTTTCGTTGTACTATTAGTATTAACTAATTTTGCATCTAGAGACTGTTAATGGAATGGACTCTCGATGGGTCTTCCACCGCCCTCTCTCTCCTCCTCCCCGCCTCCTACCTCGCCCTCCCCACTGGCACTACGCCGAAGTACCATCCGCTTTTTTTGCATTTCGCAGGCCAAGGTATGTGCGTTCTAGCCATTCGCCATTCGCGTCCATTGATTCCGTTTGCAGTCGGTCGAAAAGCTCTCCCGAGAGCGACCCTCGGCAACATCTTCAATCTCTACGTCTTCCTTTCCATCGTGCTGTAGTTCGCGCTCCACATTGTAACGTTGGTGTTTACATGACCAACCTTCCATCTTGTCAATTGATCGGTCCCCAGCCAGATGAGCGAGTTCAAGCTCCCATGTCGTCACCGGGGGAATGCGGCGGTTGATGGTAAGCGCCATAATTTTTCTCGTGATTCACATTCTAATGACTCTTCATGCAGGCATGCTGATCTACTCGACGCTGCAACCGACGACCTGGCGCTGCTCATCACGCACCTCCACGGCGTCGCGCGCGAGAGGCCATTGTCCCATGCAAGTCATGGATGGACAGCCTGACAAGCAAGTCCAAGACCTACGGATCAGACGCTAGTCCTGGTCACCACTGCAAAGAGGACGGCGGTTCCATCCCTGGCACTCTGCGTCCGGACACCCGCCATCCCGCTGCGTGCCTTGTCGACGACGCTGGTGCGCCAACTCGAGAGCAGGGCCACCTCCTCAGACTCCCCATGCACATCCGCCTCGTTCGCACCCTTGCCGTCCTCCTCCCTCGTCATCCAGCACGGAAGAGCATCTCCCTCCCGAGCCCCAAATTAAATCAAATCCAAACTCGCCGCCGCCCCGCTCACCCCTGGTCCTCCGCTTGCGCCCCAACGTCCCCAGCGTGAAAGTCAGTGGGTGGGTGTTGGGCGTGGCGGTGCTGGCGGTGAGGTGGGAAGGAAGGAGTAGAGAACTAGATGGTGGGGGCGGGTGGGGGAGTGCGGACGCTGAATAGTTGTCGTCCCCGTTGCCCGGTACTCGTGAATCATGATAGATCTTGCCGGGATTTGAATCTTTGAGCTCTCTGGAATCCGCACGCTCAGGGGGTCTGCACGCGCTCATTCTGGCGTGTCTCTACTACTACTCCAGTTCTCTTTGGCTCAGCTGCGTCCCGGCGTCGTATCCGCGTCGCGTCGCCTCTAGCGTCCGACTCACTCACACTCACATCCATCACGCACGTACGCGCCGTCCCCGCCCCCACTCGACTTCGCCGTTTTGGGTCTCCACATTGGGACTAGCCGCCTCGTACGCCCGCCGTGCTCCCCCTCTGCACTCCCCCTTCACCGTCGCCCCCCTGCTTCCCTCTCCCTGCCTCCTCAGACTCACCGTGCGCATCCGCCACATCGTCATCATCCCCCTCCGTCCCTCTCCTGATTATCAGAAGAAAACCAGCATCTCCGCCACCGCGTGCTCATCCGCGCGCGCCCTCCACACACGGCGCCTGCACGTGCCCGCTCACCACCCTCCCCGTCCTCCGCGTGCCCCTCTGTCTCCGTCCGCATCGTATGAATCGTGCGAGTCGGCGTCGGGGCATGGGTGCTGGTGGTGGCGGTGTTGGCGGTGAGATAGGGGCGGATTTAGGTGGTGGGGTGAGGGAGCGCGGGCACTGAGTTGTCATCGTCATCGCCATCGGTGCTCGTGCTCGCTCTTGCTGAGATTCGAGTCGAGTTGCCCAGGCTGGATTCTCAGCGCTCGGGGTCGGAGGGTCATCTCTACTCCACCTTTTTTCGCTGCAAGCGACGTCCCGGCGCATCCGACTCGCGTCCACGTCGCATCGCGCGCTCCCTGCCTCGCTTTTATGCTTCGAGTCCGCCGCCTCACTCACATTCATCGCCGTATCGAATCCAATTCACATGGCACCACCCACACACTGCATCCTTCTTCCGCATTCGCAACCGCATCCCTCTCCCACCTTCCCCGTCCTCCTTCCCTCCCTTCCCCCTTCCTTCGTCATCTTCGGCTCCACGTGCGTAACCACCTCATCTATCTGCACCCTCGCCACCCTCCTCCCCACCACCCCTCGTCGTCTTCAGGCTCAGGCGCATCTCCCTCATGCGCACCCAGCGTACTCCTCCACTCGTGCATGCATCGTGCTAGTAGGCGTCGGGGATGGGGGGCGGGGGGGGAGGTGGTCATAGCGGTGCTAGCGGTGGGGGGAGAGGATGTGGGAGCCGAGGGCATAACTCTTGCAACAAACGATGGTGTCATGAAGTGGGCTTTGAGCTTTGCTATGCGTGCACTCACTTCTTGTGGGGCTAAGTAGGGTGTCTTATTCATGCTATTGTCCCATTTTGTAATTGTAATCTACTTGACCTCTGTACTCTACTCAATATGATTGATCATATAATTCTAGGGTATACGAGCTTAACATAGAGAGTAAAAGAGTGTTTAAAAACCTAGGACTAGTACATATCAATAATTCCCTATTTAAGTATCTTAGAAGCACACTCTTTATCTCCTTTTTTGGAATGTTTGGTTTAAGATCTGCTGACCATCTGCGGGGTCCGCAGATTTTGAATCTGCGGACCCCGCAGATGGTCAGCAGATGTTACGGAGATTATCGATCTGCTGGTTATCTCCGGGGCCCGGAGATAACCCGGAAATATTCAGATTATTTTGAATATTCCGGCCATCTACGGGCCCTGTAGATGGCCGGAATATATCACGGAGATTATTGATCTCTGTGCGATCTCCGGGCTATCTGCAGGGCCCGGAGATCATAGCGTGCCCCCAGTGTACGTCGATCTCGCAGGGGTTGCCTCAATAGTTGGCGAGGGCGAGGGACTGCGGCTGTCGACACTGGGGGCATGCCGTGAATCCTGGGGCCCGGAAATACCCCGCATATCACACGGAAATCCGGAATGTTCTGAACATTTCCGCAGTGATTTCCTGGCACCGCAAATAGCTCGGAAATCAATAATGTGCCGATCATTTCCTGGTAATTTCCGGACCGCGGAAATTGTAAGGAAATCAATTATTTCCGGGTCAAGGACCGAAGATTTGCGCGGTCCGGAAATCCATGATATGCGGTGTCAGGAAATCGTGAACGTTTCGTAAAGCCAAACATGCCAAGGAACTGCTAAATAAGGCAATAACGAGAAGCAGCTGACCATCAGGACCCCTTACACCTTCACTTGAATTCTTAAATTGAACAACTCAAACAATCGAAACAAGTGCTCCGACTCTCAATACTTTCGCCTTATTGTGTTGCGTGGAAAACAAAGAAAACAGATGGAATTCAAATGAAATTCAAACGACAAAGCTGGTCGTCCCAGAGGACTCCGATGAGATATTTATCCCGGAAGTGCAGCTTTGCCCAATTGCTACTTGCAACACCAGCATATTTCATACACCAAGGAAAGTGACCATAATGCAATACGGCCACCTCCTATAGGCAGCCGCATTACATTATGGCCGATGTTCCACCGGCCACTGGGGTATACCTACAATGCATTGCGTCCGTGAATAACCTGCCTGTCTCTATTAGGCCTACCTCTTCCGCCTATATTGTGGGTCTCGGTGCCAAAGACGTACCAGAAAAATTTAAAGTGTCATTAAAATCTCCCAGAATGGTACAGGATTGATGTCCCATCAAATATCAACCATTTCGATGATATCCATGCACTTCCGTCTGATAACGCCAGAGGAGCTCTCCCTGTAGCTGCATTACAATGTGTACTGGCCTGGCCAGCCGTGCACGTTACAATGCGACCTTTGCCTTCACGGCCATGGTGCATGTTGTAATGTGCACCCTACGGCGGCGCTGCGCGCCGCCGCTTCGCTTTCAAATCACTTCGGCACGCCTCCGGCACCAAAGGGAAGCGTCGGCACCTTAGCTTATTTTGATGACATAGTTATCTCCTTCCCGATTCGGCTTCCGCCCGAATAAATAATTATAAATCCAAGACTCGGCGCAAGACTCCCGTGTCATAATCACGTGCACCCATACAAAACCACACAAAACGACGTGTATTATTCAATCTGGGATAGGTGACGCGACGAAAATGTACGCGAACAAACTGCAACAGGCGTAAATGGTATGTATGTAGTGAACATGGAGCTGGGGGCAAACAGAAGACAGCGGCAAGGAAAGACGTACGTGGGAGTTGGCAAGAAAGAGGCTTTCGCTCCATTTGGCGGCCTGCTAAACTCTACTCCTCCTCGTCATCGTCATCTTCGAGGTCGGCATCTGGGTCCAATTCCATCTCGGCGCGCTCCTCCGCTGTCAATCCCTCGAGGTCTGCGAACGGATCGATTTCCGCTGGGTCCACGGACTTTGATCGAAGCTGGGATTCCTCCACATCATCCTCGTCCGTCGGGACGGGTCCTGTGGCTTCTTTGTTCCCGCTGTCGGCTGTGGCGAGCACTACTGCCGAAATGACCAGTGGCGAACCTGCCGAATTTGCAGTGGCTCCAGGCGGCGTGTTCTTCGATGCCGTGATTCCTTCCGCCACCGCTGTGTTGCCAACGGCATTCCCGCTGCTGTCGACCACGGCTACAGCAGTTATTTCCGGTACAGTCGTCGCGATATCCGAGGTCGTGGTGGCTGAGCTCATTTCTCCAACGCCGAGGGCAAGACGTGCGCGGGCGCTGAGAATAGGTACATTCTCAGCGGCTCATTTGTTGACACAGATCTGACAGGCTTACCTTTCTCGTGTCATCCGCCTGGGCCTCGGCCGCACATTTCCCTCCTCCTCCCCCTCTCCTTTCTTCTTCTGCGACTTGGCCCCCGGAGGGTCCTGGGCTTCCTCCTCCTCGTCCGCTCCCCTTTTCCTGTGTAACAAAGAAAAGAGTCAATTTATACTTCCTTTCGACTGCGACCTTCGGGACATCAACTCACCGCTTTCTTGTCGGCCCCGCCGCTTTCGCCTTGGGCTTGGCGGGCCCTACCTTCCCCTTTGCCTTCTTCTTCCCGTTCCCTTTCCCTCTCTTCGTCCCACCTGTCTTCCCTGTCCCAGCCGTTTCTTCCCCCGTCCCCGCCGTTTGTTCCTCCGGCTCCTCCATCTCCGCGTCTTCCTCCGCCTCCATTGCGGCTCGCCCCTGCGTCAACTTCGCTGTTATCACCCCATGGACATCTTTCACCAGCAACTTCCAATCCCCAGCGGCGGCCAACGCGGCATCACTGCCTCCCAGCCCGTCGGCGGCGCCAGCGTTCCAGATTGTCTGCCCCCACCAGGCCAGCCCCAGGATGAGTAGCATGGGTCCATTGCGACCCGTAGACGTCAGCCGGCTCCACTCCCCGACCCAGAAGCGCTTCCAGTCGCAAGTCGGCTCCTTTTCTTCGCCCTCCTTGTCTCCAACGCCATCCCAGCGCGTCGGCGGCCCGAGTTCCTTCCACCAAGCTAGCAGACGTGCCCCGAAGCCTTCCTGCACGCGGTAGTCGATGAACGGTCGGTGCTCTTTCATCCACTGCGCAAACTCGTCCGGGCGGCATTGACCCTTCGGGAGCTTCCCATTATCTTCATGGTGGTAATGCGACCACTCGAAATTGACCAAACTCTGCACCAGCGCTTCCCAATCGGACCCCCAGTTCTTTTTTGAAAGGTATGCGTGTGCGCCGACGAGGCTTTCTGACCATTCGCTCCGATCTAATCCATCATCAGCCGGTGGGTCGTCATTGATATTCTCGTCGTTATGCTCGTCCTCAACCACCGCCGGCAGGACACCTTCGGGGCCAGACGTAGGGGCTAGACCGGCTGCTGCGCCCGAGGATGTCGTAGGCGCTGGACCGGCTGCTGCACCCGAGGATGTCGTGGTGTTGGGCAGCGCCGTTGCCGCGGTCGGTTGCTTGGATCCCACCGCTGGTCCGCTGGCTGCACCATCGTTCATGCTCAGCAGCCCCTCCGGGGCCGGCGGTATCGCCCCATCGACAGGGGGCCATGCCCGACTCTGGCATTCCGCTTTTGCTATGAAATCTGTCAATACTTGCCTCACACGTCGCGTGTTTAGTTTACTTACTGAATGCAGCACGCCCATAGCGCGTAATCGACGCCTCCATTGCGCTGAAACCTTTGTGATCAAACTGGGCCCATGTTCGCGGCGTCGCACTATTCGACGTGTCCGAGAACACCCTGTCTCCATGTCAGCCCCTGTGTGCCCATTCAAGGTACGAACAACATACGTTCGCAAGCACACCTCGCCTCCCTCTGAGCCCACGGGCCCAACAACCAATATTACCACCTGTGCTCCCAGCCGTTCCGCCAGAGCATCGGCGAGCGGGATCCCGACATCGTTCAAGTTTTCATGCGCCCTTCTCAATAGTTAGTATTTTGACGATGCTAAACCTGTGACTGCGACTCACTGCTCTGCAGACTGTTCAGGGACCGTCCTCGACGCTCTCCATTCCTTCAGCTCTTTTAGATGCGTCTCCTCAGCCTCGTCTTCCACCGCCTTGCGGAAGTCTTTTGATTCCTTCTCCCAACAACTGCGTACGTAGTCCCGCGACATTGAGACACGGAAGTTATGCGGGGTTGTTTCCTTCGCAGCCGCCCATTTCTCGTCAAATCCGGGTTTGACGCGCGTCGCGTAGTGAAGTTTGGAGTACATCACCACCGCGGGTTTACGGCGGGGGCGCGCGCCTCGACCCGTCATTGAATGCATCGACAACAGGATCTGCTTGATCGTCCCAGCGTGAACCTTCTTGCCTTTATACCGGTTGCGATACCAGTTGGCTAATTTCTGGGATTACTTCGTCAGCCTGCCCATCCTTTTATTCATTTACTAGGCCACTTACGACGCGTAATTTTGCACGAATTTCATCGCGACGTGCCTTCTCCTCCGGGGAAACCGTCTCACCAGCTGGCGGTGGATTGTCCTTCGGGTCGCCTTCGACGTTCTGTGCAAACGGCAAGTCGAAGCCATACCGCAGAAGAAAGAGGTTCGTGACGTCCGTGTACACGGGCCCGGGATCACTTCCAGCTTCGACCAGGAGATCGCGAAAGGTTTCAAGCCAGGTCTTCTTCTCGCCAGAGAAATCTGAGACGCGCCCCGGAGCTTTGCCCGTCTTCGTTCTTGCCATTGTGGCAGAAAGTAAATGTGGCAATGTTTGGTCAACCCTCTCCTTTCCGCTATCATGTCGCGCCCGCGCACTTCCCGCAAGTCCCACCATTTCTACAGCCTCCACAACTGAAGTCTGACGCTCTCCCATAGACTACAAGCGACTTCGGAGAGCTCGGGTTGCCCGGGGCCAAGCCGCAGGTATGCACACATGTCTGATATCATCCATTTTGCATCTTTGACCTCGAGTATTGGTGTAGGCCGTCAATTGTCTACTCCCCCAGTCTCTGCTACTGGCTGGGGAGAGATAAACACAGTGGCGAACGTCATTTCGTTGGGCGAATGGGGTAGTGGAAACGCGTGGGGTGATTGGGGTAGCGGTGCTGGATGGCCCGTCGACGAGAATGCTCCTGTTCCAGACGGGAATTGGGCTAGTTTGGGGCAGATTTCTCCACCCCCTCCTCCACCACGCCGTGAGTCTTCTTTATTTAGTATTTTATTCGTCCATTTACAACGTCGCTCATTGTGTAACCAGGGTCTGAGAGGATACGTCGCGCTCGCGCAGCCGCTCGCTTCTCCGGCTGGTGGAATTCCGCTGTCAGTCTCATCTTTTCAACCTCACTTTTCTATCTTGCTCACTGTTTTTCAGACTCCACACGCACCGGTGTGGGACTCGGACCTGTAGTTTGTTTTTCGATTTGCTCAATTGAAGACTTGCTCCTCCGTGATTTCAATCCTGTCTCGACGATCAGATTTGTTGGATGATGGTCCGCCACGAGCGATGCGCCATGTGTTTCCGCATCAGAAACACCCGGTGCAGTCAGCAGGCACAATTTTCGCCTGCGGAAACCCATGCCAAGCACGCGCCGAGGTCTGGGCACGGGCCCAACACTCCGCACGTTGGTGTCTCGCATCATTTTTACCATGTTTTCGCCTTGGGCGATGTCCGCGCGTCGGGCGATGTCCACGCGTCGGGCGATATCCACGCGTCGGACGTCAGTGCGTTGAGGTCTCGCACTATTGTAAATATCTGAATCCAATTTTATTTTATTTTATCTCGGAATACCCGCCCACATTCAACAAACGACCGCGGGTTACTGTTTTATTTTATAAGTGAATGAACGGTGCATTGAAAGGAACAACCTACATACTTTTTTCTGTTTCTTCAGCTGCGGCCCCGCGGCAAGGAGTTCCTCCTCGCGTTCCCGCTTCTGACGGCTGGCTGTCAGCCGAGCCAGCAAGATTTCATCATCCCGTGCTCTGCACGCAAGGATGGAATTGGACTTGAGAGCCCGAGGAGGGCGGGGTACGTGCCGCGGCTTTGTGGTGGAACGGGCAGGGCGTGGAGGCGACCCCGAGACACGTATCAAGCGGCCGTTGGGTTGCTGGTAGCTGATGATTGGGTCGGCTCGGCCAGGGGTAAATGTGACGACAGTCGATCCATGGGAGAGGATGGGCGCAAAAGTTTCGGCGCGTGCGGCGGCCTCTGCCTTCGCGATTTTGCTGCGACGTCGGAGGTCCTGCCAATACTGGCCAGAATGTAGCACTTCGAAGTGGTCGGTTTCGCTCATGGCAGTCAGAGGCGAGGGGATCTGATCCAGTGATGAGCAGAAGGCAGTGGGCAAGATGGTGCACTCACTACGCGAAATAGGTGGTGCACTCCCTACGTAAATCCTTCCGCTACCCAATGCGCAAAGCCAAATAAATTTTAGCGCTGGAGATTTGTGCTGAACGCTAGGTGGAGTGATAATGAATGCCTTCGCTCACTCCGGGGGGTCCAAGGAGGCCAGGTTGGGCACCACTGTCGAGAACAACCCGAAAATAAGTTGTGTGGTCCACTCACTGCGCAAAGTGATGGTGCACTCACTCACTATGCACAACACTTTTGAGCTCGCAACCGTCAGGCCGGAGTGAATTGATGCAGGGCGAGATTGGGAAACAAATGTAGTATATTGACCTAGATGATAATCACGTTTAGAGGGGTGCAAACCGCAAGTTGCGCTGGAGTCGTTGGCCGCAATGGCGAGACGTAATTCAATCGTGGCGCCCGGGTTTGACTGATTTTAGGAACAGAATAAAGCGCCGGATGGTCTGTAATAGAATAGCAAAGTAATTACCGAGATTTGTGCCCAGAGAACCAGAACGAGGTTTGAGGTGCAGTCGGTGGAAGGTGTCCATATACAACTTTGAACAGCTTTGGAAGGTTCCAGGGAGCGAGCAAAAATAAAATGACAAAAAGCTGAAAGCGGCGTCAGAAAATCCCAAATATTCCAGGAAGCCATCTTGACTTAATATATACACCGCAGCTACTCGAATATGTGAGGGAGGAATAAAAGAAAGGCCCAACCTAAGTTTTGATCTGTTCGGCATCTGCCGCATCTGCCACATCACGACTTCGTCTCTTCCCTTGCACTTCATCAAGTTCATGGCTCGTCGTCTTGCTGGTGGCGACCCGCCTGAGGTTGACGAGGGCGATCCCGAGTCAATTCGACGCTATCAGCGGTGGCGTTCCTCGTACCTGTACAACGATCGGTGAGTACTGAAAAGCTCCTGCCATCTTTCCCCTAATCCTCTAACTCGTTCATGCAGGAATCGTGCCGAACGCAATGAAAAAAAGCGCGTCAAAATGCAGGCCCTTCGAGCGAAGCAAGCCCTCGATCCGCTCCGAGTCCAGGCTGCTCGACTGGCAGCCAAGCGGGAGTCGGCTGCCAAGTACCGCGACACGTATGTCACTTATGTCTGTCCCAACCTCACGGACCTGACTCTTACCTGCCTGCTCTCCAGGCACCGGGAGCGCATCGCAATGAGAGCTCGCCAGATGCGCGAGCGCGCGCACTACAGGAAAAAAGCTACCATCCTCAAGTCACTCCGTCGCGCCGTCGCCGAGCGCCGCGCTCTCAACGCCGCCGTCGCCGATCTGGAACCTCTGGAGGCAGAGGGAGAGGGTTCTGATGGTGGCGCATCTTTCTAGGCCTGTACTTTCATTGTTCCTATCGTAGACGTGTTAACGCTGCTTTTTTTTTTTTTGTGTCTGACGCTATGACAACGCGGCAAGGCAAAACCAATCCTCTTTTATACACCTATGGACAAGATGGAAAGGTATGTGCGCCCTTCATCTCGCGCCCTCATTCATAGCTCATATGTATTCGAATAGCGCAACTAACCCAATCGCTGTGTCAGTGCCCGTCATGCCGCCCAACGACAAGCCTTCCGGCGATGAGAAACCAACGTCCATGCAAGGGTACGCATGAAAGCTTATCTGTACCCTCGTCTGCTATCAGTAATGCTTCATTTCAGGCCTGCCGTCGACTTGCAGAAAGGCGAAGTCTTGATCAACGTCGATCACGAGTTCGCGGCGATGAACTTCTTTGCATCGAGGGATCTAAAGGCTGTCGCTATGTCATATGATGTTGCGTGTCAATGGCACTCGAACGCCGCCCAGCGCAGGGAGGGAAGATAGTGTACATACTGACTGTTTTTTCTATGAATGCACGAGGCGCTGTTTGCGTCGGCCTTCGCCCTCATCGTTCGCCACTTGCGAGTCCTTTCTAATCAATTGCATCAAATCGCGACATCAGATTTGTTGGTGGTTGCCAGCATATCATTTCCATCAAGATTCAGCTTGTCGCGACTCACTCTCCGCCATCCATGACTTCGGCCAACCCAGTACCGCTGTGACCCGCCCTTCTACGCGGACCCCTTGCAATCCACCTCCCCGGTCCCAGGCCAGCGGGTCTACCTCGTGTGTGGCCGGAATGTAAAAAACCCCGGTGTCTACGGTTCTTGGTATGCTACGTTTCTTGTTTTTACAGATTCTGCCAGACTGAAATTGGGTAATCCAGGCCCTCGGCCGACGCAGAGTACAAAGGTGTATCTGGCGCCACTCTGAAGGGGTACACGGATCGGAAGCTTCTCAACTCAGCATGGCACGCTCGTTGCGACCTGGGCGAGCACAGTCACCCGGCCAATCCCGTTGCCACCCACATGCCTCCGAGTCCAACTCTCTCGGTATCGCGCATGGCGTTCACATCACCCACACATCATTCCCCGCCGACGCCACGGACGCCGTCGCCATCACCGCCACCACGTACACCGTCCCCGCTGCTGCAGACCTACGCCATCGACAGCAACTCCCCATCGCCATCGCCAACAGCTATCCCCGCAGGGAGCCGCGATCCCCCGGCTTATGCACCAGGCGAAACTGTTTACGCTGTGCGGGTCGGGACTTGTGATGGGGAGATTTTCACCCGAGCGGACGAAGCGCGCGCACGTTTCATCGAGCTGCGTAGTGCTGGGGGGCATCCACGGCTCGCTGTCTCGCCCTCGGTGGATCGGTCCCTTGCATGGATTGACGGTACATCCCCCTAGGTCTCTCCTGTTGTTACATATGCCAATATCAACCGCGCTTTCCGCCATCTTTGTGTCATCTCGTCAAGTGCAAAATCTCATGAATGCAATCAAGCATATGCCATCGTAATTCTTGACCCGACCACCGAACGTCTTCTTCGCCATGGCCACGCAAGCCCCGAAACGAAAACGCTCGGTGTACAAGCACAAAGCAGACAAGGAGGAGACTAAATCCAGCAGCGCGACGAACCGCCGGCTGCACGAAGAGTATCATCCGGCTCCCCCTCGTTCCCCAGAAAAACAGTCCCGAGTCACTGACAATTTCGACGACCTCATGGGCTTCACGGGCGATGGACTGGGTTACGACGAACTGGGGAGCATTGAAAGTGAGGGCCCTGCTGCCATTAAAATTAAAAAGAAGAAAAGATACGAGAACTCAGTAAGCTTTTGACTACCATGACATGATTATAACTCACGCTATCTAACAGGATCACCCTGTTAAGAGCTGGATACCCCTCCGGGATGACTACGCCGACGGCTTGCTCCGAATCAAAGGGCGTGGCGGGTGGTGGTCGAGGGGCTGTGCAGTCTGCGGGGAGGCTAACCCCACCTGGCGGTGTGGAGACTGTTTCGGTAACCGCATGCTATGTTGCCACTGCGCCATCGAGCAACACAGAGACGAGCCGCTTCACTTGTTGGAGGTTAGTGCGACGCGTTGCGTAGGTAATAAGCAGTTGTCTAACCAGATGTTTTGCAGGAATGGGAGGACGACTACTTTAGGCCCCGCACTTGCCGCGACTTGGGTCTGCGGTACCAGATTGGGCACCCACGTGGAGAAGAGTGCCCGTTCGTGCATCTGGTACGGCCGACGAAGAGACTCAAACCCCGGGGAGACGATAAGGGCTTCGTGGTCCTGCACAACAACGCCATCCATGTTTTGGACGTCGACTTCTGCGGCTGCCCCGGTGCCGTGTCCGAGGTGGATCAGTTGCTGAATATCGGCTGGTACCCCGCGACGCCGAAGGACCCGTCGACAGCAGCAACGCTAAGTTTGCTGCGTCGTTTCCACAAACTTAACTTGCAAGCTCGACTCCCCGCGTACGACTTTTACAACACCCTGGTGATATTGACAAATGCCGCGGGATTGCTGAAAGTTCCGGTAAGTGTTAGTCAGATCATCTTCTCCCTCGTTGACTGAAGAACGACCAGAATCGATTGCCTCAGTTCATGAACATGGTGCGCGAATATCGCCACCTGCAAATGTGCAAGCGGGCCGGGCGTGCACACGACCCCGACGGTATCACGGCAACACAGCCAGGAGAGCTGGCAATCCCGTGTCGCGCATGTCCGCACCCCGAAATCAATCTCCCCGAAGGTTGGGACGAAGCCCCACCGGAGATCGCGTATGTTGTCCTTCGTGATCACAGTCCACGGTGTAACTAACAGTTTCTCTTAAGATGGATTTATCGCCTTATGTTGTCTGAAGACGCAAACTTCAAAATGAAGGGTCGCGATCGGTCATCGCGGCAGAAAGATCCGACGCTGGGTCCGGGGTGGGCGTACATGGTCGCCAGCGATGCGTATCTACAATATTTGGTGAAGCACATCGAGGAGGAGGAGGCGAGTAACTTGATCATTACGTTGACGAGATGCTAAGTTCCAGCAGATAAGTCATTGCGTCTCATTTGCCGCCCTGTGGTCAGCCAATAACAAACGCGCTAAGGGACTTCGCGCGTCGGGTATCGGATCGGTTAGCTGCGCCCCGCCACGAGATATTCCGACCATTGGGCACCGGCGATCTTCAGAAGGGCGAGAGGTACGTGGATCACTTCGCGGTGGTACTGTAAACTGATGATGCGTGCATGTAAGATATTCGAATATGGATTATATCTTCTTCTCCAGCCTCATCGGTATCACGCTGTTGACTGTGGTCGCAAGTTATGACATCGCCTGCCAATGGGGGCGCAACTTCTGGCAACGCGCGAAGGGGATGCCGGATAACCTCAAGCTGCCGGCGTGGCTGCAGGTCATTTTCAAGGTCCCGAAGTTCCACCTCCCGCCGCATGTGAAGAAATGTCACGGGCCGTATTCATTCAACTACACAAAGGGTGTCGGGCGTACGGACGGGGAGGGGGTGGAGCGAAATTGGTCGTGGCTAAATTGGGCGGCCAGATCCATCTCGGTGATGGGCCCGGGTGCTCGGGACGACACCATCGACGACTTGTGCGGCTTTTCTAACTGGAAAAAGACTGTAGACCTTGGTAAGTCGGTTTCGGAGTATGAGACGATGTCATTAATCATGCGGTTGCTTAGGAAATTCTCTTTTGCGGAAGATGGTGCTCGCGATCCCGCAGGCGATGATACACAGCCGCGCGTTTCACGCGTTCACCGACGGGTTGCGAGACGGACACGAGGAAGACTTATTGAAGTGGGAGAAGATGGTGAGGGCATGGGAGACGGATCACAGCGCGGAAAGCCCCTACGAGTACGCAGAAGTCGAAGGTCCGTACTTCGCCGCGATATTCAGGATTCTTGAGTGACACGAATTCCAGCGACAACGATGGCAGAGGTAATGCACCGAATCTCTCAAGAAGAGCACGCTCGGGTTGTTCAGAACGGAGCTGCCGCACTGCAAGTCAAGCCAGCGGCGTTCATCATTGCTGGGATGGAGATCCAACAAACCCAGTACGTGATGTGGTGGGGACGACATGTTACATACTGATACGTACATCCAGGAGCGCTGTACAGCTAGAAGCGAAGCGGAGGCACCGGACAACAATCCAGGCCACCGCGTTGCAGCGCTCGCGGACCCTTCTTTTGGGAAAAGTCTCGGCATTGCATGATGTTCAGGCATCGT